>BSBM01000632.1:27590000-28190000 GCA_027924585.1 Larix kaempferi
CCTTGACTAAATTGATGAAGAACCCTATGTACCAGAAGCAGATTGATAAGATGTTACTCATAGTTGAAAACATTGACTAGCAGGATTCCATAAATCTAAATGATGAAGCCTTAGCCTTTCAATGTGGACCTCATATTGATGATAAATAAGAGACCAGTGCTCCTTTTTATGTCACCCTGAATGTACATAAGAAACTACATCACAACTGTATGCTGGACTCTAGACTCTGGAGCATCTCACAATTTGATTCCCAAAGTGATCGTGGAACAATTAGGACTAGAAATCACCAGTCCTTACCATGACCTCTATAATTTTGACTCCATAAAAGTGAAATGCATAGGCATGATAACGGACTTGGCAATCACTCTTGATCAAATACCAGCCAAAAGTGTAATGATGGATGTAGTGGTGGCAAATGTCCCAGCAAAGTATGGTACGCTTCTATCAAGAAACTAGACAAAAGAGCTAGGGGGAACCATGCAGATGGATATGAAATATGCTACGATACCTGTTGTTGCTGGGGAAAATAGAAGGTTGTACAGAGAATCTATGTTGGCCTATGTGATAAGCAAGCAAAGCATCCCAATGAATTGTCCTATATATTCAAACGATGAGGACATGGGTTGCTACAGGCTATCATTAGGAGACCCTTCTGCAGAGGAAGTTGTACTGTCACCTGAGCTAAAATGTATTTTCAAGGATATTCAGGATCAAGTATGGAAACTACATTTCGATGGAGCTACAACTAAAAACGAGTCTGGAGCTGGTGCAGTACTGTCATCACCTGCAGGGGAAGAAATTGTTTTTCCCTATAAGTCGGAAAAACAATTTGAAAGTCACTAAGTTGGTAGTTTTGGGGGACTCTAGGTTGATAGTGAATCAGGTTAAAAAGATTTATCAAACCAAACACCCAAGGCTTAAAGTATATCAAAATCTTGCATGGGATCTTACTGAAAATTTCTTTGATGCTTTTGACATCACTTATGTGCCTCGAAAAGAAAACCAACAGACCAATTCAATGGCCTTAATGGCTAGTACTTTCAAGCCTCCCAAGAAGCCGAAGCCAAATTATGAGGTGGAAATGTGATCTCTCCCTTCTATCCCTGACAATGTGAAAATTTGGCAGTTATTTGATCATAGCCAACAAATCAAGTGTTTCCTACACTTAATGGGAAGATCCGCCAGGATTCAATAGGACAAGATTAAAGTAACATTTGATCGAAAGGATATTACTCAAATATTTCAACATGGAGACCCTGTCGTGAAGTGGGATGCTAGGAGGAAAGAGAGAGCGAACCATAGGAAGTTCGACCATTCATGGGTGGGTCCAGTCAAGACCATTACATCTCGCTACAATGACACTGATGAGTTGATTCATCTCAATGATAAAATATTCGAAGACCCTGTAGACAAGAGATTCAATAAGCATTTTTTTCATTGTTAATCTCTTCCCAAATCAATCAAATGATCCTTTGTACCATATATGTAACATACGTTTTTCCTTTTCCCTGCTGCAAAAGTTATCCTCTTTTTGTTACTGTTCCCTCTCATTATTCTCTATTACTTGATTTAAAGAGTTAAAGGACAGGTATGACTCCACAACCCAATGGACTTAAAGGAACTAGTCTATTGTTCTCATCCTCTTCCAGAGAAAAAGGGTGTCCCCGTTGAAGCCAATGTTAGTACTCATATCCTCAGCAGGATCGTCCAAATGCTCGACTACACGACAAGAATATGAAGGCCGCTTAGGGAGAATATGGACAGGCAACGACATGGACAGAAAGGAAAAAGCAGTGCACCTCGTGGGGAGACATCGACTAGATGAGAGATAGGGGCAACTGAGATCAAGGTGACCGATTGATTACAATATCAACGACGGATAGTTCAGTGATTTCTCCAAACGTGCTCGAAGTTTATCAAGCTCAAAGAGTCCCTAAACCAAAACCGTTGAAAACACGTGGCAGCATCCAAGCAGTTCAGGGCCTCGAAAGCTCTCTGGCGAAACTTATTTTTAGGAGTTCTGAAACAGCCCGAGTCCGCTAGAGTGGTTTATAGCCATACACCTACGAGTAGTTGAGTCGTCATAATCAATGGGTCCACCCCATAAAGCTGCATTGGCGGGGCACACATCTCAAAGAAGAAAAGGTGAAATCGATGGACAACTAGCCTTCGAGGCAGTGAAAGTGTTCGAGGTTTAACACCCTCGAGTCGCCCCTGAAAGAAAACCGCTATCCATACAATGCATCCCTAGGATTGTTCAGGGGCCGAAAGGTATTTTTCCTAAACCATCTTTTCGAAACCCTAAAATAACTAAAGGATGCCACGATACCTTTCCAACCATGGGCCGCCAAGAAGTTGGTCATCAGAGGAAAGGGGTCTACACATAAATCCGTAACGGTGGGGCGCGCATCTCAAAGACATCATGGCATAAGATCGATGATCGGATAAGCTTCAGGACTTATAAGATGCTCAGAGATTAACATCCTAGGAGCATCCCTAAATTGAAAATCCTTTTTCCACATGGAAGCTTCTTGTTGAATCAGGGCCCAAAAAGCAGTCTTTCTAAACCGACTTATCATGACCCTAAAACAACAAATGGATTACGGTTCGCCACTTCTCACGGCAGTACATCCCCCTTTTATTTTCCTTAAGCCTCCCGTAAACGGTCATTACCATCACCGTTTAGGATATTAACGTCTCCCACCATTTAAGAGCCCAGCTACCCCGCAGCTAGTAAGCCAGTCTCAGCAGGCCACATGTACCTCGCATTAAATCCACCAATTTTTAATCTATCCCTATAAATACTCCCCCAGGGAATCCATCACGCATTTTTCTACCAGCACACTGAGTTCTCCCTTCATCACCCTCTACACTAGTTCTCTCAGCTCCTTAATCATTTTAGAACCAGCATTCCCCGCTCTACCCCAGCATTGCCATGGCCTCTACATCTACTCCCTAGGTCACCACCACGTCCTCGACTCTCAGCCCGGAGGACCATATCGGTGACGAGTTCTTTGATGTTCATGATTATGTATCCTCCTTCCCTAACCTGTATCAGACAACTCGTGAGACTGAGGAGCATGCAAAGAGTGGAAGTGATTTATTCAATTCATGGAAGTCTAGGCTAGCTAAAATGGTTCTCCCTCCGGCCATATTTTTTCCTGAGCTAATACAGTGGTGTGCAGAAAGTTATGTGCCAGAAAGAAAGGCCATTATTTCCCAACTGGGAAACATGGTCTGCTCGATCAACAAAGAGCTTATCATGGAATTGACAGACACCGATGAAGATGCCTCAAGGTTTCAGTTTAACGAAGAGGTCCCAATGAACAAAATTTGGGATCTCTCCCTGGAAAACGGGGACGCCTTCATCCAGATGTTATCTCCACCTAAGAGTAATCTATCTGACACTTCATCCATGTTTAGCTTGGAGATGTTTGCAGATTTTGCTAAACCGGTATTATCAATGATATGTCAGTTCCTTGGGTATGATAATGAAATAGTAATCGATGACATCGTGTTGGGTTTGTTATTTATCATGAACCTTTATCAACAAGAGACCCTTGTCAAGTTGGATTGGTCAACCTTCCTCGCTCAATCCATTCATCTCCAATTAAAGAGCTTTCCATCCAAGAAGATGTTTTGTTTATGCTCTATACTCCTGTACATTAGTAACACAAATTTCTTCAGCAAAAGCGATCTCGATAGTTCTGTTTTCCCGAATCCCCCACAGAATGATTTCTCCTTATTCGTGGACACCGTCGTATCCAAGGTTTATACACTACTATTTGATGCCCCCCTCCAAGGATTTTTCCAGAAAGCAAACAATTGCTCCAGTTCAATCCAAATGAAGTTGTGGGAGATTGGTTTTGCTTCAACACTCATACTAAAACCAGAGTGTATGGGGAATAGTTAGCTCCGTACAAGCTCCCATTATTCCTGACCCCTCGTTTCTTTGCACTAGAGTACATCCAAAAAATATTCAACAGTGACGATGTGCACTTCATGAAGGGAAACAATGTGAGGACCTTCAAGGTCCCCAATGAGGTTGGGCCTTTCAAGGCAAGGAGCAGAGCTGCTCAGAAAGAATTTGAGGAGCTACTAGCCTCATATGGTTTCCTTTTAAGTAAGGTGCACAAGTATGATCCCAGGGGGATCATCACTCAAAAAAGACAAGCAACATGTTCTGCAGGTTACCTCCATGAGTCGCACCCCTTGTTGGACAAGATGGCCAACTTGGACAATTGGGAGTAGTTTCAAGCTACATTGGACCCCAATAAAGCTATTGGAGCGCCGGTCATCCCAACGCCCCTCAAGGTGGATACATTGGGGAAGAGAGGCATATAAGAGCCTACGTCTGTAGCAGAAAATGAAGGATTGGAAAGTGTGGGATCAAAGATCAAAAAATTGAAAACTGGTGGAGCATCCAGTGCAACCTAAAAAATTGTGCCAGCACCCACCCCCATGACACCCATCATCCTGGAAATATTCCCATATGCGACATGGGCCCAAATTCAGGAAGCTCAATCCACTGAAGGAGCTTTGGTTACCACGTCTCCCGTCAAATTAAGTTTGTTTGGGATTTAATCACAAATTAAAGATGAAAATGTCGACCTGGAGAAGTCATTATTCCCGAAGAAGGAGTTGGACACAGGAAAGCAGTCTCGAATTCTATCGACACTAGATATGAGGTAGGGATCCCTGAAGATGGCGATCCTAGAACCACTAGTGCTACGGGTGAAGAAAATACCCTCTAACTTTAAAACCACTCAGGTAACCATAAATCTAGACGCATTTTCATCCAAGGATATCATGGAACTTCAACGGAAAATGGGTGAATGAGTATACCATGACGTGAGAAAATACACTATGAGCACAAATAGGCTAGAGGTCATTGTTGAGAAACTAGAGAAGCAACTGCAAAATGAAAAGTCTTCAAATAAAGCTAAGCAGTTGAAGATAAATAACTTGGAACATCAAATCATTAAGATGGTGCAAAATCTGAGCGACATAGCTCCGTTGCACTCCATGATGAAGGAGAAGGATAAGGAGATTGCAACATTGAAGAAAAAACTAAGCATTACCACGACCGAGCATTCACAGACTGCAGAGGTGGTCGCAATACAGTTGGAATTGGAAAAATCAATGACCGATGGTCAAGCACTCAAAGAGAGGATTGTCTCCTTGGAAAGTGACTTGGAAGAGGAAAGAAAGCTAAATCATGATATCCTCCAACAGAAGGCAGCCTCACTCCAAGCCTCGTTAATTTCTGATCTTGCTGACAAGATGGCTCAGGAAGTAGCTGAAATGAGCATCAAGGACGCTCAGCTGAACCAAGTGCAGGACCAGCTGAGGGCCAAGTTTGATGAACTTTTCAATTTAAATGAAAAATTGGTTAAAAGAGACCAGGTCATCTTGTAGACACAACAAGATAATGATGAGCTCTGTCGTGATGTCCAAAAGCTATCCAGGAAACTCACTGGAAATCCTTTGATAAGAGGTGCCAAAGTTGAAATATGGGAGCAGGTGGCGGTTTTGATAAGCTCTTAGTGAAACCACTTCTGCATAACTCAAGAAGAGTCAGAAATTGTTGAAACCGCCGTGCATGATGTACGATCTGCAGAGAACAGTGTAAGTAAGAAGGTCGAGTTAGCCAGAGAGGTGATCAAATTATTAAATGAGAAAACCTTTGAGGAGTTTCGAACATTTTATGTCCAAGACCGAACCAAAGTAATAATGGAAGCAAACAAGGTGATTAGCAAGGGAGCATTTCCCCAGAATGTTGCTGACATGGTGGCTCAACTAAAGCGAGATGTGCACTCATTCAAATAGTGATTCAAGTCAGTCTTTTCCCTTGGTCTTCCATCTTTCTAGGATGGAAATGGAGATCTTTATCCAGAAAAGGATTATATTTCCATGATGACAGAGGCAAGGAACACTGAGATTCGCTTGACAAATACTTTGCAGGAGCTCAAAGGAAAAGCAGTCGTGGACAAGTTACATACCAATTTTAAGATGCTTAACCGTCTCCATATTATTTTCAAAATCCTCCCGAAGGCCTCTTTTGAGTGTTGTACTGAGCTAGACTCAAATTCTTCCTTTACCCTATGGGTAAATATTGGAAGCCTATCACTAGATTTCTCACGCTCAAGCAGTTAGAGCAGTTCACCAAGAAGCAAGCAATAGTCGTAGCTTCTGCAGCACAGCCAGTAGCAGAGGCCTCTTCCACTTAGCAGGGCATTCTCCCCCCTCAGGCGAGTGGACCCCAATCTCAGCAGCAGACTAGTCAGCAATAGTCCTCGAGACTGTTTTTGGTAACATATTTTGTTGGAAAGTTCAAACAGAAATGTATAAGCCGTTGGGATATAACAAAATTTCTGTAACAACTCTTCTTGTGAAGCCTTTAAAGGTTATATATAGTAGGAAAGGAAAAGAGCCATGGTCAACTCTTTTTGTAAGAAGTATAACTTCTGATATTTGTAGTCTTATCAATATATAAAGAAGAACTTCATTTTTCCCGATCTTGGTGTCTTGTGGATTCAAACTTTTGATATGTCCAATTAGTATTCTTTCTCTTGTAAATTCATCTCTGTCATATTGTTCATGATTTATGAATTTGATTATGATCTAAATGTGAGTGTTGCAGGCATAAATTATTGTTCCTAAGATGGTAATGGCGTGAAGTGTTCATGTTATGTTATCTGGTAATAATACCCTCACATTGTTTAGGTTTTAGCTCTGTAAACATTGTTGGGTTAACTACTAAATTCCGCCTTCGGCTCAGTATGTTATTCTTATACATAAGATAAAGATTTAGTCTCTTTGAAGTACCTTTTTCTTGTGCCATTTCCTAAACATCACCACATTCAATTTCTTGTCATTGGCATATTGAAATACTGCCCACATTATTCCAATATTGGTTGTATGCATTATATTCTATTGAATCTGATTTTGATCTAGTAAAAGAACAACAGTAAATTTTATTGATGCCCAGGAATAGTTCTAAAAACAGCCTTGGAACATCTCTGGGACTAACAGGTGGTAACCTAAAAATTCATCTGTAAACGAATATATCTCCTGGCCTCCAACACCTTCTAGTACTTCATCAGTGAATGGCGTAGGGAATGGATCGTGAAGAAATGCATCGTCAATTTCCTTAGGTCAACACAAATCTGGATTTCACCAGTCTTCTTATCTTGGACTACCATTGGGATCATCCATTCTGATTCTTCAACAGTTTCTATGATTCCTGCATCCAACATTCACTCTATTTCAGCCTTTACTCACTCCTTATACCTGGGATTCAATCTATGTGGTTGCTACTTTACTAGCTTCGCTTCAGGTTTCAACGGAATCTTCATTTCGCCCAGGTCCTCAGAAATTCCCTTCATTTCTGAAAATTTCGTTGGGAACAAGTCTTGGAACTCATGCAGTATATCAGTAACTTTTCCAATTGTCGAATCATCCCAGTAATCTCCAATACTAGCGAACTTGAGATTTTCCTCCGACCCAATATTAACCTTCTTAATTTTCAGCAGTTGTTGAAATTTGTCGAATGGCATATCTGATGCTTCGACATCGCGACTTGCCTCCGAATCTGGGACATAAATAGCTCTAGGATCATCCTCTTCATCAGGTCCTCCCAACAAATTATAGCACTCCATCATCATTTCCGATGTCACAATCCACTGTAATCCCATTGGTTTTTTCGTCGAAACTGCTTCGAGTACCTTCTTCCGAATCTCCTGCAGTGCACTATGGATGAAAGGGTTTTCATCCGCAAAGCTGAAAGTCTGACTAAAGATAATGGTCAATTCTTCCCATGTATTTTTTGTTGATGTATTTGTAACTTCGGAAGATAATCACTTGTATATTACATTTGTACTTTATTGTATCACCAACGGAGATGTATTATTCCTCCAGTTGGAAGTGTCGTCATTTGTATTTGCAAGTGTCACAAGTTACATTGTAAGTATCGTAACTTATATTTGATGGGTTATTAGACCACCCTAGTGGGGTCGGCCCAATGACAAGTGGTAATGGGTTATTAGACTCTCCTAAGGGAGGTCGGCCCAGTTAGAGTAAAAGGCAAGTCAAGTCATTGTATAAATAGAGAGTGTGTCTCTCTCATTCTATTCATTCACTCACTTCACATTAGTGAGAGAGAGGAGCAGTGTGCACAAGTGGAGGAGGAGCAGCTGCTAGGATACTATCTCTTATTTTGGGGTTTGATCTTTGTGATATTTGTATTGGTGCTCATTCTACCTCTGAGGAAGTTGCGGGGTTTTTCACCTTCTTAGTTTTCCCCTGTGAAATGCTTTGTGTCTCTTGTCTCTTGTGTTTGATATGATGTACATGTTCTCTTAGTTAAGATCCTAGATCATATTGAATTAAATGACGAAAAACTAACATGGTATCAGAGCTAGCCTGAAGGAAGGCATTGTATGGCATTTACAACACTTGTTGCACTTGCGACAAATTGGAAGCTATGGCTTGATATAGTAAAAACTAGTCATCATGGAACTTTCGCTATAAATCAGTTTTGGCGAAGCTTCAGGATCTGAAAATTTTACAGGCCGAAGATTAAATGTTCATTTACCTTGTGTATGAAGTACAACCTCGTATTCCTTTTACTTTTTGATATATGATTCCTACAAGTTAGGGTTTCTACCTCTTCCAGAATGTAGTCCTAAATAGGTGACCTAGGAAAAAAGATCATATCTCAGGCTAGGAAGATCCAAATGGAATTCCTTAAAAAGTGGTAGTTAGGGAACAGACTTTAGTTTTACAGGTCTGGGTTTCAGAGGCCAAAGTTGAAACAGTGACATGTGGCACTCCGTACCAGTTTGCTATACTGTTTCATCCCATAAACAGATCACGTTGCGACACTTGGCATATCTCTCTCTCATAGAATCCATTAAAGCTCAGACCTATGGGGTTGGAAAGATGACAGGTCAGTCTAACACAGGCCAAAGTTTCATACCCTGAGGATATGAAATTTAAGAGATACACCAGAAACAATATGGAATATATTTCTGTCAAAACAGAATTAGATTCTGAGCACTTTCATTAATTAATTAATTTTAGACTTGTCTTATCACCTTAGTAAAAGTATGAATGCATGTGAATGATAGAATAAATTCATTGATTAGGGTTATGACACTTATGATTGTACCAATGCACTGTGGTGTTGTATGAGTATGATGTGGTCCGCTAACATGAAAGGTACATCAAGAAAGACAAATCAAGTTTTAGATCAAGAACATATGACCATGGTGACATGAAGACAAAGACTCATCCATAGCCATTGATCACATAGAAGCTCTACTTACGAGGTATGTATAATTTGGTTCTTATGAGATATGCAAGTTACTAGCACAAGGTCTCTAAATCATTGAATAGAACAAAGAAGACATTGTTTGGGTATGTTGGACATAACTAGCAAACATGATAATCCAGGTATGTTTTTTCATATATCAAGTTAGAATCCTACCTTGTGTTAGGATCTTATATAAGTATACTTTTGTATGACTGATAATGATTATTCATGAAGTTACAAGTTTGAGAAATCATGGGTTTATGCATATTATGCTTCTTAGTTTGATTAATGATATGAAAAACTAGAAGAGTCTTATGGTCAAATAAGAATATGCATGAGTAAAAGAAGTACTCCCTGAAATCTTGAATACTAACGCTTGTGATAAATTACATGTGTATGAAATGATCATGACCATACATATTTAGAATCATAATGTTTTGATAGTATTGAGATTATACTAATGCATGTATGATTATGTATGCGATATTGAGGATGACACAATGATGACACTAGTGCACACTTAAGCATGCATAGTGGTCCAGGATGGATATAAGTTCAAAGACAGATAATCCAAGAAGCAAAGATCAAAAGGGAGCACACTCCAGTAGTTCCTGCAAGGAAGCAAAGATCAAGAGGGAGCACACTCCAATAGTTCCTACAAGGAAGCAAAGATCAAGAGGGAGCACACTCCAGTAATTCCTGTAAGGAAGCAAAGATTGAGAGGGAGTCCACCCAACAAGCAAACAAAGATAAGTATCTAGATTGTCATTTCTTATTACTTAAATGATGTTGTTCAGTCATGTACATACTTATGTTCCTAGATTTAGGATGTATATTATGCATATTAGAAAAGTTGCATTACTGAACAAGATACTACTAATATACAAATAATGGGTAAGTGGCCTATGGTACTGTACAACATTCCATTGCTACTTATCTAGAATGAAACCTCTTTGCTGACATGTTGGGAGTTGTGCACACTCTTAACAATGTTCTGGTAGAGATGGAAGGCATCTAGAAAGTTACGGGATATGGATAAATGTTGTATTGAAGCATTGGCTAAGATAATTGCATGACTGTATGACATATGTCTTTATGTGTAAGAACTTGTTCTGAAATCTATGAGATGTTTCTAATCATGCAGTTGAACTTGTCTTGTAGGAAATACCATGTACTATCACCTACAAGAGAGACTTGTTTTGAAGAACAAGGGACGAAGACTCAACAAATCCAAAAAAATACCTATTGAAGATAATGAAGAATCTGAAGTTCCCAGGATCCGGGATATAGTAATGGAAGGATGCCATGATCGAGGAGTACCAGTCGATCATGAAGAATGATGTTTGGGATGTGGTCTCAAGACCAGTAGGGAAGTATGTTGTGACTTCCAAGTGGATCTACAAGATCAAGCATGCTGCAGATGGTAGCATAGAGAAATACAAGGCAAGTTTTGTGGCTCATGGCTTCTCCCAGAAAGAAGGGATAAATTATGAAGAGACTTTTGCACTTGTAGCCAGATACACTTCCATCAGAACAATACTTGCTTTGGCTGCAGTAATTAAATGGAAGATACACTAAATGGATATCAAGACAGCTTTCTTGAATGGTGTAGTCGAAGAGGAAGTGTATGTGGAGCAGCCACTCGATTTTGAGACACATGACAGGGACTCATATGTGTGCAAATTGAAGAAGGCCTTGTACGGTTTGAAACAGGAACCCAGGACATGGCACAGCAAGATAGATAGCTTCTTGTCCAGCTTAGGATTTACTAAGAGTAAAGCGGATTCCAACCTTTACTACAAGGTTGAGGAAGGAAATCCAATGATACTCCTACTATATGTTGACGACATGTTTGTGATAGGTGAGGATAGGTTGATTGTCGACACGAAGAGGAAGCTTGTTGCCGAGTTCAAGATGAAGGACTTGGGTATGATACATAACTTTCTAAGTATGGAGGTGTGGCAAGTGCAGAGGGAATCTTCCTTGGACAAGGGAAGTATGCAGTATAGATCCTGAAACGGTTTGGGATGATGGACTGCAAGGCCATGGCCACACATATGGCAACGAACCTGAAGTTATTGTGTGATGCTTCATCAGATTCGGTTGATGCCACGATGTATCATCAGATGATTGGGTCCTTGATGTACCCAACAAACATAAGACCAGATATTTGCTTTGCGGTGAACACCTTGAGCCAGTTCCTGACAAATCCTAGACATGTTCACATGATTGTTGTAAAGCACATTCTGAGGTACCTGAAGGGTACAGTTTATTATGGGCTCAAGTATGATGTGATAGTGAGACTTATTGTTTTTTATTAATTAGACATCTAATTATTATTTTTAAATTAACTATTGTGAAATTAATTGATTGTGTCACATAATTACTCACATGTACTCTCCAATTTTCTTTATCCTTGGAGAAACTATGAAATAAAGGTTACGGTTACATTGTAAATAATGTAACTTAAATAAAGGATATAAAGAGTCTCCATCATAGGTATTCAAAGAAAGAGACGTCGAAAGATGGAATACAATGTTCATTCTGAATGTATAAATAAGTGCCTATGCATTGAATAAAATGAATTCAGGAGTGAATTACCTATCAGTGGTATCAAAGCAAGGTTGCCTGTCATAACTCCTGCTCTGGAATTCTCCTCTCCTCAGTCCCGATCTTCCTAACCTCTACATAGTTAACAAATTTTTCTCCTAGCGTTACTCCTCCTATCCTATGCATGCTTTGTGATCTATCACTGCACCGAAAACCTAATTCTTCCAACGTCTCTTTGATTTCGTGGATACTACTGGTGTTGGCGTTGGAATATCATCACTTGAGAGCCTGTAAGTTTTCTAGCGTTGAGACTGTTGCAGATGTGTGAATAAAACTATAGCTACGCATCCTCTCAAGAGTGGAAACCCTAACCTTTCTTTCTGTGTTGTCTTCGTGGAAATTACTGATGCGTGATTCTATTTTGAACTGCTACCTCTACGTGAAGTACGTTTCTGGTGGTGAGGTGCACGTTATTGTATCTGCTTGCATGGTGCATGCTCTGTATCATCAAAATGGGTGACTATCGAAGGCATAAATCTCTCCTCCAGTCCATTGAATGTTGTTCTCTCTTCGTTGATGCGTGCTCCTCCATAGTGTTACGCTATTGCATATGAACCTATGTTGAAGACCAATAATCTCATTCTATTGGTGCATTGTCATACGATTGGACAAGCTATTTGGCCACTGCATGGTTTGGTGAAGTGGCACTTTTACACAACGGAACTACAACCTCTCTCAATTTTGAAGATCAACCTCATGAACCTGGAGCTAAATTTGAGCCGGTGTGCAATCTTTGCGTGAACCTGTGATTTCTCTGGAGCAGAATCTCCTTTGGTACAGCATTGAAGACCATCCTTTCTGCGTTGATGTGAAGTCTATTGCTAGTTGGAGCTTCCATCTGCATGTTCATTTTTGATAGAACATTGGATGCTTCCATCTGTATGTTCATGTTTGATAGAACATTGGATTATGCATCGGTGTACGTATTAAAAGGTGGTGCATTTACAAGGGTCATGCAAAACCCTGGACTCTTCTCCCACATGGTGAGTTGCATATACATTGTAGTTTTTTAAAATTGTGCATGATAGAAATTATAGTCCCATTTGTTCATGAAGGTCGAGATAATTAGGTTACTGGACTAATCTGGTGGTTAGTCATAACTCATTATTTTATCAAAACATATAGAGAAACTTGAGTGCAGTTTGCATACTAAGAGAATATTGTAAATAAGGTGGCAGAAACTTACATTTCATTTGCTTCCAAAATATATTTTATTTAGTCACAAATATAACAAGGTGCGTAAAATGCATTCACTAGCATCCATCAGCAAAATATATTTTATTTAGTCACAAATAAAATGCATTCACTAGCATCCATCGTTGGAACCGTCCTAACTGAAAAGGACAACTATCTTGAGTGGTTGATAAAAATCAAAGCCACTTTAATTTACAATGCTCTGTGGAAGGGGATTTGTGAAGGCATCACAGTTAAAATTAATGTAGGACTCACCTTGACATCTAAACCAAAGCCACCAACATCTGAGAAATAAAAATAAATATGGGAGACCAAAGACAACAAGGCACTAGCAATGATAACTACAATGGTAAGTGAAGATGTGCGTCAACACATATTGCCTGTAAAATATTGTTTTGAAGCATTGAAGACACTGAAGGATTTGTATGACTCACATTCTGAAATGAAGGTGATTCAGTTAATGTTAAAACTGTTCAATTTGGAGGTTAAGGATAATGACCCCACGTTGGTTGCATCTGAGATCGTATCAATCATGCATAAGATTCAAGCCTATGGTATGAAACTAGAGCTTCCACTTGCAACATTTGTCAAATCTCTCTATCCAACACATTCAAACTATTTGTAATCACTTCAGGCCAGTGATAAGTTCAAAGATCTCACCTTTGATAGTTCTGTCGACAGGGGTTCACTTTGCACTGTTGTCAACAAACATCAGCACATAATCCATTAAACATCGTCCCATAAAGGTTTTACGCTTTTCAGCAATATCCGAAGAGTGAATGAAGTCTCACCTCGGATGTCTAAGGGGGCTGCAGGAACCAAGTTTGCTCAGTTGTGAGAAGACATGCATTATCTCACACTCATTCGTGACACAAGCTAGAGATTCACATTCGCATCAAAACATCACATTATCAACCTATTAACCATTATCCTCATTCACATCAACACATTATCATCGAATTAAACAAATTATCAAAACATGCTTAAGTAATTTGCGGTACATAACATAGCTGCGGAAACATCTCAATAAAACATCAAACACTGCGATACTCAAACAAGACGAAGAAACAGAGATATAACATTATAGATCATTCATATTATCAAACTGTTCCATACATCATAGAACCATTATAGACTCAAAACAACAGTTGCAATCCAAAAAGACCAAAACCAGATAGATTCTCCAAACAGATCGATCAAAGTACCAGAACAAAGATAGATGTGATTATCCAAAGATGCCCTTAGGATTACAATCATAATCCTATTTAAAGGCTCATTTGGTCATTACAACATGGTCCAAATGACCCATTACTAACTAACCTAACCAAACACTCCGCATATATCGGCTCTTTTATACTTCGCGACCGGTCCTTTGTTCATGTCGATGACCCTTTCGCTGCTTGGGGGTTTTGCACTTGTGCACTATGGACCCGTGCCAACACGCCCCCAACACAAAATTGTGGCTAGCCCTTGAGCCACCTCAGCTGAAAACTGCTGGTGTGTTTACCTGTTTCTTGAATTCGTCATATGTTGTCGTAACTTGGTCGACAGGTTCTTTTTCCAATGCCTTAAGTGTTGCGCAATCTTCTACTTCCTGGTCTTTCGGGTGTTCACCACCCATCTGTTGCACTTTCTCCAAATCCTCTTTGATATTCATCATTCCTTCCATTGATTTGACTGCCAACTGCTTAGCCTTTTTATGAGCTCGTCCAAGTTCATTGTTCTTCTTTGTTGTCTTGTGTGCGCCTTGTTGACTCGATGTTGTAGTTCTTTCAGCTATGTTTCCTTTGTCATCTGTGCAAATAGGGGCATCACCTTAAGAGATCCCCTCAATACCTCTAGCTACACTTCTACTTCGCTAAGTTGCACGTTCAACTGATGCAACTGCTCATCCTATACCAAGCATCCCTAAAATTGTGTGACATCTTCTACGATTATCTGTGTCGTTTTCTCCAGTGTTGCGATCTTTGTCACGGATTCTTCAATCGGCACACTCTTCCTCTCTTTGATATGGTATGTTGGTGTGCTTGGCACCACCCTTATTTGCAGGTCCTCGTTCTCTTTTCACAGGTCTGCAATGACCAGGCCTAGCCTTAATTCTTTTGCCTTTGACTGCATGTCCTTTTTTACTTCCGATGCTTCGTCGCATGCCATGGAGATGGCATGTTCCAACCTTGATCTGTCCTCAATCACTTTTGTGGTTTCATTCATACTTATATATTTATCTTCTCGGAGGCGTTGAACCTCCACCTCGGTGCTCTGCACTTGTTGTTTGTACTGTACCATTTGATCGTGCGCTGTAACTTCTCGTTCGCCGATTTCATCACTTGCTGCAGTATGAGCTCGATGTAGCATAACCATCAGCAACATGTTGAAGTCGATGTTGATCACGTCGTGACTCTGCAATGCAACATCTAGGTCTTAGTCGCCGGTAGTGATGGCATTAGGTAGTATTTGCACTATCCTCTTCTTCGTGTCGATTTCCACCTCGACTCTGCTTGTTGATGCACTTGGCGCCACTTCTCCTTGCGGAAGTTTTGTTTCTGTCACTGCGTTAGTCAATGTTTGTAGCAGCTGTGATACCTGATGGAAAAACTTAGTCTCATGCTGAGTAACTTTCACCTGGTTGTCTTCTGCCACCGATGTTATATTTTCCACGAGCTTGTTCATTTGATCCTCGCGGAGACCAACAGTTGCACTCCCCTCACCCCTCTCCATCCTGTGCTTTTTCCTTGCTTCCGCTCATTGTGCTTCTAATTCTGAATTTGTGGGGGTCACCGATGACGCCCCGTCGTCACTTAAGGTGTGTGGATGTTCTTCTGCAGGGTCACCTTCTCCTACACCTTCTTCTTCACCTTCTGAATCCTTCACCTCTTATGGCACCTTCGGTCCATTTATCGACTTCCCATTCTCCGGGTCTGACAGTTGGTCTTATCCACTAGGACTTTCCATTATTCTGGCCAATCTTGCACAATGGCATCTAATTCCGTGTCGCTGAGCTTGTATTGTGTCGGCAACCACTGCTTCTGTGGGTCCACCCGCACCTGAATGAAAATTGTTTGTTTCTCTATCGACATCCTTGCGACCCTTCGATACTTCTTCACTGCTTGTTCTGTTAGTCGTGGAATCGCTTTCGCATCTATCTTCAACATTTTCAAATAAATAAAGAATTGGATATTATTACATGTTTTTCGTTCTTTTTCGTTTAATGCCCATAGTTTCTTGTATTGTGCCCCTTGGCACACCTTCACTAGTTTTGTTTCCCTCCATCCAACCAGCACAATCAATATCAACAGCCATGGATAGGTGAATGGCTTACCTTTATCCTATGTTTCTACCGCGTCCTCCATCAATTCGTTCAACAAAATTAGTGACCAGTTCATCTGAACTCCCGCTGCGCACTGCTCCGCAGATGCAATCACACGTGATGTGCATTGGTTTGGTTTATTCTTCCTCACTATCTTGATTTCCAACAACTTTGTTGCAATCCTGACCACCTGATCATTTATTGTGTCGATCAAGTAAACTCTGGTGTTCTTCTCCACCCCATATTTCATCTTCAGCTTCGCAGCAAGATTCTTGTCATTATCCTTCCCCTAGAAATATTGGGAAGGATCTACCCCGGCCTTATGTAATCCGGTGATCCTCAAGATCAAGTCAACCGTGATTTGGATTTTTGTCGCCAACCACAAATACCCACCATGAAAGTAGGCCAGTAGCTTCTTTAAACATGCTTTTTAATTCCGTCGATCTCTCGAAGTGCAGCATGTGAATGATAGATAAGAGCCCTGATCGCTCCAACCCCAAGGCCCACTTTGCTAGCTCTCTTGTGATCGGACCTCCTTCTCCATGCATGTTGTTAGTGCATTATGGATATGCCAGAATGTCGTGATCGTTGTATTGTAGCTTTTGCAGTTGCTTCACTGTGTTTTCGGTGGTATGAACACCATTTGGTATCGTCGACTCCTTCATGGTGTATTTTGCATTCTTCCCCAATCGGATTGTTGGTGATCCTTCCTTCTGTGACGGAACATACCCGGGTATGTCCACTATTGTTGGGCCATGATACCCTCCTCTTGTTGTTTTTTCTTCTTCTGTGGCACCTGATGTGCTTGCTTCTCATGTTGCAGCCCGTGCCGAACTATGAGTCTCCCTTTTAGGCCTTCGGTCGGTATCCCCCAACCGACTGGAAATTCTTTTCTTTCTGACTATTCACAGAGATGCAACCTCTGGTTTCTCTTGGACAATGCTCGCCCTCGCCCTTGGTGCCTCCTATGTGCTCCTACTGGAAATGAAATGATCCATTGCGACTGCCTAACTTCACTGTCACTCTTCGCTCTAACTCTTCTTCTGCAATTTCTCCAATGGCTCTCATAATGCACAGTGAGTCAAACTGGCCATCTGTGCATGTATTTATAACTGCAATCTCCTGCTTCCTGTCCATCTTGTCGATCTTTGGACAATGATTATGAAATCCTACGTTGATTGACCGAATCCTCCGGTGATTTTCCGAATCCTGCGCATGCATTGGTCATTAAATGTGCCTTCTTCCACTTGCACTGTCATCTGTCGTGTCTTAACTGCTGCATTTATGACTGGATTTGACCCATTCGCACCTTGCCGAATGTCAACAAGCCTCAAACCTATTCGCTATTTCTTACTTCACCATTTTTTGTCTTAGTGTTATCGACAAACTCCCAAACTTCACATTGTACTTAGGTTTTTTTTGTTAACTCAATTGCTTTTTCAGTCACTATGCGCTTGGCTATCCCAATAGGGCTTTAGCCGAATCCCATTCACTAAATTTGTCAACAGTGTACCATCTAGATTTTGTAGCTACACCACACCTCCGTTAGTAATGAAATTGATTATGTATGGACCTAACCAATGCATCTGTAGCTTACCTAGGTGTTTCGCAAACTTACTATCATACAGCCGGAACCATGTCTCCGCACTGGAAATGCTTTGCCTTTACATGGAAATCATGCCAGGCCTTATGTCGATCCTTTTCTACCTATTGATGAAATTCTGCAATGAAGTGATCCTCTTCGAGTTGTAAAAGCTGCGCCAATCTCTCTTCAATGGCTCCATCATCACTCATTCTTGTCATTGTTGCGATGCACAGATCCAGGACAATATACTCCATCGGCATCACTGCTTCTTGTCCGTATACCAATTTAAAAGGAATTTGGACTGTCAACCTTTTGCATGTCATTCTGTAGGACCACAATACTGCTAGAATCTTCAAATCTCAGTCATCACGGTTTTTGTTACACTCCTTAGTGAGTGCATGCTCCAATACCTTATTCGGTACCTCCACTATACCATTCGCCTGCGGATGATATGGGGTACTCATTCTATATTGGATTTGAAATTCCTTCGTCATGGCCCTGATAGTTTGATTGATGAAGTGAGTTCCTTGATCGCTCATCAGTATCTTTAGGCACCTGAATCTGGTGACCACATTGTCAAATAGAAAACTTGTTGTGGTCGTAGCTATGCAATCCTTTACCGGTGTTGCTTCAGCCCATCTTGTCAAGTAATCAGTTGGAGTAATTATGTATCGCAAACCTGCTCTTCTGTATGGTGGTTTGATGGGTCCCACAAAGTCAACTTCCCATTTGTCGAAGGCTTGTAACATTAATTGAGTTACGAGTGGCATTTCATCCCTTCGTGATGGTTTCTCTGTTCTTTGACATACATCACATCTCTTAGCATAGTTTGCGGCATCACCATGTAATGTTGGCCACCATAGTCCAACCCTAAGTATCTTCCTAGTAGTTGCGTGCCCTCCATAATGACCTCCCACGATCCCATCATGAGCTTCCACCAATACTCTTTCTTGTTCATGTAGAAGGACGCGTCGACAAAGGACTTCATCTGGTCCCATATTGTAGAGTTGTCCTACGATTAGTTGAAATTTAATAGCCTTAACAACTAGCTGCTTCTTCTGACTGGTGCTCTTCCTATAGCCAAGAACTGAATAATCTGTTCATAATGGTCATCGACCATTCCAATCCTTAATAGCTACACATCGGGAAAGCCTTCATCAATGCTCCTTGGTTCTTCGCCTTATTCAATCCTTGATAGGTGATCAGGTCCTACATTCAATCTCCCTGTTTTCACAATGATTTCAAAATCAAACTCCTGGAATAGCAGAAACCATCGACAGATATTCCCCCCCAACATAGGCTTATTGACTAAGTATTTTAATGCGGAGTGGTCAATAAACATTTTGAAATGCCCTCCAAGCAGGTAGTGTCGAAATTTCTGTAGCACATATACCATCGCTAGTCCTTCTCTCTCCATCATCATATAATTATTTTCCGCAATGGACAACTTCCTGCACGCAAATGCGATCGGGTGTTCAATTGACCCTTCTCTTGGTTGGGCCAATATCACTCCCAGCGCTACTGATGATGCATCCACATGGACATGAACATCTTTTTTCCAATCATGGAAGACTAATATCGGTGTTGCGAACATCTTCGCCTTTAGTATGTCGAGGCTCTTTTGGCCCTCGTCGTTCCATTCAAAATTTGCATCCTTCTTTAGAAACTTCTCCATCGGTGCATTAATCATTGCATATCCCCTGATGAACTTCCTATAATATCCAGTTTGTCCCAACATTTTCCTTATTTGCTTCACTGTCGTTGGTGGTGGTAAGTCCACGATGATTGCAATCTTCGCTAGGTCGACCAACATCCCCTCCTTGCATACAATGTGTCCTAGCAGGATTCCAAATGGTGCACAGAAAATACACTTCTTTAAGTTTAGCGAAATCTGATGTTGTCGAAACCTTTCCAGCATCAACCTTAGATTCGCAATGTGGTCCCTAACCAGCCCATATATGGTCCAATCATCCATATACACTTCCATAAAATTATGAATGAAATCCTTAAATGCAGCGACAACCAGCCTCGAAAAGATCACAGAGGCGTTTTTAAGACCAAACGGCATCACTGTGCAATGAAAGCAACCCCATTCTATCACGAAATTTGTTTTATGTCGATCTTCTTTTGCGATCCTTATCTGGTGGTGTTAGTATTCATATCGTCAGCAGGATCAGCCAAATGCAGCTCGGCTACACGACAAGAATATGAAGACCAATGAGGGACAATATGGACAAGCAACGGCATGGACATAAAGGAAAAGACAGTGCACCCTGTGGCTAGACATCGACTGGATGAGAGATAGGGGAAACTGAGATCGGGGTGACCGATTGATTACAAGATCAACGGTGGATAGTTCAGTCAATGCTCCAAAAGCGCTCGACGTTTATCAAGCTCAAAGCGTCCCTGAACCAAAGCTGTCGCAAACACGTGGCAGCCTCCAAGTAGTTAAGGGCCTCGAAAGCAGTTTGGCTAAACTGCTTTTTAGCAGTCCTGAAATAGCCCGAGTCCGCTACAGTCGTTTATAGCCATACACCTCCGAGTAGTTGAGTCATAAGAATCAGTGGGTCCACCCTGTAAAGCTGCATTGGTGGGGTGCGCATCTCAAAGAAGCAAAGGTGAAATCAATGGGCACCTAGCCTTCATGGAAATGAAAGTATTCAGGGTTTAACACCCTCGAGACGGCCCTGAAAGAAAACCACCATCCATATGTGGCAGCCCAAGGATCCTTCAAGGGCCGAAAGGTAGATTCCCTAAGACATCATTTTGGAACCCTGAAACCACTAAAGAATTCCACGATACTTTTCCAACCAAAGGCCGCTAGACAGCTGGTCGTCCGAGGAAAGGGGCCTACCCATAAAGCCGCACCGGTGGGGTGCGCATCTCAAATAAGTCATGGCATAATATCGACGACCGGCTAACCTTCAGGACTTATAATATACTCAGATATTAACATCCTAGGAGCATCCTTGAATTGAAAATCCTTTTTCACGCGGCGGCTTCTTGTTGAATCAGGGCCCGAAAAGCAGTCTTTCTAAATCGCCTTATCATGACCCTAAAACCACAAATGGATTACAGTTCGCCACTTCTCACGATGGTACATCCCCCTTTACTTGTCCTTAAGCCTCCCTTAAACATTAATTACCGCCGCTGTTTAGGATATTAACGTCTCCTAGCATTTAGGATCCCAGCTACCCCGCAACTAGTAAGCCAATCTCAGCAGGCCACATTTACCCCACATTAAACCTGCCAATTTTGAATCTATCCCTATAAATACTCCCCCAGGGAATACATCAAGCATTTTTATCCAAGCACATTGAGTTCTCCATTCATCACCCTCTACACCAGTTCTCTCATCTCCTTAAGCATTTTAGAACCAGCATTCCCCGCTCTACCCCAGCATTTCCATGGCCTCTGCATCTACTTCTGAGGTCACCGCCACGTCCTCGGATCTCAGCCCGGAGAAACATCTCGGTGACGAGTTCTTTGATGTTCATGATTTTGATCCTCCTTCCCGAACGTGCATTAGACAACTCGTGAGACTAAGGAGCAGGAAAAGAGTGGAAGTGATTTATTCAATTCATGTATGTCTGGGCTAGCTAAAATGATTCTCCCTATGGCCAGACTTTTTCCTAAGCTAATACAGTGGTGTGCAGAAAGTTATGTGCCAGAAAGAAAGGCCATTATTTCCCGACTGGGAAATGTGGTATGCCTGATCAACAAAGAGCTTATCATGGAATTGACAGACACCGACGAAGATGCCTCAATGTTTCAGTTTGACGAAGAGGTCCTGATGAACAAAATCCGGGAGCTCTCCCCTGGAAAATAGGGATACCTTCATCCAAATGTTATTGCCACCTGAGAGTAATCTATCCAGCACTTCATCCATGTTTATCTTGGAGATGTTTGCAGATCCTACTAAATCGATATTATCGATGATATGTCAGTTCCTTGTGTATGATAATGACATAGAAATCGATGACGTCGTGACGGGTTTGTTATTTATCATGAACCTTTCTCAACAAGAGACCCCTATCAAGTTGGATTGGTCAACCTTCCTCACTCAATCCATTCATCTACAATTAAAGATATTTCCATCCAAGAAGATGTTTCATTTCTTCTCTATAGTCCTGTACATGATCGTCTATAGTAACAAAAATTTCTTCCGTAAAAGCGATCTCGATAGGTCTGTTGTCCTGACTCCCCCACAAAAGGATTTCACCTTATTCGTGGACATCGTCGTATCTAAGGTTTATACACTACTATTTGATGCCTCCCCTCCAAGGATTTTTCTATAAATCAAACAATTGCTCCAGATCAATCCAAATGAAGCTGTGGGATATTGGTTTTTCTTCGACACTCATACTAAAATCAGAGTATATGGGGAAAAGTTAGCTTCGTACAAGCTCCTAGTGTTCTTGATGCTTCGGTTCTTTACACTAGAGTACATCCGAAAAATATTCAACTGTGACAATGTGCACTTCATGAAGGGAAACAGTGTCAGGACCTTCAAGGTCCCCAATGAGGCTGGGCCTTTCAAGGTGAGGAGCAGAGCTGCTCAGAAAGAAGTCGAGGAGATACTAGCCTCATACGGTTTCCTTTTAAGTAAGGTGCACAAGTATGATCCCAGGGGAATCATCTCTCAAACAATACAAGCAGCCCATTTTGTATCTTACCTCAACGAGCCACACCCCTTGTTGGACAAGATGGCCAACTTGGACAGTTGGGAGCAGTGTCAAGCTGCATTGGACCCCAGCAAAGCTACTGGAGCGTCGGTCATCCCAATGCCCCTCAAGGTGGATACATTGGGGAAGAGAGGCATATCATAGCCTATGTATGCAACATAAAATGAAGGATCAGCAAGTGTGGTATTAAATATCAAAAAATTGAAAACTAGTGGAGCTTCCAGTGCAACCTCAAAAATTATGCCAGCACCCACCCCCGTGACACCCGTCATCCTGGAAAGCTTCCCATCCGTGACGTGGTCCCAGAGTCAGGAAGCTCAATCCACTAAAGGAGCTTTGGTTACCATGTCGCCCGTCAAAGCAGGTTTGTTTGGGCTTTACTCACATATTAAATATGAAAACGTCGACCTGGAGAAGTCATTATTCACGAAGAAGGAGCTGGACACCGGAAATCAGTGTAGAATGCTATCGGCACTAGATCTGAAGAAGGGAGCCCTGAAGATGGCGATCCTAGAAACACTAACGCCGGGGATGAAGAAAATACCCTCTAACATTAAAACCACTCAGGTAACCATAAATCTGGACACATTCCCATCCAAGGATATCATGGAACTTCACCGGCAGACGAGTGAAGGAGTATACCGTGATGTGCGAAAATACACTATGAGCACAAACAGGCTACAGGCCGCTTTTTAGAAACTAGACAAGCAGCTGAGAAATGAAAAGTCTTCAAATAAAGATAAGCAGTTGAAGATAACTGACTTGGAACAACAAATCATTAAGATTGTGCAAAATCTGAGCGACATGGCTCTATTGCACGCCATGCTGGAGGAGAAGGATAAGGAGATTGAAACCTTGAAGAAAAAACTCAGTATTCCCACAACAGAGCATTCATAGATTGCAAAGGTGGTCGCAATATAGTCCGAATTGGAAAAATCAATGACTGATGGTCAAGCACTCAAATAGAGGATTGTCTCCTTGGAAAGTGAGTTGGAAGATGCAAGAAAGATGAATCAAGATATCCTCCAGTAGAAGGAAGCCTCACTCCAAGCCTCATCAGTTTCCGATCCTGCTGACAAGATGGCTCAGAAAGTAGATGAAACGAGCATCAAGGACGCTCATCTGAACCAAGTGCAAGACCAGTTGAGGGCCAAGTGTGATGAACTTTTCAGTTTAAATGAAAAACTGGTTAAAAGAGACCAGGTCATCTCGAAGATACAACAAGCTAATGATGAGATCTGTGGTGACGTCCAAGAGCTATCCAAGAAACTCACTGGAAAGCCTTTGATCAGAGGTTCCAAAGTTGAAATATGGGAGCAGGTGGCGGTTCTTATAAGCTCTCAGTGGAACCATTTCTGCATAACTCAAGAAGAGTCAGAATTTACTGAAACCGCCGCCCATGATGCACAATCTGCAGAGAACAATGTAAGTAAGAAATTTGAGTTATCTAGAGAGGTAGTCAACTTCTTAAACGAGAAAACCTTTGAGGAGCTTCGAACATTTTTTTTCCAAGACCGAACCAAATTAATAATGGAAGCAAACAAGGTGATTACCAAGGGAGCGTTGGCCCAGAATGTTGCTGACGTGGCTGCTCAACTAAAGAGGGATGTGCACTCATTCAAAGAGTGATTCAAGTTATTCTTTTCCCTTGGTCTTCCATATTTCTGGGATGGAAATGAAGATCTCTATCCAGGAAAGGATTATATTTCCATGATGACAGAGGCAAGGAACACTGAGATTCACTTGACAGATACTTTGCAAGAGCTCAGTGGAAAAGTAGTCATTGACAATTTACATACCAATTTTAAGATGCTTAACCGTCTCCATATTATTTTCAAAATCATCTCGAAGGCCTCTTTTGAGCATTGTACTGAGCTAGACTCATCTCTTAGAGAGCTCAAAGTATTCCATTACCCTATGGGTAGAGATTGGAAGGCTATCACTAGATTTCTCACGCTCAAGCAGTCAGAGCAGTTCACCAAGAAGCAAGCCATAGTCGTAGCTTTTGCAGCACAGCCAACAGCAGAGGCCTCTTCCACGCAACAGGGCATTCTTCCCCCTAAGGCTAGTGGACCCCAATCTCAGCAGCAGACTAGTCAGCAATAGTCCTCGAGACTGTTTTTGGTAATAGATTTTGTTGGAAAGTTCAAACATAAATGTATAAACCGTTGGGATATAACAAACTTTCTGCAACAACTCTTCTTGTAAAGCCTTTAAATGTTATATATAGTAGGAAATGCAAAGATCCATGCTCGAATCTTTTTGTAATAAGTATAACTTCTGATCTTTGTAGTCTGATCAAGATATAAAGAAGAACTTCATTTTGCCCAATATTGGTGTCTTGTGGATTCCAATTTTTGATATGTCCAGTTACTATTCTTTCTCTTGTAAATTCATCTCTGTCATATTGTTCATGATTTATGAAGTTGATTCTAATTTAAATGTGAGTGTTGAAATCTTAAATTATTGTTCCTAAGATGGTAATGGCGTGAAGTGTTCATGTTATGTTATCTGGTAATAATATCCTCACATTGTTCAAGTTTTAGCTCTGTAAACATTGTTGTGTTAAGTACTGAATTCTGCCTTCGGATGAGTACGTTATTCTTATACATAAGATAAATATTTACTCTCTTTTAAGTACCTTTTTCTTGTGCCATTTCATAAACATCACCACATTCAAATTCTTGTCATTGGCATATTGAAATACTGCCCACATTATTCCAAGATTGGCTATATGCATTATATTCTATTGAATCTAATTTTGATCTAGTAAAAGAACAACTGTAAATTTTATTGATACCCAGGCACAATTCTAAAAATACCTTAGAACGTCTCTGGGACTAACATCTTTTTGGCGTCGTTGCTGGGGAATGCAAGCAAGAAGATAAATCTTCCTTGGGGACAACAACAAATTGAATGCTCCCAATTTCATAGTGGATGAAACTAGGCTGTAGGCTGTAATCCACTTGGAAAATCCATTGAAGCAAACCTGGAATCTGGACGAAGACATACCCACCAGAACCCTAGCCACGAAGAATTTGTGGCTTTAGAAGAATCATTATCCTGGAGCCATAGACGTGGAAAGTATCTGTATACTTCACCAGGACACCGGAAAAGTTTCTCCCCACCTCTGTTTGGTCCTCAATTCCCGGAATCTAAATTCATTTTCCAAACCCCTGAAAGAGAACCTTCTCCCCAGAATCCATACACTCCCTGTGATTTGTTTAACTCCCAAACATTTCCCACCGGGAATGGAGAACCTTATGTTTGTACAAATCCTCTCAAATCTTTTATTCCTCCTCAAGCCAAGAAGATAATCTTAAACCACCTAATGTCTGGAGGAGGAGGAGGACCTCCACCACCACCACCCAGAACACCTCGATGGGTAGCTAGTTGACATGGACCCCTGTAATTGCCGACACCTTTGAATGATCTGCCCACTCACTATTTGAATTTGTTACCTAAGTTTGATGGTAGTAATGGAGTGTCGACGGAATATCATGTAGATCAATTCCAATATTTCACTGACAATATCCTTATCGATCATGATGATGTGTTCATGAGATTCTTTTCTCAATCACTAGAAGCAGAAGCCAAAAATTGGTTCAGATCACTACCTAATGCTTCCATCAGCGCAATGGAAATTCTAGAAACCACTTACATCAAGAAGTGGGGAATTAAGCGTGATAGCCTATATTATTTGACAGAATTTTCAGCCCTGAGAAAAAACAATTCTGAAAATGTGGTAGACTTTACTGCAAGATTCAACAAAGTGTATCATCGAATCCTAGAAGAAATCAAGCCTACTAAAGCAGCGAGCAGAGCCACTTACATAGGATATTTCCTCTCTGATTTCACTATCACGCTGAGGGAAAGACGATCGCTGTCTCTCAATATAATGCAGGATGACGCCATATACATTGAAGGAAATTTGAGAGCAGGAGGCAAGATAAAATTAACCAATGATATTGAGCAGAAAGACAAAGGGAAGGCTAAAGAAGAGAGTAACTCTTCAGAAGTTAAAGAAACTCAAGAAGCAAAAATCGATGAAATGACTCGCATCAACAAAAATTTGTCGAATAAAGTTACTAGGATGGAGTTAGAATGGAGCAGTCCTAATAAGCAAAACCATGTTCATCCTCCTACTCAGTTCCAAAGTCCATACAACCCTCAAATAACATACAGAGAAAAGAGGAATGACAAACAACCACTAAGGCCACCTGTCCATGAGAATAACAACAATTTGATTCAAATTCCAGAGGAAGAAGTCTATGAAGAATTTGAAGATCAGTTGAATTGAATGGAGGAGGACTCCTATCTTATGCACCTCACTAAAGATGATTATGAGAACTCACTCCCATAGAATTAGTCTGGTCTCGATTTTACAAACTCCCATGAAAGTGATCAATTCCCTGGTGAATATCCACTATTTCAAGATGTACAACCAGATAAATAGTAGAGGAAGTGTGATTTGAGACCAAGGCCAGAAATAACAGATAGATAGAATAATGTTACTCTCAAGAAATCTCCCCAAAAATCAGCTCAAGCTAAGGTTCCTCAGGAAACCCCCTTGTTAAAAAGAAAAATCCTACCAAAGAATAAAGCAAAGGAAGCCACAGACCCAGATAGCCAAATTATGCCAAGCATGATCCCCCATAATAGAATAGATCCAAATCCCAAACAAGGTTCTACCCCTTTCAATTTGGAACAATAATTGAGCAAACTAAAAATAGTTTTTCCCTTGACTAAATTGATGAAGAACCCTATGTACCAGAAGCAGATTGATAAGATGTTACTCATAGTTGAAAACATTGACTAGCAGGATTCCATAAATCTAAATGATGAAGCCTTAGCCTTTCAATGTGGACCTCATATTGATGATAAATAAGAGACCAGTGCTCCTTTTTATGTCACCCTGAATGTACATAAGAAACTACATCACAACTGTATGCTGGACTCTGGACTCTGGAGCATCTCACAATTTGATGCCCAAAGTGATCGTGGAACAATTAGGACTAGACATCACCAGGCCTTACCATGACCTCTATAATTTTGACTCCATAAAAGTTAAATGCATAGGCATGATAACGGACTTGGCAATAACTCTTGATCAAATACCAGCCAAAAGTGTAATGATGGATGTAGTGGTGGCAAATGTCCCAGCAAAGTATGGTATGCTTCTATCAAGAAACTAGACAAAAGAGCTAGGGGGAACCATGCAGATGGATATGAAATATGCTACGATACCTGTTGTTGCTGGGGCAAATAGAAGGTTGTACAGAGAATATATGTTGGCCTATGTGATAAGCAAGCAAAGCATCCCAATGAATTGTCCTATATATTCAAACGATGAGGACATGGGCTGCTACAGGATGTCATTAGGAGACCCTTCTGCAGAGGAAGTTGTACTATCACCTGAGCTAAAATGTATTTTCAAGGATATTCAGGATCAAGTATGGAAACTACATTTCCATGGAGCTACAACTAAAGACGAGTCTGGAGATGGTGCAGTACTGTCATCACCTGCAGGGGAAGAAATTGTTTTTCCCTATAAGTCGGACTTTGATAAAAGAAACAATGTCATTGAATATGAATCCCTCCTCCTGGGCCTCCACGATGCTAAAAATTTGAAAGTCGCTAAGTTGGTAGTTTTGGGGGACTCTAGGTTGATAGTGAATCAGGTTAAAAAGATTTATCAAACCAAACACCCAAGGCTTAGAGTATATCAAAATCTTGCATGGGATCTTACTGAAAATTTCTTTGATGCTTTTGACATCACTTATGTGCCTCGAAAAGAAAACCAACAGACCAATTCAATGGCCTTAATGGCTAGTACTTTCAAGCCTCCCAAGAAGCCGAAGCCAAATTATGAGGTGGAAATGTGATCTCTCCCTTCTATCCCTAGCAATGTGAAAATTTGGCAGTTATTTGATCATAGCCAACAAATCAAGTGTTTCCTACACTTAATGGGAAGATCCGCCAGGATTCAATAGGACAAGATTAAAGTAACATTTGATCGAAAGGATATTACTCAAATATTTCAACATGGAGACCCTGTCGTGAAGTGGGATGCTAGGAGGAAAGAGAGAGCGAACCATAGGAAGTTCGACCATTCATGGGTGGGTCCAGTCAAGACCATTACATCTCGCTACAATGGCACTGATGAGTTGATTCATCTCAATGATAAAATATTCGGAGACCCTGTAGACGGGAGATTCCATAAGCATTTTTTTCATTGTTAATCTCTTCCCAAATCAATCAAATGATCCTTTGTACCATATATGTAACATACGTTTTTCCTTTTTCCTGCTGCAAAAGTTATCCTCTTTTTGTTATTGTTCCCTCTCATTATTCTCTATTACTTGATTTAAAGAGTTAAAGGACAGGTATGACTCCACAACCCAATGGACTTAAAGGAACTAGTCTATTGTTCTCATCCTCTTCCAGAGAAAAAGGGTGTCCCCGTTGAAGCCAATGTTAGTACTCATATCCTCAGCAGGATCGGCCAAATGCTCGACTGCACGACAAGAATATGAAGGCCGCTTAGGGAGAATATGGACAGGAAACGACATGGACAGAAAGGAAAAAGCAGTGCACCCCGTGGGGAGACATCGACTAGATGAGAGATAGGGGCAACTGAGATCAGGGTGACCGATTGATTACAATATCAACGACGGATAGTTCAGTGAGTGCTCCAAACGTGCTTGACGTTTATCAAGCTCAAAGCGTCCCTAAACCAAAACCGTTGAAAACACGTGGCAGCATCCAAGCAGTTCAGGGCCTCGAAAGCTCTCTGGCGAAACTGATTTTTAGGAGTTCTGAAACAGCCCGAGTCCGCTACAGTGGTTTATAGCCATACACCTACGAGTAGTTGAGTCGTCATAATCAGTGGGTCCACCCCATAAAGCTGCATTGGCAGGGCACACATCTCAAAGAAGAAAAGGTGAAATCGACGGACAACTAGCCTTCGAGGCAGTGAAAGTGTTCGAGGTTTAACACCCTCGAGTCGCCCCTGAAAGAAAACCGCTATCCATACAAGGCATCCCTAGGATCGTTCAGGGGCCGAAAGGTATTTTTCCTAAACCATCTTTTCGAAACCCTAAAATAACTAAAGGATGCCACGATACCTTTCCAACCATGGGCCGCCAAGAAGTTGGTCATCAGAGGAAAGGGGTCTACCCATAAATCCGTGACGGTGGGGAGCGCATCTCAAAGACATCATGGCATAAGATCAACGATCGGATAAGCTTCAGGACTTATAAGATGCTCATAGATTAACATCCTAGGAGCATCCCTAAATTGAAAATCCTTTTTCCACGTGGAAGCTTCTTGTTGAATCAGGGCCCAAAAAGCAATCTTTCTAAACCGACTTATCATGACCCTAAAACAACAAATGGATTACGGTTCACCACTTATCACGGCAGTACATCCCCCTTTTATTTTCCTTAAGCCTCCCGTAAACGGTCATTACCATCGCCGTTTAGGATATTAACATCTCCCACCATTTAAGAGCCCAGCTACCCCGCAGCTAGTAATCCAGTCTCAGCAGGCCACATGTACCCCGCATTAAATCCGCCAATTTTTAATCTATCCCTATAAATACTCCCCCAGGGAATCCATCATGCATTTTTCTACTAGCACACTGAGTTCTCCCTTCATCACCCTCTACACTAGTTCTCTCAGCTCCTTAATCATTTTAGAACCAGCATTCCCCGCTCTACCCCAGCATTGCCATGGCCTCTACATCTACTCCCTAGGTCACCACCACGTCCTCGACTCTCAGCCCAGAGGACCATATCGGTGACGAGTTCTTTGATGTTCATGATTCTGTATCCTCCTTCCCTAACCTGCATTAGACAACTCGTGAGACTGAGGAGCATGCAAAGAGTGGAAGTGATTTATTCAATTCATGGAAGTCTAGGCTAGCTAAAATGGTTCTCCCTCTGGCCAGATTTTTTCCTGAGCCAATACAGTGGTGTGCAGAAAGTTATGTGCCAAAAAGAAAGGCCATTATTTCCCAACTGGGAAACATGGTCTGCTCGATCAACAAAGAGCTTATCATGGAATTGACAGACACCGATGAAGATGCCTCAAGGTTTCAGTTTAACGAAGAGGTCCCAATGAACAAAATTCGGGAGCTCTCCCTGGAAAACAGGGACGCCTTCATCCAGATGTTATCTCCACCTAAGAGTAATCTATCTGACACTTCATCCATGTTTAGCTTGGAGATGTTTGCAGATTTTTCTAAACCGGTATTATCGATGATATGTGAGTTCCTTGGGTATGATAATGACATAGTAATCGATGACATCGTGTTGGGTTTGTTATTTATCATGAACCTTTATCAACAAGAGACCCTTGTCAAGTTGGATTGGTCAACCTTCCTCGCTCAATCCATTCATATCCAATTAAAGATATTTCCATCCAAGAAGATGTTTTGTTTATGCTCTATACTCCTGTACATTAGTAACACAAATTTCTTCAGCAAAAGTGATCTCGATAGTTCTTTTTTTCCTGAATCCCCCACAGAATGATTTCTCCTTATTCGTGGACACCGTCGTATCCAAGGTTTATACACTACTATTTGATGCCCCCCTCCAAGGATTTTTCCAGAAAGCAAACAATTGCTCCAGTTCAATCCAAATGAAGTTGTGGGAGATTGGTTTTGCTTCAACACTCATACTAAAACCAGAGTGTATGGGGAAGAGTTAGCTCCGTACAAGCTCCCATTATTCCTGACCCCTCGTTTCTTTGCACTAGAGTACATCCGAAAAATATTCAACTGTGACGATGTGCACTTCATGAAGGGAAACAATGTGAGGACCTTCAAGGTCCCCAATGAGGCTGGGCCTTTCAAGGCAAGGAGCAGAGCTGCTCAGAAAGAATTCGAGGAGCTACTAGCCTCATATGGTTTCCTTTTAAGTAAGGTGCACAAGTATGATCCCAGGGGGATCATCTCTCAAAAAAGACAAGCAACATGTTCTGCAGGTTACCTCCATGAGCCGCACCCCTTGTTGGACAAGATGGCCAACTTGGACAATTGGGAGCAGTTTCAAGCTACATTGGACCCCAATAAAGCTATTGGAGCGCCGGTCATCCCAACGCCCCTCAAGGTGGATACATTGGGGAAGAGAGGCATATAAGAGCCTACGTCTGTAGCAGAAAATGAAGGATTGGAAAGTGTGGGATCAAAGATAAAAAAATTGAAAACTGGTGGAGCATCCAGTGCAACCTAAAAAATTGTGCCAGCACCCACCCCCATGACACCCATCATCCTGGAAATATTCCCATATGCGACGTGGGCCCAAATTCAGGAAGCTCAATCCACTGAAGGGGCTTTGGTTACCACATTTCCCGTCAAAGCAAGTTTGTTTGGGATTTAATCACAAATTAAAGATGAAAATGTCGACCTGGAGAAGTCATTATTCCCAAAGAAGGAGTTGGACACAGGAAAGCAGTCTCGAATTCTATCGACAATAGATATGAGGTAGAGATCCCTGAAGATGGCGATCCTAGAACCACTAGTGCTACGGGTGAAGAAAATACCCTCTAACTTTAAAACCACTCAGGTAACCATAAATCTAGATGCATTTTCATCCAAGGATATCATGGAACTTCAACGAAAAATGGGTGAATGAGTATACCATGACGTGAGAAAATACACTATGAGCACAAATAGGCTAGAGGTCGTTGTTGAGAAACTAGAGAAGCAACTGCAAAATGAAAAGTCTTCAAATAAAGCTAAGCAGTTGAAGATAAATGACTTGGAACAACAAATCATTAAGATGGTGCAAAATCTGAGTGACATAGCTCCGTTGCACTCCATGATGAAGGAGAAGGATAAGGAGATTGCAACATTGAAGAAAAAACTAAGCATTACCACGACCGAGCATTCACAGACTGCAGAGGTGGTCGCAATATAGTTGGAATTGGAAAAATCAATGACCGATGGTCAAGCACTCAAAGAGAGGATTGTCTCCTTGGAAAGTGACTTGGAAGAGGAAAGAAAGCTAAATCATGATATCCTCCAGCAGAAGGCAGCCTCACTCCAAGCCTCGTTAGTTTCTGATCTTGCTGACAAGATGGCTCAGGAAGTAGCTGAAATGAGCATCAAGGACGCTCAGCTGAACCAAGTGCAGGACCAGCTGAGGGCCAAGTGTGATGAACTTTTCAATTTAAATGAAAAATTGGTTAAAAGAGACCAGGTCATCTCGTAGACACAACAAGATAATGATGAGCTCTGTCGTGATGTCCAAGAGCTATCCAGGAAACTCACTGGAACTCCTTTGATAAGAGGTGCCAAAGTTGAAATATGGGAGCAGGTGGCGGTTTTGATAAGCTCTTAGTGAAACCACTTCTGCATAACTCAAGAAGAGTCAGAAATTGTTGAAACCGCCGTGCGTGATGCACGATCTGCAGAGAACAGTGTAAGTAAGAAGGTCGAGTTAGCCAGAGAGGTGATCAAATTATTAAATGAGAAAACCTTTGAGGAGCTTCGAAAATTTTATGTCCAAGACCGAACCAAAGTAATAATGGAAGCAAACAAGGTGATTAGCAAGGGAGCATTTCCCCAGAATGTTGTTGACATGGTGGCTCAACTAAAGCGAGACGTGCACTCATTCAAATAGTGATTCAAGTCAGTCTTTTCCCTTGGTCTTCCATCTTTCTAGGATGGAAATGGAGATCTTTATCCAGAAAAGGATTATATTTCCATGATGACAGAGGCAAGGAACATTGAGATTCGCTTGACAAATACTTTGCAGGAGCTCAAAGGAAAAGCAGTCGTGGACAAGTTACATACCAATTTTAAGATGCTTAACCGTCTCCATATTATTTTCAAAATCCTCCCGAAGGCCTATTTTGAGTGTTGTACTGAGCTAGACTCAAATTCTTCCTTTACCCTATGGGTAAATATTGGAAACCTATCACTAGATTTCTCACGCTCAAGCAGTTAGAGCAGTTCACCAAGAAGAAAGCAATAGTCGTAGCTTCTGCAGCACAGCCAGTAGCAGAGGCCTCTTCCACGTAGCAGGGCATTCTCCCCCCTCAAGCGAGTGGACCCCAATCTCAGCAGCAGACTAGTCATCAATAGTCCTCGAGACTGTTTTTGGTAACATATTTTGTTGGAAAGTTCAAACAGAAATGTATAAGCCGTTGGGATATAACAAAATTTCTGTAACAACTCTTCTTGTGAAGCCTTTAAAGGTTATATATAGTAGGAAAGGAAAAGAGCCATGGTCAACTCTTTTTGTAAGAAGTATAACTTCTGATATTTGTAGTCTTACCAATATATAAAGAAGAACTTCATTTTTCCCGATCTTGGTGTCTTGTGGATTCAAACTTTTGATATGTCCAATTAGTATTCTTTCTCTTGTAAATTCATCTCTGTCATATTGTTCATGATTTATGAATTTGATTATGATTTAAATGTGAGTGTTGCAGGCTTAAATTATTGTTCCTAAGATGGTAATGGCGTGAAGTGTTCATGTTATGTTATCTGGTAATAATACCCTCACATTGTTTAGGTTTTAGCTCTGTAAACATTGTTGGGTTAACTACTAAATTCCGCCTTCGGCTCAGTATGTTATTCTTATACATAAGATAAAGATTTAGTCTCTTTGAAGTACCTTTTTCTTGTGCCATTTCCTAAACATCACCACATTCAATTTCTTGTCATTGGAATATTGAAATACTGCCCACATTATTCCAATATTGGTTGTATGCATTATATTCTATTGAATCTGATTTTGATCTAGTAAAAGAACAACAGTAAATTTTATTGATGCCCAGGAATAGTTCTAAAAACAGCCTTGGAACATCTCTGGGACTAACAGGTGGTAACCTAAAAATTCATCTGTAAACGAATATATCTCCTGGCCTCCAACACCTTCTAGTACTTCATCAGTGAATGGCGTAGGGAATGGATCGTGAAGAAATGCATCGTCAATTTCCTTAGTTCAACACAAATCTGGATTTCACCAGTCTTCTTATCTTGGACTACTATTGGGATGATCCATTCTGATTCTTCAACAGTTTCTATGATTCCTGCATCCAACATTCACTCTATTTCAGCCTTTACTCACTCCTTATACCTGGGATTCAATCTATGTGGTTGCTGCTTTACTGGCTTCGCATCAGATTTCAACGGAATCTTCATTTCGCCCAGGTCCTCGGAAATTCCCTTCATTTCTGAAAATTTCATTGGGAACAAGTCTTGGAACTCATGCAGTATATCAGTAACTTTTCCAATTGTCGTATCATCCCAGTAATCTCCAATACTAGTGAACTTGAGATTTTCCTCCGACCCAATATTAACCTTCTTAATTTTCAGCAGTTGTTGAAATTTGTCGAATGGCATATCTGATGCTTCGACATCGCGACTTGCCTCCGAATCTGGGACATAAATAGCTCTAGGATCATCCTCTTCATCAGGTCCTCCCAACAAATTATAGCACTCCATCATCATTTCCGATGTCACAATCCACTGTAATCCCATTGGTTTTTCCGTCGGAACTGCTTCGAGTACCTTCTTCCGAATCTCCTACAGTGCACTATGGATGAAAGGGTTTTCATCCGCAAAGCTGAAAGTATGACTAAAGATAATGATCAATTCTTCCCATGTATTTTTTGTTGATGTATTTGTAACTTCGGAAGATAATCACTTGTATATTACATTTGTACTTTATTGTATCACCAATGGAGATGTATTATTCCTCCGGTTGGAAGTGTCGTCATTTGTATTTGCAACTGTCACAAGTTACATTGTAAGTATCGTAACTTATATTTGATGGGTTATTAGACCACCCTAGTGGGGTCGGCCCAGTGACAAGTGGTAATGGGTTATTAGACTCTCCTAAGGGAGGTCGGCCCAGTTAGAGTAAAAGGCAAGTCAAGTCATTGTATAAATAGAGAGTGTGTCTCTCTCATTATATTCATTCACTCACTTCACATTAGTGAGAGAGAGGAGCAGTGTGCACAAGTGGAGGAGGAGCAGCTGCTAGGATACTATCTCTTATTTTGGGGTTTGATCTTTGTGATATTTGTATTGGTGCTCATTCTACCTCTGAGGAAGTTGCGGGTTTTTTCACCTTCTTAGTTTTCCCCCGTGAAATGCTTTGTGTCTCTTGTCTCTTGTGTTTGATATGATGTACATGTTCTCTCAGTTAAGATCCTAGATCATATTGAATTAAATGACGAAAAACTAACATGGTATCAAAGCTAGCCTGAAGGAAGGCATTGTATGGCATTTACAACACTTGTTGCACTTGCGACAAATTGGAAGCTAGGGCTTGATATAGTAAAAACTAGTCATCGTGGAACTTTCGCTATAAATCAGTTTTGGCGAAGCTTCAGGATCTGAAAATTTTACAGGCCGAAGATTAAATGTTCATTTACCTTGTGTATGAAGTACAACCTCATATTCCTTTTACTTTTTGATATATGATTCCTACAAGTTACGGTTTCTACCTCTTCCAGAATGTAGTCCTAAACAGGTGACCTAGGAAAAAAGATCATATCTCAGGCTAGGAAGATCCAAATGGAATTCCTTAAAAAGTGGTAGTTAGGGAACAGACTTTAGTTTTACAGGTCTGGGTTTCAGAGGCCAAAGTTGAAATAGTGACATATGGCACTCCGTACCAGTTTGCTATACTGTTTCATCCCATAAACAGATCACGTTGCGACACTTGGCATATCTCTCTCTCATAGAATCCATTAAAGCTCAGACCTGTGGGGTTGGAAAGATGACAGGTCAGTCTAACACAGGCCAAAGTTTCATACCCTGAGGATATGAAATTTAAGAGACACCAGAAACAATATGGAATATATTTCTGTCAAAACAGAATTAGATTCTGAGCACTTTCATTAATTAATTAATTTTAGACTTGTCTTATCACCTTAGTAAAAGTATGAATGCATGTGAATGATAGAAGAAATTCATTGATTAGGGTTATGACACTTATGATTGTACCAATGCACTGTGGTGTTGTATGAGTATGATGTGGTCCGCTAACATGAAAGGTACATCAAGAAAGACAAATCAAGTTCTAGATCAAGAACATATGACCATGGTGACATGAAGACAAAGACTCATCCATAGCCATTGATCACATAGAAGCTCTACTTACGAGGTATGTATAATTTGGTTCTTATGAGATATGCAGGTTACTAGCACAAGGTCTCTAAATCATTGAATAGAACAAAGAAGACATTGTTTGGGTATGTTGGACATAACTAGCAAACATGATAATCCAGGTATGTTTTTTCATATATCAAATTAGAATCCTACCTTGTGTTAGGATCTTATATAAGTATACTTTTGTATGACTGATAATGATTATTCATGAAGTTATAAGTTTGAGAAGTCATGGGTTTATGCATATTATGCTTCTTAGTTTGATTAATGATATGAAAAACTAGAAGAGTCTTATGGTCAAATAAGAATATGCATGAGTAAAAGAAGTACTCCCTGAAATCTTGAATACTAACGCTTGTGATAAATTACATGTGTATGAAATTATCATGACCATACATATTTAGAATCATAATGTTTTGATAGTATTGAGATTATACTAATGCATGTATGATTATGTATGCGATATTGAGGATGACACAATGATGACACTAGTGCACACTTAAGCATGCATAGTGGTCCAGGATGGATATAAGTTCAAAGACAGATAATCCAAGAAGCAAAGATCAAAAGGGAGCACACTCCAGTAGTTCCTGCAAGGAAGCAAAGATCAAGAGGGAGCACACTCCAATAGTTCCTGCAAGGAAGCAAAGATCAAGAGGGAGCACACTCCAGTAATTCCTGTAAGGAAGCAAAGATTGAGAGGGAGTCCACCCAACAAGCAAACAAAGATAAGTATCTGGATTGTCATTTCTTATTACTTAAATGATGTTGTTCAGTCATGTACATACTTATGTTCCTAGATTTAGGATGTATATTATGCATATTAGAAAAGTTGCATTACTGAACAAGATACTACTAATATACAAATAATGGGTAAGTGGCCTATGGTACTATACAACATTCCATTGCTACTTATCTAGAATGAAACCTCTTTGCTGACATGTTGGGAGTTGTGCACACTCTTAACAATGTTCTGGTAGAGATGGAAGGCATCTAGAAAGTTACGGGATATGGATAAATGTTGTATTGAAGCATTGGCTAAGATAATTGCATGACTGTATGACATATGTCTTTATGTGTAAGAACTTGTTCTGAAATCTATGAGATGTTTCTAATCATGCAATTGAACTTGTCTTGTAGGAAATACCATGTACTATCACCTACAAGAGAGACTTGTTTTGAAGAACAAGGGACGAAGACTCAACAAATCCAAAAAACTACCTATTGAAGATAATGAAGAATCTGAAGTTCCCAGGATCCGGGATATAGTAATGGAAGGATGCCATGATCGAGGAGTACCAGTCGATCATGAAGAATGATGTTTGGGATGTGGTCTCAAGACCAGTAGGGAAGTATGTTGTGACTTCCAAGTGGATATACAAGATCAAGCATGCTGCAGATGGTAGCATAGAGAAATACAAGGCAAGTTTTGTGGCTCATGGCTTCTCCCAGAAAGAAGGGATAAATTATGAAGAGACTTTTGCACGTGTAGCCAGATACACTTCCATCAGAACAATACTTGCTTTGGTTGCAGTAATTAAATGGAAGATACACTAAATGGATATCAAGACAGCTTTCTTGAATGGTGTAGTCGAAGAGGAAGTGTATGTGGAGCAGCCACTCGGTTTTGAGACACATGACAGGGACTCATATGTGTGCAAATTGAAGAAGGCCTTGTACGGTTTGAAACAGAAACCCAGAACATGGCACGGCAAGATAGATAGCTTCTTGTCCAGCTTAGGATTTACTAAGAGTAAAGCGGATTCCAACCTTTACTACAAGGTTGAGGAAGGAAATCCAATGATACTCCTACTATATGTTGACGACATGTTTGTGATAGGTGAGGATAGGTTGATTGTCGACACGAAGAGGAAGCTTGTTGCCGAGTTCAAGATGAAGGACTTGAGTATGATACATAACTTTCTAAGTATGGAGGTGTGTCAAGTGCAGATGGAATCTTCCTTGGACAAGGGAAGTATGCAGTATAGATCCTGAAACAGTTTGGGATGATGGACTACAAGGCCATGGCCACACCTATGGCATCGAACCTAAAGTTATTGAGTGATGCTTCATCAGATTCGGTTGATGCCACGATGTATCGTCAGATGATTGGGTCCTTGATGTACCCAACAAACACAAGACCAGATATTTGCTTTGCGGTGAACACCTTGAGCCAGTTCCTAACAGATCCTAGACATGTTCACATGATTGTTGTAAAGCACATTCTGAGGTACCTGAAGGGTACAGTTTATTATGGCCTCAAGTATGATGTGAATCAAAAGTTTAACCTGGAGGGTTATGTTGATTCAGATTGGGAAGGCAGTGCTGCAAATAGGAAGAGCACTTCGGGGTGTTGCTTCAATATGGGACCAGGTGTGATCTCTTGGTTTAGCAGGAAGCAATCCTGCATAGCACTGAGTATAGCCAAAGTAGAGTATGCCACAGCTTGTTCAGCTAGTTGTGAGGCAGTATGGCTAAGGAAGCTACTATCTGATTTATTTGATCTCCAGTTGGATGCTACTTATATCTATTGTGACAACTAGAGTTGTGTGAAGTTGTCTGAGAACCCGATGTTCCATAACAAGTCGAAGCACATCGAGATCAAGTATCACTATATCAAGGATATGGTGCAGAGAGGAGCAGTGAAGCTCCAGTATGTTGATATGGATGAGCAAATTGCAGATGTGTTGACCAAACCACTAGCCAGAGTGAAGTTCGAGTACTTCAGAGAGAGGCTTGGTTTTCTTCAGATAGAAGATACTTTGAGAAGGAAGTGATGGGACACATTTGCAGGATCCATTCCAAGCATGGTGGTAGGAGGATCCTTCCCATGGTTGTGGATGTAAGAGTTGTGTGATGAGCATCAGGATGATGCTCCAGATGTTCCTATGATGATCAGGTTGATCATGTGTGATGAGCATCATGATGATGTTCCAGATGATATGCATTAGGACAATGTTATGATGATGATCAGGTTGATCATGTGTGATGAGCATCAGGACGATGCTTCAGATGACAATGATCAGGATGATCATACGATGATGATATGCATTAGGATGATGCTCTATATGATGATGATCAGGATGATCATGTGATGATGATGTGCATCAAGATGATGCACTGTATGATCATGATCAGTATGATCATGAGAATCAGGATGATGCTCCGTGCGAGGATGATGAGGTTGATCAAGAGTATCAGGATGATACTCTGTGGCCATGGACAGGTTGTGCGATAAGCATATAATATTTCCCTAGGAGATTTGCAGATACTCTTGCGAGGTTTTTCCTATGGCATATAATAGTTCCCTGGGAGATCTGGCAAATGCTCTTTCGAGGTTTTGCTTGGAAGGGCATATAATATTGCCCTGGGATATTTGCAAATACTCTTGCAAGGTTTTTCCTATGGCATATAATAGTTCCCTGGGAGATCTCGAAAATGCTCTTTCGAGATTTTGTGTGGGACATATAATATTTCCCTCAGAGATTTGCAGATACTCTTGCGAGGTTTTTCCTATGGCATATAATAGTTCCCTGGGAGATCTGGCAAATGCTCTCTCAAGGTTTTTTCCGTGGCATATAATATTTCCTGGGAGATCCGATAGGTTGAGCAGTAAGCTCATAGTCAGTCCTGGGATGCTCTTTCGAGGTTTTTCCAGATCACATGTAATCAGTCCTGGAGATCCGATAGCTTGTGCTAGGCACGTAAAAGTCTTAGGATGCTCTTTAGAGATCTTTCCGGTCGTGCTAGGCACATAAACGTTCCTGGGATGCTCTTTTAAGTTTTTGTGGTGATCACATGTAATATTTCCCTGGGAGATTCGATAGGTTGAGAAGTAAGCTCATAATAAGTCTTGAGATGCTCTTTTGAGGTTTTGTTGACGCACGTAATCAACCCTGAGGATTCCACAGGATGGCCATCTCGCAGAGATGATGAAGACCTATAGGAGGCTAGGCCTACATCCAGCATGAAAAAGGGTTGGCTCTGTATAACTTCCTATGATGAGAAGAATTGAGGGATAGCCCAGTGATCGAGATGACGAGTACAACAACAGTGACGATGATGCTCTGTGATGCAGTGACGATGATCCAACTCCAGTATTGAAGAATTGTGCCTATATGTATTGATGACTTGTGTCAAGAGAATACCTTCCTAGTTAAGAGGGAGTGTTGATGTATTTGTAACTTTGAAATATATTCACTTGTATATTACATTTATATTTTATTGTATCACCAACGGAGATGTATTATTCCTCTGGTTGGAAGTGTCGTCATTTGTATTTGCAAGTGTCGCAAGTTACATTGTAAGTGTCGTAACTTATATTTGATGGGTTATTAGACCACCCTAGTGGGTTTGTCCCAGTGACAAGTGGTAATGGGTTATTAGAATCTCCTAAGGGTGGTCGGCCCAGTTAGAGTAAAAGGCAAGTCAAGTCATTGTATAAATAGAGAGTGTGTCTCTCCCATTCTATTCATTCACTCACTCACTCACTTAGAATTAGTGAGAGAGAGGAGGAGTGCGCACAAGTGGAGGAGGAGCAGCTGCTAGGAGACTATCTCTTGTTTTGGGGTTTGATCTTTGTGATCTTTGTATTGGTGCTCATTCTATCTCTGAGGAAGTTGCGGGCTTTTTCACCTTCTTGGTTTTCCCCGGTGAAATGATTTGTGTCTCTTGTCTCTTGTGTTTGATATGTTGTACATGTTGTTCTCTCAGTTAAGATCCTAGATCATATTGAATTAAATGATGAAAAACTAACAGTTGTTCCGTGTCACAGTTCTGCTGCAATGTACTAGCTTCGTGGTACTTCATCCAGCGTATGGATGAACACATGAACCCATTCCTACTTCGGTTTCCCATGCGCTTTGACATTCTTCCAAATGATCCCTTGGATCACCTCATCCATTGTATTTATTTCCACAATAGCCTTCAGTCTCCCCAAAACTGACTTCCATTAGTTGTCAACATAGTTTCCATCTTGTTATCGCCGTCTTGTGCGTTTCCCACCATCTTGCTAGCGTGGCCTTCAGTGCTTCTTATCACGCCAGCAGTCACTTTGGTTCTGATACATTTTCTTCGAATTCAAAAATGAAAATGGCCAAGTTAGGTAATCCTTCATATGTCGGCAGATCATTTACCTCCGTCGCTACCCATCTCAACGACTAAGTGATTTGTGGGCACCTTCTGAATGATACTTCATGCAATTGATTCTGCCAGTTTTCTAGCGCCTCATCGGAGTCTGACGATGTCGAACTAACACTTTGCCACCCCAATTATCCATCGATGGTGGGATTGATATAATCCTTTGATACGTTGTAAACATTATCCCATCCTTATGTAAACTCATCCCTCATTGATTCGAAATATGTTTTTCCTTCCAATGGATCAAGTGGGGCGACTAACCTCATGTCGCGGTTTCCAAAATGCATTGTCCTCTTCTTAAAGTTGATTATATCTTGATTATCCATTGCCCAGTCTATTCCTAGCAACACCGGATAGGGGCTTTTGTTGTCAACTATCTCTATGACGTCGAAGTCTATGTAAGTATTCAATCCTTCTACTTCAATAGGGAGATGAGATAATCGACCAATTGGAGTGACCTTACTCTGATTTTCCAATCGAATCTGCATAGGGGACCATACCAACTACAGTTTCCCCATCAACTCCCATGTTTGCTTAGTCAATATTTTTACGTCCTATCCTAGGTCCAAAATGATAGAATCGACATCGTATGCACCAATCTGTGCATTCATCCTCATTTATCTTCTCGTGTTCTTCTTGTGCACTCGGTTCACTAGCTAATCATGTTGCCCTTCCTCTTGTCGATACAATAGACTAGCTATCTCTACTAGTGCATCCTGATCCTTCGCCAACGTCAAACAACTTTCCAGGAAATTCCTCAGGGTGTTGACCTTCCCTGGTGACCTCTGTGAATTTTTCGTATCAAATATTGGTGGCATATCATAGATAGGTTCCTTCTGGATTATAGGTGGAGACTTAGTCTTTCTCATCGCATCTTGCGCTTCCAAAAAAAATTTCCTTCTCTACTTCCACATCAAATCGAACATGTCTCCTTGTTGTACGTCGAACACTAGGTAATGGCCTATCTTCTCCTGTCGCAACTCCTTCGCTGGTCATTACTGCGACATTCACGAGTCGACTTCTTATCTCTGCTGAGATATTATGCACATTAGAATTAGGATTTTGATTTTGATTTACATTCGGATTCGATTTTGGTTGTGTCGGAACATTAGTTTTCCACTTCGCAATCAACTGGGGACACTCCTCGACATTGTGGTCTGCTGCACTGCAATAGGTACACTGCGGAGTTGGATTCGTACAATCCCTCTGATAATGTCCAATCTGGTCACAATTGTAGCACTTAACCAGCCCTCTACCTCGGCCAAAAGTTCCTTCGCTACTAAATCCTCCACCGTGACCTCTGCAGAATCCCCCTCGCGGCTAATTGTACTGCTATTGATTATATGGAGGCATCTGATACTGCAGTTGGTTGTACTGCGGCGGTGGTTGGTTATACTAAGGTTGTTTTTTATTATAGTGCATTTTCAGTTGGTGATACTGTGGTGGTGGTTGATTATACTGTTGTTGCAGTTGTATAGGAGGATGATCCTCTCCCTTCATAAAAATGTATCCGCAGTTCTCTCTTGGAGCAAATCATATGCTCTACAATCCTTCTCCTCATGACCGACCGATCTACAAAAATTACAAAAACGGTTATTCGGATTCGAAACAATATTTTTTAAGTACACACACTCTTATGATCGATGTCCCCTCGTCTGAAAAATTCGACACCATGGAATTCCTCCCTGACTAAGTGGTTTTGGTGCACCAGACTGTAAGTATTCTCAGAATTCCGAGCACTGATCCTTATGGTTTCCTTCATACTTGCATCGACTGCACCATATTTCTTCATGAACTTCTTTCCCCTTCTTGATATCATGTAGTTGGATCATCAAGTTCTCTAGCTACTCTTGGATCTAGTTTAAACATACCCCTGTTTCGTCGACTGGTGAAGCCTCGAGCTTCATTGCAATTTCCAGTGCCTCCGCCTAGGATACAATCTTCTCCTGCATCAGTGGCATCCGAATGTGCGGTACCAATCCCACAATGAACCATTCTTTATGTTTCATCTCGCTCATTCCAAAACTTACTTTGGCCATCAATGTTTTGTACCTTGATCGAATTCCCATACTGGTTCATTAGGAAATTGCTTTATTTCCTTTAACTCTGTAATATACTGCTACTCCGATTTTGGTTTCCTAAATTTGTCGATCAATCCTGCTCTTATTTGTTCCAAGGTTTTCTTTGGATTCCCTGTAGGTACTTGTACAAAATTCATAAACCAATCCATTGCACGGTCCCTAAAGGTCGTCGCTAATTGTCGCTTCTTAATATCATCATCTTGGACTTGTTTCAACGTCCACACCGCTTCGCATAAAAACCAGTATTGTTCGGGATCCTCGGTCTCGTTACCATAAAAAAGAGGCATGTTTACATCATCGCCTGAAATCCTTGGTTTCCTACTGGTGTTCGTAGATCCACTACTCTTACCATTGTTCTGACACGCTGGAAAACTCTACGAAGAGCTTATATTTCTTCCTTCGAAGTTTGGTGCAATGCGCAAGGTTGTGGGTACATTGTAGCTTTGGTTCTGTCCTCCCTCGGGTTCAGGGGTAGCCTGGTTGTTCTCTTTGTCGTAGTAAGGTCGCTTAGTCCCTTGTGGTCCAATTTTGTAATTCTCTGTTCTGGTCTCCCTAGGAGACTCTATCTCAGTCCCCTCCTCTTCTCCGATCGTAACCTCACCCCACTTTACAGGGTAGCATAATATTCCACAGCTTCCCTCAATATTTCTTCATTGCTCATATACATCTACCCCGCATCATTCTACCAGACCCGTATCCGCGCGGTACCCACAACCTCCGCAGACCCGAGCTTTACTTGTCGGAGCTCATATTTAATATGCCCTTTTCTCAAATGAGCATCTTAATCCACATTTTTAGAGACAATAGATACCTTCCTCTAGGTCCCTTAAAAAATTTCCTTTCTACATTGTTGTATGACTTAATCATGTCGACAACAAATTCAGTTATTTATCCTTCCAAAATATTGTCTACCCAAACCTCGACAGCTCTTGATGCTTTTTTGTTCACCCCGTTTCAATTGTTGGATCAGTTCTAGCATCCAGTGTTCAGGCTCACCTCCTTGGAAATTATTCTTCTGAAAAGTCAATTGTGCCAACCATTCCTGTAGCAGTATGGGAAATTCACAGAAGAATACTTCGTGGATGTCAAAGTAGATATACTTCTGCAACCAATCGTTTTTCAACCATATAGGGTTCCTATTTTCTTCCTCATCAAATTCTCGCGTCTTCTTGTGGAACCATTCCTCGATCTATGGCTTTGTCGGATGCCACGGCATGTCCTCTCTCCTTTCGCACTAGGGTCCCAGCAACATAACCATTTGTTGACACGGTCCTGTCGACATGGGTTCACTTTGCACTGTTGTCAACAAACATCGACACATACTCCCTTAAACATCGTCCCAGAAAGGTTTTACCCTTTCCAGCAACATCCGCATAGCGAATGAAGTCTCACCCGAGATTTCTAAGGGGGTTGTAGGAACCAAGTTTCCGCAGTTGTGAGAAGACATGCATTATCTCACAATCATTCGTGACACAAGCTAGATATTCGCATTCGCATCAAAACATCACACTATCAACCTATTAACCATTATCCTCATTCACATCAACACATTATCATTGAATTAAACAAATTATCAAAACATTCTTAAGGAATCTATGGTACATAACATAGCTGCGGAAACATCTCAATAAAACATCAAACACTGCGATACTCAAACAAGACAAAGAAACAAAGATATAACATTATAGATCATTCACATTATAAAACTGTTCCATACATCTCAGAACCATTACGGACTCAAAACAATAGTTGCGATCGAAAAATACCAAAACCGGATAGATGCTCCAAACAAATCGATCAAAGGATCAGAACAAAGATAGATGTGATTATCCAAACATGCCCTTAGGATTACAAGCATACTCCTATTTATAGGCTCATTTGTCCGTTACAAAATGTTCCAAATGACCCATTACTAACTAACTTAAGGAAACACTCTGCATATATCGGCTCTTTTATACTTCGTGATCGGTCCTTTGTTCATGTCGATGACCCTTTCGCCGCTTAGGGGTTCTGCACTTGTGTGCTTTGGACTCGTTCCAACATTGATATTGGTGCAACATCCCACATAAACTTTAGGAAATATTTTTTTGAAGAACTGAATGACATTGTAGATGGCATAATGTATTTTCCATACAAATACATCCTAAAACCAAAGGGAATTGGCTCCATCAGGCTTAAGCTGCCTGGATTCCATAATTTTGTGTTGAAAAATGTTATCTATATTCCAGAGTTACAAAGAAGCCTATTTTCCTTAGTGGATTCGACGGAAAATCCATTCCATCCACATGTTTGATGGAATCATAAAGATAAGAAATTCCTCTGACAACTAGGTCATAATAACCAAATATGAAGATGAGAAGTTGTTGAAATTGAAAGGGTCATCTGCAAGAGCCAAAAACTTTGCTTACATCTATCAGTAGGAAGAAGGTAATTTGTCATCCAGTCTTTTATGGCATGCTAGATTCGGTCATTTGAATTATAATAGTCTTCACTTGTTGAGAAAGAATGGTGTATTTGGTTTTCCCACCATCCCTAAACAAAAGAACGAATGTGATGCATGCATACTAGGAAAGCATAGTAAGCATCCATTCCAAGAGTCTAAATTTAATGCATGTAGAAAGTTACAGTTGGTTCACTCTGACTTATGTGGCCCCATGCCAATTCCTTCTGCCAATGGTAATAAGTATCTCATGAAATTTCTTGATGACTATACTAGAATGTGTTAGGTATACTTGTTAAAGACAAAATCTGAAGCATTTCAAACATTCAAGAACTTTCATGCATGGATAGAAAATCAAGCATAGTCTCATATTAGCACACTTCGTACTAATAATGGAAAAAAAATACTTCTAATGATTTTGAGGAATATCTTCCTCGACATGGGATTTCACATCAAACTACAGTTCCTTATAACCCTCAATAAAACGGTGTGGAAAAAGGGATGAATAGAACCATAATGAATATGGTACGCTCAATGATGTTTTTCAAGAATGTAAAGTTGATGTTCTAGGGTGATGCAGTAGTATGTGCAGTCGATTTGAGAAATAGAATTCCATCTCATGCTCTTGAAGACAAGACTCCACATGAAATGTGGTATGGCCACCTTCCTTCGGTGAGCCATCTCAGGGTTTTTGGTTCCATATGTTATGCCTTGATACCAAAGGAGGAAAGAGAAAAGCTTGGTGCTTGAAGTAGAAGATGAATTTTCTTGGGGTACTCAAAAACATCCAAGGCATATCATCTTTATGATGAGGTAAACAAGAAATTTGTTGTTTCCAGAGATGTCATGTTTTCTTGAAACTAATAAAAATGACCAGTCTATTGAAAGACAGCTTGATCGCCTGGAGAAATTTTCCCATCTAAATACATATTATGAAGTTTATAATGAAATTCCAAATCTTGAACGGGGGGTCCCTATCTTGGATCAGGACCAATCTTTGGAATTTCCTTTTAAAGCACCAACACCCCCTCATGAAGATGAAGTTCATTCCACTTCATTTGAAAATGAGGGTCAACTGGATGATGTGATTGAGAGGATTGGAAGATTGAATCTTGAAGAAAATGAAGCACCACCATATGATCAATCTGGACCATCACAGAAATTTCCTAAATGGGACACAAAGACACCTGAAAGAATACATCCGGATGAAGTTGGAAATACGAGAACAAGAATTTCAACCAAGAAAGAATATGGAGGAGAAGCATATACCTCGGGTGATGACACAAATGTCTCATTTGATTGTGAATTGAATTTATCCACTAACTTTGAACCAACTTCCTTTATATAGGATGTTATTTGTAATGAGTGGAAAGAAGCGATGTAGAATGAGTACTATGCACTCATGAAGAATGGAATCTGGAAGTTGGTTGACCCTCTAGTCCGAACCAAACCAATTGGCTGCAAGTAGGTATACAAGAACAAATACAAATCAGATGGCTCACTTGACAAGCACAAAGCAAGGATCATGGTGAAATGCTATGCATAGAAAGAAGGAATTGACTATGAAGAGACGTTCTCCCCCACAACAAGATGGGATACCATCCACACCTTACTCTCCTTGGATACACAAAATGGGTGGAAAGTCCACCAAATGGATGTAAAAATAGCCTTCTTGAATGGAGACTTGAAATAAAATGTCTTCATGTCTCAAACAGAAGGATTTATTGTGAAGGGACAAGAACAAAAGGTATGCAAACTCATGAAGTCCTGGTATGGCCTAAAGTAAGCTCCTTGAGCATGGTATGAAAAGATGACTGAGCATCTTCTAAACTTGAATTTCAAACACTATAATCTTGATGATGCAACATTGTTTGTAAAGAAAGTTGGAATATCTATTGTGTTTCTTGCAGTGTATGTAGATGACCTTTTCATGACACGGAACAATGAAAGTTATATTGTATCCATAAATAAATATCTGAAGAAGGGGTTTGAAATGACAGATCGAGGACACCTTAATTACTACTTAGGAATTGAAGTCACTCAGCATCCTAAGTACATATTCATCTCCCAAAAGAAGTATGTTGGAGAATTGTTGAACAAATTTTGCATGACAGAATGTAACCCTCTCTCAACTCCAATGGAACAAAAGCTAAAGCTCACATCAATTGAAGGAAAAGAATTCAAGGATGTAACCAAGTACTGACATCTTGTAGGAAGCCTTATCTATCTTACCACCACCATACCAAATGTTTCATATGTTGTTGGAATCCATTCAAGGTTCATGCGCAAACCTTGTGAAGGACACTGGTCTGCTGCAAAAAGAGTTCTAAGATACTTGAAGGGGACTCAATACTTTGGACTCAAATACTCTAAGGTGGATGGCTTCAAACTTATTGGTTACCCTGATTCAGACTTTGATGGAGACAAAGAGATAGGAGTGTCCACTTATGGATACATAATGAGTCTTGGATCAACAACTGTCTCCTAGAGATCACACGAACAGTCAATTCCAGCAGATTCGACAACAGAGGTAGAATATGTGGTTGTTGCGGAAGCAATGAAAGAGATTGTGTGGCTCAGGAAGATACTTGAATATTTATAGGAGAAGAAAAAGAACTCCACTCCTTTATTGATCGACAACATTTATGCAATCAAATTGGACAAGAATCCCAGATTCTGTGATTGAACCAAGCACATTAACACAAAGTAACATTTGATTTGACATCATGTAGAGGCCAAGAGAGTTCATCTATGACATTGTTCCATGAATTACTAGATTGCAGACATATTCACCAAAGCACTTGGATGAGAAAAGTTTGAAATGTTTAGAAACTGCTCAGACTTACTAACACCCCTTCGAATTAAGGGGGGTAATGTTGGAAATGTAATCCTCAAAGGTTATGGTTCCATTGTAAATAATGTAACTGAAATAAAGGAGATGAATAGTCTCCATAGGTAGTCAAAGAGACGTTGGAAGATGGAATCCAACGGTCATTCTAAGTGTATAATCTGTGCCTATGCATTGAACAAAATGAATTCAAGAGTTACTTGCCTATCACTTCCTAACCAGTTAACTCATCATAACTATGTTGACTTAGGATTACTTCTCTTAAACCATTCTAAGAACATAAATACATTTTTAAAAGCAATTGATTCCTTACCTTTTTAAATGTTGGATAAACCAAAGTTGATCTTATTAAACACTCAAAAATAAAAGATAAAATGTAAATGGTTATCTTATTTATTCACTATTTTTTTTTAATATGTAAATCCTTATCTTTTTAACTTTAATATTTACACCAATGTAAAATGGTACATGGATTTCATAAAGCCTTATAATTAGGGCATAACCTAGTTTCTATTATTACATTCATAAGTTTTGGTTATACATAAGAAGAAAATATTGAGAATAATTAGTGAAGAAATGTTTACTTAACATTTACATTTGATAATTTACATTTAATTCTTAAGCATCATCATAGGCGAAAACCATAGGCAAATACCATGGGTTGTAAACCACTAACACTAAACCCATTATAGGATTTTACTAAATAGAGTAAAAGAAACTAACTCCACTAAATATTGTCAAATCTTAAATTTATCAAATGATCCCAAGGAAATAATATCATCTAAATCTTAATATCTATGTAAATTATCTCCATGGCATACATTTATTTTGTATCTTTGTCAACTTGCTATATATATTTTTTATCACATAACCAACAACAAATAAACTATAAAACTATAATCTTAGTAAAAGATTTTACTCCCTTCTAAATCCATACAAAGTGACTTCTCCATAAGTTAAACTATCCATAATTGTTTTTATAAATATATTGATTGGAAATTCCAATATATATTATGGCTCGAAAATATGCACCTATTATTTTTCATTAACATGAAGATTCACTATGATACCAAATGAAACGTATTAAAAAAAGACGGATGGCTTTGGTGACTAGCATTGTTAGGGTCTATATTCGGATCGAAGCCTAGATTTTGTCTTTATTCCTTTTCACCACAATCATTTCCATATCTCTCCTCCATGTCCAAGCCAATGTCCAAAGTCCAATTTAATATAAAATGAAGGGTTACGCTACCAAAAGCAATGCCCCTTTATTTTTACATCATAACTTTTTGGTTATTACCCAACCACAAGCTAACCAATTACTTTTAAATTTTACATTTTGTTCTTAATTCATAAGTTCTCTTTAACACGGAATTGATCCATTTTAACTCTTTTATTTTGAATTCATTTTCCATTATTACATGGGAACTTTGGTCTCATTGGCCTTCCTATCATATGCATAACCCTTTTTACTATAACCAAATGTTTTCCTCTTAACAACATCACCATGACTCTCTGAATCTCTTCTAGCTATAGTAATGTTTGTTACCAAAGTGTCAAGTTCAAACATTCTTACCTCCTTATATATTTTTGTCCTCATATTTGAAACATAAATGTCCTTCAACCTATCTATAGGGAATTTGGTCTTGTCCTCCAAGACTTGGAGCCTCTTAGTGCATTTCTCAATGGTATGTACTTCTAGAACACATGCATGATTTCAACAACATGGGTTCCTTACATTTATGGTATTCTCCCTAAATTAATGCATTTCCAAACTTTCAGAAAATCCAATTAGGATTTTAGCAATCCCTCGCTCACCCAAGGAACTAACCCATCCAAATGGTATATGGTCACACAACTTATCCTCCTATTTGTGCATGTGTTGCACCATGAATACTAACTTGATCTAGCTTACTTGGGGATGCACTTCCACTTTACCACTAAATTTGTATTATGGGATCTTCATTTGAAGGTTTAAAGTGGTTTTATGAGGGTTTCATGTCATCAACGTTCTCAAAGCTGTATTTACCTTTCATTATCAAAGGTCCATGTCCTCTTCTTCCTCCTTAGACCCTTTATGATTGTGGAATGGGGACTCTATACCGAGGTCTATGGGTTCTTTGCCTCAGACCAATTGCCTCATTTCTTATACAAGATTCATGAAACTTTCTACCAACATTTCCTTCATTGTATAATAGGTTTTGGTCTTTCATTTTTTTTAAATGTGGCACAAGCAAAAAGAAACCTACTATGGTACCAACCTATAACATTCATGTTCCAAAAATAGTACTACTATAGATATTGAAGAAAACCAAACAAAAGACTAAGAATATTAAAAATAAGTGCCAAAAACAAGGAAAAAGAGTGGTGGAACCTAAAAACGTTAGTTTGGATTACACCTGCAAATATGAGTAATGAACAAAGAGGTCTCCAATAAACACAAATAAACTAGTTGAGTGTATTGATAAAATGAAATGATATGCATATTGTTTGGGAGGTCCCAATTTATATTAATAAAAAAGGTAAAATCTAACTTGAATATTAGGACACCGATAGGGTGATCACTCAGTGATCAATCCTCATGAAAGTGACATTTTTACAAATATAACATTATTTCAAGGTCATAAGCATACACAAAAAATAGCTCTTTATAATATGTAATAGAGATGTTTTGGAGAGGTACACAACAATTGTGGATAGAGGATAGAGGTTGAATATTGCATTGTGTCTTGATCTATGAAGAGAAATATTATGTCATGTTCCCTCATTGATTATTAGTGGAAGGAGTTCCTATCCCAACCAATCCCTTGGGTTGAGAAGGAAATTTCATGCACTTGGGGTTAATTATGAAGTTAAGGCATTAATTAGTTAGGAAGTTTAATTTTATTTTTATCCTAAGTTTGAAATGCACTTGGTAGAAGTAATTTGTATTAATTAGATATTTTTATTTTGGAATAAAGTGCATAATGCTCCACAAGTGTGCCTTAGAGGATAAGGTTGACTAAGAGGTAACTTTCAAGACAAGAAAAGATAAAGCAGTAAAAGCAAGGAAAGTAGGAAAAGGAGAAGAAAGCATAATAAATAAGCAAAGCTCGGGAAAATCATAATAAAGCACAAAAGCAGGACAAAAAGACAAAAGCAGGACAAATCAAAAAGCAAGACAAAAGCTAGACAAAGCAAAAAGCAGGACAAAATCATGACAAAGCATAAAAGCGGGACAAAGCCAGAAAAGCAAGATAAAGCATAAAAGCGAGAAAAAAGCAGAAAATCAAGATAAAGCATAAAAGCGAGAAAAAAAGCAGAAAATCAAGATAAAGCATAAAAGCGAGAAAAAAGCAGAAAATCAAGGTAAGGCAGAAAAGCAAGGAAAAAGTAGGACAAAGTAGAAAATCATGATAAGGTAGAAAAGCAGGAAAAAGCAGGATAAATCAAAAGCAAAAGCAGAAAGCAAGGCAAAAGCTAAAGAAGAAAGCAAGGAAAATGCTAAAGCAGAAATCAAAGCAACCTTATCCACTCCATGAGGGCACCTTATCCTATATTAATTGCTCAAGAAGTCACCTCAATATATAAAGGAAGGATTCCAACTCCATTTCACATCTTTTGATCATTTGTGATTTGAATTGAGTGCAATTTTTCCTCATTGACCTAGGAGATGTGCCCCTAGTCTTAACTGGGAGATGTTCCCCATGGTTTTCTACTGAAAGGATGATGACATCCAGTCTTCATCACTAATTCTCTTCCAGGTCCTGAATCCTGATCCATTGGTTGGTGTTCTCTTTGTTTGGTTCAACTCCTTCATTCAGTAGGAACAATGTTGGAGGGGCCAAAATGGGGGGTTCTAGTTTCAACCTTTATGAGAATTTCTGGACATTTAGACATGTTCCATTGCGTCTTTATCATCGTTTCCAGTAAGAAACACTTTTTTTCTCATCAAAAAAGGTGTCTAGATGAGCAAGTTATGGCCATTTTACTAGATACGGGGGTTCCAGCTGTGAAGAACGCGCCCTTGCTTTTCTGTATGGTTTGGTGAATGCCCCCATGAGCAGCTACTGAGTACTGGTTCACCTCCCATCAGAATCCATCATATGATTATCATCATATAGATCATATTCAATGTCAACATCCCCTATTCTTACTCTTCTGTAACATTCTTCTTCCATTCATTGTAATGATTGACAATTAATGACTCTTTGTGAAGATAGAGCCATGAGACTTATGTTTATTGCTTAATCATCTCAATGAGTATTTTTTATTGATTTTAATTTAATTTATGAGTTACATTAAATATCAGAAGAATATTTCGAGAGCCTTAGAGGTTGTTTGAGTCCATAATTCTCAAGACTAGCTCTTTGTGCAATTTTACTTGACAAGTTTTCAGTAAATGGAAATATACAGAACTCTATGAAGCTGTTTATCTTTATGTAAGTTGATGTAAGTTTTTAATTTCCATTAGAATCCATCCCAAGTCAAAAATCATAGATTCGTGACCTTCTCTTGCTGTTTACTTTCAGATTTATCAAGACTAGCTCATTGGGCACTTTAATTTGACTAGTTTTGCAGTATGTTTAATTAAAAGTAATTTGAATGCCTATTTTATGTTATATAAATCATATGATATTCCTAAGACACCTATGAATCTCATACAATTCTCTTCCTGAGAATTCTTATCCCTCTCATCCTGTTTGGAAGAGCCTGGAAATAAACTAGTTGAGCAGTCCATCCTAGCTCTTTTTCTCCCTTTGCTTCCAAACTCTGCCAGAACCTCCCAAAACCTATGTGAAACTTGTCCATCATTATATTAGGATATTATTGTCTGATATCCATGCTTTGGTTTCCTTCAAGTATAGGTGGAAGTCTCTAGTATGCATATGCTGGTGTGCCAGGGAAGCCTTGGAGTAGACTTCAGCAAGCTATTGTTGAAACATAAATGTCCCCAGTATCTTGTGAATAGGAGTATGAATCTAGCATTGATTCTGATGTTTATGTTGTTGCACACTCCCCGGTACATTTGGCAGATCCAAATGTGTCCATCAATCAAGCTCTAGGTGGGTTAATCAGTAACCAAGACTAGTTTCTTCTTAACTAGTGTTGAAGACTAGTTTCTGTTATGCAATTTTTTATTTTTAAGGTTGAATTTGAGTTTATATCCTATGAGATCAGATCATGGATATTACATATTCTTGATAGTAGTGGCCATTGTTTGCTAGTATGGTTGGTGAGGATTCATGTTTGTTATTTGAAATTAGTTGTCTGACTTGAATCTTGCAACAATATCTTGGATATTTTCATAAAAAGTATGGGATGGTTTTTAATGTTTATCATTATCACCTCATATCCTATCTCAAGGGTAGTATCCATATAGAATGCCTATGGATGGGTGGTAACTTTCTTCCTTTAGCCATTTGTTAGTTCAAATTTTGAGAAGATAAATGTTTTGATATTTTTCACCATGTAGTGCCAATTCTTATCGATCCATACAATTAACGGAATTGTGAGGGCAAGCAATATGGAAACATCTATAATTATAATAAACAATGTTTTAACGATGCAATTTTTGAAAATTTGCTACCTTTGCAATCTCTCGATATTTGTTCATGGACATTACGATATTTTAGAATTATTTTGTTGCCATGTATTCCAATTTCTAGTGATCTTGAATATCTATACAATTTTGAAAACCCAAAATTTATCATCCAAAATTTGTTATAATCAATATTGATTACTACTATCGTAATGATATATATTTAATAATTAATTAACAATATGAAAATAAACATATATGACAATAAATAATATTAATAACAAGTCAAATTAGCAACAAAGCTGCTTATACCTGCTTTTTAGAAATTATTTAATGTAATAGTTTAAACATGCATAGCTTAAAAACAATAGACAAGTGCACCAGTACTCCATGCTTTTAAAAGTTGAAGTAGAGAAACTAATTAACATACACTTTTAAATACAAGCTATTTAAATTTTTACATTAAAGATAATTCAAGTTATATATGCTACTAACTTGTAGTGATTCTTAATACAGTAGAGGTGAATGACTAACGACTTTGATAATCAATAGGTTGATAGAAACATTTCAACACTTTGTGATTAACATAAATCTCACAAAGTCACTAAAATGACAACTAATGAGCTGGGCATTATACTTCAAATTAGAAAACATGCTTAATACATCTTGAACTCTTAAGTGGTAGAACATATCAATTCTTAAAAATCATGGATCATGGATGTACAGAGAATAAGTAAAATTTGGGCTACTTGAACTATATACATTAAAGATAATTCAAGTTATATGCCACTAACTTATAGTGATTGGTATAAGTAAAATTTGGGATACTTGAACTATATACATTAAAGATAATTCAAGTTATATGTCACTAACTTATAATGATTGGTAATACAACAAAGGTGAATGACTAATGACATTGATAACCAATGGGTTGATATAAACATTCCAACATTTTGTCACTAACATAAATCTCACTAACAAAGTCACTAGAATGACAATTAATGAGTTGGGCACTATGCTATTAGAAGTAGAATAGAGTAGGGGTATAGGGGTACATAAATCTCATATTCATATGTGTATAAATGTTTTTACTTTTATAGAAAAAAAAGAGTACATTTTACATATATGAATATGTCAAATGAAAATATGAGTAGTCCCCAGGCAAAGAGAAGAAACATTAAGATATTAAGTAAGGACCATGATAAAAGTGATGATGAAGTTTTTTTAAATATAAAATAACATTTGAAAATGAGACATTATTATTTTAGTTAGAAATAGAAATGTTAAAGATATGAAAAATATATTATTAAATTTTATATTAAAAAAATTGTTTTAATAGATAGATAATCAAACAAACAAGCACCTAAATAAAAAATAACTTTGCCACATATGAAATAATAATAACAAGAATAACTTATACCAACTTAAATATTAATGATGAATGCATCATATCAAAATATAACATTGAATATATAAACTTTTGAATTATCAAATTTTGCAATTTTTACATAAATTAAAAATATATAATTATGAATTATGTCTTTAATAACAAGAGCCACAAAGTGGCGATGTCCCCGACATTGCTAGTGGGGGCATTGTCAAGTGTATATGAAATTGTCATTAATTGATAAAAGTGATTTTTTTGGCAAAAGGATTTTTCTTTTCTTCTATTTTTGTGAGTTGCATAAAAAAGTAGTCAAGTAAGGTAGTAAATAATTTTTAATTTAAATGGGTATATAAAATGCAATGTAGAAAAAAAGAAAGAGGTAGTTCTTTTGCATGATAAAAAAGAGAGAGAATAATTTCGGAACTTGAATAGAAAATTGTAATCGTATACCTATTACATACTTGCATTTATATTAGATCTGTGAACAATTCTTTTCTTTATAACATACCTACATTGTATTATAGAACATGAAAATAATATTTTTTCTATGCGACAAGCATTTTGTTTCAAAGGCCATGAACTAGTGCGTTTAGTACAAAAGGCAAGGAAGACACAATGTCTTCAACAAAAACTACAGTCATAGATCTGTTGGAGCCATAGCATATGCACTCTGCTTCAAAGGTTGAGGGAGGATGCGTTGTAGCAAAATCTGCAACACTGGTAAGATAAGCATATTGGAATACCATGGGCAATGTCTGTCATCGCTGCAGATGTGGATTATTTTTAGTGGAATTGGAGAGACAATCAATGTAATTAGTAAATACAAAAGAAAACAGTCAAGTATTGGGTCATTGAGACTCGACATTTGCAGGAAAACGGCTTGTCTGAAGTAGTTGGAGGATCACCGAGACTTTAGTGTATGCAACTTGCATGGGATATATTTTTTTGTTGCAAACACAAGCTGTGAGCACTAAAGGCAGGAAACAGTTAAGTGCAATATGAAGGGCTTGAATTGAAGCCATGTGCTTTTAACAAAATGGATGACACTGAGCAAACAAAAAGTCGACAGAAAAACATAATGCTCAGATGAGGAAATAACTCACAGTGTAATTAGAAATACGGCAGAGCTGGTTGAATATTAATATAAATTCAATGTATTTTGATCACTAACTAGTTCAGTTACATTCCATGGGTGATAAACAAACGCATTGAAAACAAGATCACAAAAGCTTCTTGCCTTTCTCTCCTACAAATGTATATCCAAATATCCAAGAGTGAATTTACATTGAACTTTCTACCCTTGGGAAATGCTGCCAAGTCCAAAAAGCATTCCTCGGATTCATCATCAAGGACATTTATACTTGTCCTTGATATAGATTCCGCTCTTGAAAGTTTGCTAGCATTTTGACAAATTTGCTGGGGTTCATTGCCCAAAGAGCTCCCAATCATCTTGAGGGAAAGTGGTAAACCCTTGCTTTGTATTTGAACACCGAAAAATGCCAGCCATATTCAAAATTGCATTTTGCAGTGGCATAATCGGTGCTTTGGCAATGTTTTTTTCCTGCGCATTGCAAAAAGATAATGAGCAATTATGTTTGCATGGTTTTTGCAATTGACCGTAAACTGAATTTGCAAGGAAGCTTATCTCTTCTGATTGAAAAACACATTATGTGTCAAACATTGGTATGCTCATTTAAACAAGTATCTAATCATGGCTTATCATTATCAAAATGTTCAACAAGAAATTTATATATTTTCAAAAGAAATAATTGAAAACGTGCAGATCATCAGCGTACAGAATCCTAGCTTCATGAAGTAATCAAGTGAATTTGGCATACCTGGAAGTACAAAAATATTCAAGAGATGATATAAAAGTGATATTGATCTCCTGCATGGTAAACATAGAGTATCTTTGGCTTCTGTTTCAATGGGTGACCACTACCTTCAAAGTCATTGAAAAGAATTTAGCATTCCAGTTACATAATGAATAACAAATACAAAATTATAAATAATAAGTAGAGTGTATTGACAAAGACTTTTTTACCTGAACAAGTCTTAAGGAGGTGGAATTGTCACAATTGGTTGTATAATGCTGAAGCGTTAAGCCATGCGAATTCCTGTATGGTTATCAAGTAACCGAGACAAATGATAAACTGCTCCATATAAGAAATACCTGAGTTCATAAAATTAATAATAGATATGCCTGGAAGATAAGCTTTTATATCCCAATGCCTAATTTTCAACATATACATCCCTTATAAACGTTATTTATACATCTTTCCAGATAAGTTTGATTGGAGAGGATCTATTCTAATTTAAACCTCCCAGCGGAATGAATTAAATGAATGGGTGGCTAAGAATTGAAGCAGCTGCACAGTGTAACAACTATTGATCAAATTTGCTGCTACTGAACCCTACGTTTTTACCCTTCGATCACTCCACTGCTGTGGTCCCATCCTCCTCAAAACCTTGGGGGTAAACATAGAGTATCCTTGGCTTCTGTTTCAATAGGTGACCACTACCTTCAAAGTCATTGAAAGGAATTTAGCATTCCAGTTACATAATGAATAACAAATACAAAATTATAAATAATAAGTAGAGTGTATTGACAAAGACTTTTTTACCTGAACAAGTCTTAAGGAGGTGGAATTGTCACAATTGGGTGTATAATGCTGAAGCGTTAAGCCATGCGAATTCCTGTAGGGTTATCAAGTAACCGAGACAAATGATAAACTGCTCCATATGTTAAATATTAAACTAGCAATGCAACACCCTGCTCAAGTTTGGTTTTGCACCTGCATTACGTGTTTTAGCATATGTAGATGCAATATGTTGTGATGGCTGTAGGTTATTGCCATATAAACACTGTCATTAAATAAGATTATTTGATTGCATTTGGAATTGAAAATATAAGAACACAATTATAAGACATAAATAAATGTATAGGTACAAGTTTGAGATAGAAAATGACCTTATCTTTGAGCAGAGCTTGATGTCTGCGTTTAAAATAATAATGTACTTCTTTACAAAAATAGATGCTGCCAAGTCTGCACCATGTTCTTCTGCCTGTCTTGAATTGTTGTCAGCTACGATCATACCTGGAGAAATTGTGTTTGCATGGTTTTTGACCAAAACCAAGGATCTTAAACTTCATATTAGTGTGTACTGTTACAATGGGGAGTCCTTCGAGCACTTGTTTTGTCTGAAATGAGGCAACAGAATTTGACATTTCAATTGTTAAAAAATAAAAATAAAAGTTGCATGACATAAATCCAAGGTAAGCATGTCTCGAGTTAGATTTTATGTTTTACCTTAGCGCAATTAATCTTCCATGGATTGTCAATATCTTGATTCGGCAACAAAAAATCAATGACAACACTTTGGTTGATGAGCATTGTTGTTGACAGATGTACACAAAATGGTAACAAAGCAGTAAAACTTCAAATATAATTTCTGTAGTAACTCTAAAAGACGTAAAACATAAGAAATCATATTGGTCATAATTGAATGCACGATGAGTTAAAACCCTTGCTAAGTATCATTTAGAAAATTAACTTGCTCAGCATATGACAGAAAGAAATTACAATGAAAGAAGAGTTACAATTCAACTTTATTTTTGAACAAAACTGAAAAGGCAAAATATTTAACAAAGTATTTTAGCGATTAGTTCTTTTCTTGTTGGCCAGATTTGACTGTGTATCTGTATTGATTAAAACATGAAAATTGATAATGAAAGTTAGCAAAAATGGATATCATTAACAGTTTTCTGATGCATTGACATTTTAAAAGAGCAAAAATGTGTAATTCCAAACTAATTTCTACGGCTAGATTTGAAAACTCTACCACTGAAATCAAGTCTTTACATTCCTCTGATGAGAATATCAAATTGTTATAGCTGGTTTGAATTCTGAATCCTTATTACTGGATTCAAGCTTTCAGATTTCTCTGATAAGAATATCAACAAAAGGAAGTGTGCAAATTTGCATCTCTTTATTTGTGCATAGAGTTAAAAGAGATGTACCTTGAATACTGAAACTTTTAAAAATTGAAAGCTAAGACACATGATAGAGAGAGGACCTTGTAGCCCAATTAGACAAGTATGCGTTGTAAGATCACCAATATTAACTAGTGTACGGATTATGAAATGTGTTCAGAGAGCAACGTCATGAAATGCAGCTTGAATATTTAATTTCTTAAAGTTACATACTAAAACATATAATAGAGAGATAATTTTGTAACTCAATCAATATTTGCAAAGGAAAGAATTAATAGACGTAAGTAAGGAAGAAAAACTTACGTTAGTTTATTTCTTTTGCCATCAACAACAACATTGCATTGAATGATATTGTTTCTAAGAGGCTCAACTCTAAGACAGATAAGACAGACAATAGAATGTTGAACTTACTCACATTCTATTGGAAGGAGTCCTGGACATTAGTAGAGCTTATTCTGAAGTGATTACAGAGTAATTTAACAGGTTTATCAGCTTGACCTCGTCCAGGTCGTTTGGTTAGAACATAATGCAAGACCTTTGGCAGTTTCAGTGGCATTTAAGGAGGCAATGGAGGTGGGGGTGGCGCATTTTCAATTCCCAAAGAAGGACCCACCTGTGGTTGTATTTGAGGAGGAATTTCGGGTGGTGTTGGGAGAATTTCAGTTGACTGAGTATAAGAAGGCTCTGGTCCATCATCTGGGTCTAAAATATTGTTGGTTTCCATTGTAAAAGCTGTTTTCAAAGTACATGAAAATTATGTGTTTGACATTCCCAGAAACACATAAAACTTAAAGACTATGGACCAGAATCCAGATGATTTGTTTATTTTGGGTAGAAATAAATAAAACATTTTGTATATTACTTTGGTTAACAAACAACAAAGCCAGCAAATATTCATGAGTACAAATCAGCAAAGTGGATCAAAATTCTTTAATCACGTTCCAACATATCATCAACTAATTACACCAACCCAAATTTGTTCAATCGCATTCAAATATACCCAAAAGTACAGGTTTTTGATCAATATCCAGAGAAAATTTACTTTTAAGAGGATTTATATCTATTCAGTGATTGTTTTCAACACACTTCAGTAGATTTAAAACAAAAACATAATAAAAGGAGAATGACCCAACAAGTCTTCCATCTGTATTTACAGGTATATATTATACTACATGAGAATTTGAACAACAGACGCAAATGGCCATACCCATTACCCAACAAAGACTATCGAAGATGATTTTGGTATTAGACTACAAACAAATAGGATGGTCTGTGAAGTAATGATAAAAACCAACCTTGAAACTAGATACCAGCACACCAATACTTCTTAAGAAACGAAAATGGATCTAAGAAAGATTCAATTGTTTTTATGAAATCACATATTTAATCAAAATAGCATTGAGTCAAATTGACTGATTAGGCAAAAAGCAGGAAGAATGAAAAATATGCCTATATGAATCGAAGTTGGCATAAAAACCCAGAGAATAATTCAGAGCTATAGTAAATGCAAACCAAAATCTGAATCGTCTAAAAATTATTGACAAACACCAAGCTCGGAGACGGAGGAAAGCATTCGTCCGCCTCCTGAGCAAAAACGAATCCAATTTAGAAACAATTGCTTTTACAGAATCACATTTTTCAGGTGATTGATTCTAAAATTCATGATAACATAATCAAGCCAGCTTTTAAACCATCCATAGATCATTTTAAACTCAAACCGAACATGCAACATATACAAATGCAACACACCATTTCAGCACAAACTAGTAATTTGTTTGAAATCTATGTTGCAAAACCTACAACAAACCAAGGCAAGCCCAACATGAGAAAATTGCTGCAATTAAACCAGTTTTTTAATCGGTTATTGATTCTAAATATGATATCAATATCAATACATGATGAACAATATAGCAAGTAAACAAATCACTAAACATTTACAAATATAGAAAAAATCATCATTCGATTGTAGACAAATAGGATTGTCTGAAAATCATAGAGGAAAACTAACCTCAAGTGAGAGAGCAATGCTGCTTAGAACGTTTTAATAGTCCTGAGGCAAAACAAACAGAACAGATAAATGATTATTATTGTTACAAGGCCATACATGTATTCAGCCATTGATTCTAGAAATCAAGAACATTTTCAAGAATCAGGAAGACACAAAAGCAAAGCAGTTACTGCTACATCACCACATTTGATTTAGCGACTGATTATAAATAGCATTCAAGAACCAAGAACATTCAGAATCAAAAATAATAAGAATGAAACCCAAGAACTATAACTAAACCAAACTACTTGAAAACATAGCAGAAAGTTAGAAACCATCATTAAGAGAAAACTAGAAAATCCAGGGACAAATTCAAACTAAATACACACCAAAGACTGAGCATTTCCAGATATCGAGCATCCCTAGATATAACAGAAACAAAAAAGCCTCAAGCATATATTAAATGTAGCTACTGTAACTGCACTAAAATAAAACTCCAAGATGACAAACAATCCATACTCATGTCAAACAAACTGCTATTATGCTAAAAAATTGAAACGCGGCTCAGATAAAGCTCCAACAAACTAAAATAGTCAAAGCCAACTTAGATAAAGCTTGAAGAAGTTGACACATTCAAGCACGCATCAAACAGAATTCAAAAATATGCAATGTACAATAGAAAAACATCAATTTTCAACAAAAATGCCAGAAGATAATTTGGATTCTAGTCCTTATTCTGAGATGATTTTACAATTCAGCTACAAACAAGTACAAGGGCCTGAAAAAATCATTCAGGGAATTATCTCAGAGTTCTTACCAGACTGTGTAAATAAAAAGATCATTGTCGCAGTGAACACTGTGATGGCTGGGTACCGGGAAGTGAAAAGGAAGAGTCTATGAACACACAATAGAGTGAAGTGGGCTGATCCCTGCAAGTTATCACGATACAATCACTGTCATTGTGTAAGATTGTTTGATTTCATTTGGGTATTCAAAATATAATAAGACAATTAGAAGACATAAATAAGTGTATATGTACAAGTTTGAGATAGAAAATGACCTTATCTGTCAGCGCATGTTGATGTCTGGTTTTAGAATAATGAATGTACTTCTTCGAGAGTTTAACAGCGATGTTCTCATTTTTGGAATGCATTGTTTTAGAGCATTTAGAAACAGCAACCATGATACCTGAAGATGTGATTAACTCTGCCCTTTCTTTCATAATTTGAGTTTTTTAACAAAGTTCAATTTTCATTCTTCCCAAACATGAAGAATGGACCAAAAATCCAAAGAATGACTTATACTCGTTTTCTTCTGGTTTATCTAGCTAAAGCTGAGAATCAACCAGGGGAAAAACAATGATGAAAATGTGCCTCAGGCAAGAGAGGTAGCCTTTTTGATGAAATGAACTTATCCAAGATTTAGTATTTGTTTCAAGTCACAACGGTAAATCCATAATCATGATCACAAGGGTAAATTCACCATTCTAACTCATAATGACAAGGGTGAATTCATGAAATAATTCCTATCTAGCTGGCATTGAGCAATATATGGTTTTCATATAGAGGCAAAGTTTGCACATTGCATGGCATTTTTCAGAAAACATTGCAAAGGTTTGAATTGGAAAATCAGATTCAACATTCACCATTCTAACTCATAATGACAAGGGTAAATTCATGAAATAATTCCTATCTAGCTGGCATTGAGCAATATATGGTTTTCATATAGAGGCAAAGTTTGCACATTGCATGGCATTTTTCAGAAAACATTGCAAAGATTTGAATTGCAAAATCAGATTCAACAATAATAAGCAGAATCCCAAATCTGAAACCAAAATCATTAGATAAAGAAAAAGCAAAGCAATTAAATGACCGGAATTGTGAATCTAGTCAATATAATGTATCAATAATTCTATATCATTTTATACAGCTTTAACAATTTGATAACCATGAAAGAGGTAGAGAAAAAAACAGTTTAGCAATATTTTAACGGAAGTTCTTTCAGTTGCATTAAGTCTATAAATATGTAAAAGGCTTTAAAACCACATAAATTTACAAAATGTATAATGAGAACATGCATTTGTTTAAGTCATAGCATATGCACTTTGCATCAAAAGCTAAGAGAAGCCACGCTTTGGCAAAATCTGGAGCAGTGACAACATAAGGCATGTTGCAGTAGCATGTGCAGTTTCTATCATCCCTGCATATGGGCCATGCATTACTATCAGCAATTATGCAAAGAGTATAAAAACAGATTTGAAAATAAGATATGTAGCAAATGCTAATTTAAATGAAAAACAAATACTGTTGACTGTTATATTTCTGTCTTTTTTTCTTTCGCATACATTGGCCATTGGAATGGACAAAATATTAAAAAAAAAAACAATTGCAAGACCTTTGTGATTATGGAAAGAATATAAAAACAGAAATGAAGATAAGATATGTAGCAACTGCTAATTTAAATGAAAAACAAATAATGTTGACTGTTATATTTCTATGTCTTTTTTTCTTTTCCATACATTGGCCATTGAAATGGACAAAATATAAGAAAAAAAAACAATTGCAAGAGCTTTGTGATTGACAGTAAACCGATGCAAAAGGCAAAAAATCTATTAAAAGTGAACAGGGTTTTGGTAATCTTATACTAGGGATGATTCCTCTGCTTTTACCAGGCTCAGTGCTTTTTGCAATCTTCAAATAAATGAACACAGTAACAAAAGCGAACTTCAGATACATTAAAATTGAATCTTCAAAAAGCCGTTGAAGTTTATTATTGATTAAACAATAAATAGGACAACTGACAGATATATAAGCGATGAACATGATTACAATGCAAGGGTTGTGTGAATGGGAAAAGAAAAATTATTTAAAATTGTGTGTATTTTGTAAAAAACAGGTTCAAATAAATCATAAAAGAAGTTGCAATAGAGAGTGTTTGTAATCTATTTTGAAATATTGAATCGAAGCTGAAACAATTGGAAAGTTGTTCAAAGTGTTTGAACAAAAAGGAAAATTATGATCATACCTTTTGTTCAAAATTTTTTGACTTCGACAATTCTGTTGTTCATTGCCAAAGTGTAAAGCCCTTGTTGCTTCAATTTGCGAAGATTTTAAATGGCTGAGGAAACATTATTGGAGTATTGTTCATAAGAAATAGCTAAAACATTGGGACAACATTCTTTTAATTGTGTACCCCGAAGTGTACATTCAATAGTCCCTTCTTCAGTCTCTAGCTTACATTGTAATATATGTTCATAAGTAGTTGGTGTTTCACGATTGCAAAATGTACAAAAAATGGTGCTTTGTATCATTGGCAGTTTACACTGTGTGCAAATGCAGTGGTAGGGTGGTGCAAAAACATTTTTTACTTTCAATGTCCCATATATCTATTCTAGCCAAGTAAACAGAAAACATAAAAAAAACATTGCAATGAGCATGTTTTGATACAAAGGCCATGCTACGGAAAAGCACAAAATCGAATTTATGAAAACATGTTTGCAAATGCAGGTTTTGCAACATGGTGTTTGAAAACATATCATTGTACTGAGTTGTGTTGCTGCTAATTGGAATACTAAATCTGGAACAGTAAAAAAGACATTTTGACAAGTAAAAAGTCTATATTTTGTTCATATCAGAAGCAGAAAACTTTGATGTCAATAATGCAGCAGGCTGAACATTTAAGAAAAAATAAAATCTGTTTTAATAGCTGTGAAATTGTTGAAACTACATATAAAGAACTTGCTTAATTGACAATGAAATGACAAAAAAACATTTCAAGTGACATTACAGGAGACATTGTTCATATCTCACATGTGTTTTAGCTTCAATTATTGGAAGCAAACTTTGTATTGCGAATTCATCATTTAGGGGATCTATAAAAGTTGCTTGTGAAGCCTTCATAAGATGAGTTCCTTTTGCACCTGGTCTTACGATATTTTTTATTAGATACAGAGGCGATTCATCAAGTGCAAGTTGTTGTTGCACTCGGACAAAGAAATTTGTATAGCTTTCATTAACCTGAAACTGAACATGAATAATTGAAGAAGAATTAGTGAAGGGGATGGGAATAGACAAATGTTTTTTGTTATGGGTTCTATCTTTTTTTTTTGTATATCCATCTAGCAGTAGATATAGCAGGAAAGAAAAAACATAAAAAAATGAAATCAAATATAGTGAAAAAAAATTGTTTAAAGAGAATCCACTTTACAGTTGCATAGTCATTTGCACTTTCACCATCTCTTATGTAGAAGTCCAATTGCTTATTGTTGTATTCACAGGCAACAACTATGACTGCAACAGAACCAACGACATATGCCCCATCTGATGTAACCAGCTCATTGATTGTTGTATCTGGTGGAAGGAAATGCATTTTGCATACTTGGTCAATTGTCTCTATGATACTTGTTGGCAATATCGCTATTGAATTTATTGCATCTCCTCGGTCATATTGACCTTTCTTTTTCAGTTCAAAACCAGAAATTCTAACACTTTTGCCAGGAAAAAAGAAATTGCCAAAGCGATTTATCAAACTATCATTAATTGTAATTGTCATTGTCATCAATCCATTTTTGTCAACAACATCTGCATGCAGAATCTTTGTCTTAACAGGGGAGTTTTGATTACGATTTTGTGCAGGTCCATAGACAACCAAAACATCCCCCTCAAATACATGCCTATGTGTTGCAGTACATAGCTGTATTATTGATGATGGCTCAACTGCCATTTGCTTTAATCTGTGCACATTTAAAAATATCAAAAAGTGAAAGAACAAATGGATTAGTGTTTGATTGAATGTTGAATTTTGTATCGAATACACTAAAATGAAATTAGTAGAGAAGTTGAACTAGATGATTCATTCAAATGTTTGAATTTGTGTTAGGTACAAGATAAAGTAATGTAGTCAAAAATATTGAATCAACAAAGCTGTTGGATAGGAACATTACTTTTTAGGACTGTTTGTTGGCTGCGACAGTATTCCCATTGCAATAGTCTCTGGAGCATCTTGTGAAGAAGAAACATTTCTTTCTGTTGAAGGACTGTCTGATGTCATAGACATAGCTAAATTCTCTCCTTGGGCGAGAATATTGTTTCTGATTAGTTGTTTTTTTGAAATGCTGTATTTTTTTTTTCCAATTTGCACATCCAATGAAGACTCAGAGCATGTTAAAATATTCAAGAATATATTTCAAATAGAAAAGCATCTTAAAAAAAGACAAAAAACAAGAAAGACAAAAAGATGTATCAGTTCTTATATGCAAGTTGCAGGTACTGATAAGATGATAGTAAAATGATCAAACCAATATGCATCAGAAATGGTAAATGAAAGCTTGTCAATGTCTATGTTTGTTCAAAAATGGTCAATCATAGAACCATATTCTGTTGTAGCTATGTTTGTTTTTAACTGTAGACATTTACTCTGCATAAACAATTCCAACCTCCTTTTCGATATTGTTTCTTTGTACATGTCAATGTTAAAGTCACTAGTTATTATGGTTAGCATTTTCTTGTTGTTTTGTAAGATAACAGAGTCCAAGACATCAATAAGGTTGTTAACAAGATTATTTGGTTTGTTATAAATATTGACAAGCTGGAGGATATTGTCAGGGAGCATAATGCAAGTGAAGAATATGAATTAGGTGTCGAGCGAGGAATATCAACTGATTTTGCCTTGCCCTTCTAGGATATATATAATATTTTTATGGTTAATTGACAACACAGTGAACTAATGAAATGCTAGTTTCTTGTGAAAGGTGGTGTTTGAGACCCTGGACAGTAGTGAGCCTTCAGATGTTTTTTGATCATTATAGATATAAACTTCACTAATTTAGTTGCGAGCTTACATGTTTAAAACAAGCAAATACATAATTATTAAGCACCATGTTGAATATCAATACATGGCATGAACAATGCCTTGAAGGACATGAGAACATGTTGCACCTCACAATTTACCCCAGTATACAAATATCCAAATGCATATTTGTAACCACTGAGATAGGTTTTTGTGTCATTTGCATTCAAAGGTAGAAAACATAGAGCACATGCACATGCAATAAAGTAACAGTTTCCCAACTTGCATGTAGTTAGATGACGTGATTACAGTGCAGGGTTATAAACATTTCTTGAATGATGTGAGCAAAAAATCAGTGTGCAAAAAAAAATTTAATAAAAAACAAGAATGCCATAGCAATCAAACACCTTTAAGGTAGTATGTGCCCTCCATGTATAGCTAATAATACTGAACACAATTCACATTAGTTCCACAGCACAAATTCCAATAGAAACAACAAAAACAAATTTCCAGAAAAAAGCATTCCATGGATATACATTAGTCAGTCTAAATACTTACCTCTTGAAACCAAGAACCCCAAAAGTACAACCCATAAGTTCTTAACACAGGCTGTTTGGTATATTCAAAACTGTTATAATGAGTTACACTGACAAGTAAACTAAAATGATAAACTATTAATATTCAGTAACATGTAATAAAATAAACATACATATCATATAACAAAAAAAGAGATATAGTTTAAGATACCAACTTGGGTGTGAAACTATTCTTGAAAATATACTCAGAAGTGTTACTTTCAGAAAAGACTGTTTGTGCCTCGGAGAGGTTAGTCTTCTGTAGGAACCAGCTAACCCTACAAGAGGGTGTGTACAAACCAGAGAGAGAGAAATGACTGGAGTTAATTAGGTCAATGACAGTCAAGCACAGTACATAACTCAACATAAATAAAGTTGCAAAAATTATAAACTTCAACCAAGTCTCAGGATAAAAGAAGTGATTATCAGCACATCACAACTGACCATAGATGATCAAAGTCAAGTACTCTATAAGACCAAAAATTCAACAAGGTGGTATTAAAAAAATGGAGGAGGGTAAATGTTCGCATTAACCACAAGTCAAAGACAAGGTAACAAAAGTCCAATAATAACTCAATCAAGGTGGAGAAGGTACAACAAGTATTTAATAATTCAATCAGTAACAAGTAATAAAATAAACGTATTGATCATACAACAATAAGAGAGGTACAGCATACATGTCGATGGTAATTTGTTCGATCCAAACCTATCAAGTGTACTTTTACGTCAGCAGTATTCTTTTCTCCGAATTGTAGCTATAGTTCGGAGCCAAGAATACTACTGACCTAAAAGTATACTTGATAGGTTTGAATGGAAACCATTTTCAATGTTGATGCCACTACCCTCTTTATTGTCTTACAAAAAGGCATGAAAATGAGGAAAAAGACTTAAAACTATGGACTTCACGTTCAAAGAGTTCCTTACAATCACATTAATATGACGTGCCACAACCATTTCTCTTGACACCCACTCTTCATTCATTATGTATGCATTTCACTATGCAACCGTCTCAGATACTCATTGCGTTTTGCCTCGATTAGTTGATCAATTCAGTATGACCCACAACTGCTGGCAACACTCCTCGAATGGCGGGCATGGGTCATACTGAATTGATAAACTAATCGAGGGAAAATGCAATGAGAATCTGAGACGGTTGCATAGTGAAATGCATACAGAATGAATCAGGAGTGGGTGTCAAGAGAAATAGTTGTGGGACGTCGTATGAGAGGAAATGGTAATGGGAATTGAAAGGTCAAATTAAATTTGCATGGTGGTAATAAACTACACTTGTGTCTTCCATTGTCAGCTATACTTCAAGCCTGAAGGTGGTGGCATGAGTCAGGTGGCATTAGTTGGGGTGGAAAAAATCGCGGATATGAAGTTGCAAAGTTTTTGTTAAAGTTTATATTTATTTGTATTTTTTGATTTTTTTTAAAGTTCATTTTACGTGGTTGTGGTTTCATGCTTACGCAGTGATGTTGGTCTGGGGCTATGTGCCCCAGGCCCCGGCGGCAAGATGACGTTTGCCATTTTAAATGAGGTTTAAATGGTCTCGGGACTGAAGACTCCTGACCCATGACCCTTAGAACCAAGGGTATGCTCCAAATGTGGCCAAACAACCGTAGTATTGGATAAGGGCAAAACTTCAACAAGGTGGTTTTAAAAAAGTTACTCAAGGAGGATAAATGACCCCATTAAACACAAGTGAAATATAAGGTACCACAAAACCAATCATATCTCAATCAAGGTGCGGAAGGTACAACCAGTCATATCTCTCTCAAATGTATAGCCGTCCAATATAGCCTAAAAGCTCATCATCACAGTATAAGGAAGGGTGGTGGGATGCGAAATAGAAATATCGCTCATTTCTCTCTATTGATCAAATAACAATAAAAGAGGTGCCACTGAACATCTACACATCAACATTAAATCAAAAATCAGATCTGAAGTGTGGGTACAAATATAGTTCCTTGTACTATAGAAAATAAAAGCCACCTGTGTTACCTTTCAATTTAGCAATATGATTTACAGAAGCAAAATTTTCTCACAATTACCATTGAAATTTATGACTAGCGCTAAAGCAATAGCAAAAGAATTTATAACAAAATTTTGATCTCTATCAACTTGAGCACTCCTGTGTGGTCCCTGTGCTGAAGTTGGTCCTCGAGATGTAAGTTGCTTACACAGATAACCATTGCATGACTGCACAATCTTCTAAACACATATAAAGTAGATAGGAAACACCAAACATTAAATGTGATACATACCCTGGCTTTATCTTTCATATTTCTTTCCTATGGCTTAATTTATGAGGATGTATGTGCTGTTATAGTCTTATCCTATAGCTAGATCTAGTGCTTTAACCATATCAAGGAAATTACGATTTGCAAACATCTTCAATCAAATGAATTAACAATCATCCAAGGATAAGCAAATACACCTGAAAATGCATGTTTGTAAATGCTTGCTTAGTATAGTTATTCACATTTGCACTTTGCAAATGAAATGAAAGAGTTAGAAACCAAGAACAGGTTTTTGGTGCATTATTACATAGTTTTAAATCAGCATTCAATTGTGATGATTATGCAATAATGAGTACTCATTCTTTTGCATGAAGCACTTATATTTTCTATTTTCCATTATTAAGGCCTATAACTAAGCATTATAGACAACTGCTTTGCAGAAAGAAATTCTTGACAGCAACTAATTTCTCTAGATTTAGCCCTAACGTGAAATGAATAATAAAATCTAATTAATACAGTACTGAGCAATTTAAGAAAAAATTTGTAACCAGATTTTGTAAACAGGAAATTAATAAATTATTTATATTATTAAATAACAAAAATCCCAATTTTCAGACCTCTTTTATTTACTACAAAAAACAAAGACATTTTGCACAAAACCTAAATCTTACTCACACTCAAGCTACACTGAATTTTTTGGATGCTATGTGATTCTGAAATTTCTATATGTTATATGACTCTGAAATGTCTCTATCCTAAAGGATGTCTGTACTTGGGATATGTGTGCAGAAATTTAAATATATACACATTTTGACCAATTGCAGCTAACAAATCCAGATGCAGTTTTGGACAAAATTAAAAAGTGTTTTTAGCACATGTCATTTTAACTGAAATCATCAATGTTAAGCGCAAGAAAATTGTGGTAATTACTAAGTGACCTATCCCCAAATCAATGACATCATCAAGCGGATTTCTTAGTCTCGTACACTACTATAGAGGTGTGTTTTATAACTCAGGCAAATTGTAGTGTTCATATCTATATAATGTATATAGCTTTTAAATTCGTAAAAACTAGGAAAAAAATCACATATATTTTGTTAATAATAACAACAATAAATTTATTAATTTGCATCCATAGATATGTATATGTTTGTATGGAGTTTCAAGAGTGATTTCAACTGGTCGAATCATCAATACAAGGTATTATGTTGATAACAGGCCATAGTTCATACGATCAAATCTGGTCAAATCACTTGGGATTATTAGACACTATTGTTGGTGGTGCTTGAGTTTCCCTTCATTTACATAATATAGGGAACAAGGGGATGTCGTGAGGTTTTCCTTAGAAACCGGTGGCTCAAATGGTTGAAGTGTACACGCAAAGAATCATGCCAATGGAAGGTCATAGATCATATATACAAATTTGATCAACTTTCTTGGGGTTACCATCCACTATTATAGATGGTAGTTGAAGCACCCTCCAAATATTTCGAGGAAGGGTGGGCATCCCACAAGGTTTTGCTTTAACACACAGACAAACAACCCATGCAAATAGCCCAACTAGTTGTTGCAATGTTGTTGGATATTTGGGCAACTTTTCGCTAGAAGGTGCTTAGTTTGCATCTCTTTAGATGAGACATACTAGTTTACACTAATGAATTTATTAGAGATGTCATCTACAACATTGATTATCATAAATAAGCTCATTAATATGAAAATTGATAGTTTTAGAGATATATTATTTATAAAGAACAATATAATTTTTTTCCATCATTTAAGTAAAACTTCAATATGAAATACTATTAAATAATCACAAAAGAAAGCTAAAAAGTGGGAAAAAAAGTTACAATAGCATTAAAAACCTCAAAATAATGCTAAAAAGATCACTTATTACTACAAGTGAAAGAAATGACATAACGTGCATGCTTGTTTCAAATGCAAGAGCTATCTGCCTCTCATTAGAATGTTGAAACAGTCAAGATACTCTGTAGAGAAAAAAATATTGTCATGAGTCTTTAAGTGTAAATCGGTTCATCAAATTTGAACATGTATTGCTTAGTGATATCAATTTGGAAATATCAAAGCTTTAAAGGGAACCCATTGCATAGAGAGGAGGAATATTAATTTGTTAATTGGCCAACAATGAAGAAGCTTGCAGAGATGAGATGATGAGATGTTAAGAATATATGTTATATTTTTTAATTTAATAAAAATTTATTATATATGTTTTAGATGATAAATATGAACAACGTCAGTGCGTAAGGATGAAACCACAACCACGTAAAATGAACTTTAAAAAAATAAAAAAATACAAATAAATGTAAACTTTAACAAAAACTTTGCAATTTCATATCCGCGATTTTTGCCACCTCAACTAATGCCACCTGACTCAAAACTATATGTCGTGGACATAATAAGAACATTGAGAACACGCACACAAATTGTGGCACTATTAACATCATTATTTAAAAGTGATGCCTTTATATGGGATAAAAAAGCTAAAGACTATTTTGAAAAGTTGAAAACCTTAATGACATTCACTCTGGTCTTGACAAATCCAGATGTCAGGAAAACATGTGTCCATGAATACTATGTTTCAGAAACATGCTTAGGAGTTCTGCTCATAAGTGATAAACATATCATTGCCTTTGAGAGGCAAAAATTACAACTGAATGAGCATATAAAGTCCACATACGATGGAAAGACGTTGGCAATAACACATGCCTTGGTCAAGTGGAAGCAGTACTTGTTGCGAGATAAATTTCTCACGATGTTGCAGTTGGCGTATTGATGCGGTATGGTCCAGGGTTTTGTGGTGTTAATGCAGTATGACGCGGGATGACGTTTACTGCTTTAAATGAGGTTGGTGGTCTCGGGACTCAAGACTCCTATGCGATTTATTCACCAATCTTGTCGATTTATCGTCCATTTCGTCGAGCTCTATTGTGTGCCCGCTAGTGTCGGGTTGAGGTGTTTGTATGGCGATAACCTACAGCAATCAGAGCATATTGCATCTACATATGCTGAAACGCGTAATGCAGGTGCAGAAGCAAACTTCAGCAAGGTGCTGCATTGCTAGTTTAATATTTAACATATGAAGCAGTTTATCACTTGTCTCGGTTATTTGGTAAGTCATCAAAGCAGCTGAGCAAATCTAGGTTTTTTACTTCGACATTTTGTGCAAAAAGGCTAAGAAAAATCTAGCTGCAAACGGCTTATTAACAAAGCTAGATGCATCTAATTAGGAAATGTGAGTTGGGTTCATATTTCTGTTTGTGCAACCCTCCTAATAATTATGCATGGAAACATTTCGATAAATGAACAACTCATTTTAGTGAAAGAGATTAAAACATCTTCGTGAAAGCGATTGAAAAAATCATGACTACACCAAGTTAGCAAAATAAAAACTAAAAATATATTATGCTCTAATTCAAACGCTGGCATATTCATGCAACACTGCAGATTTAAATGAGGCTTAAATGAGGTTTAAATGGTCTCGGGACTCAAGACTCCTGTGTGATTTATTCACCAGTCTTGTCCATTTGTCGTCCCTATCCTCGAGCTCTGTTGTGCGCCCTCTAGCGTCGGGTTGAGGTGTTGCAGGGGTTTAAACGTGTTGTAGTTGGCGTATTCATGCAACACTGCAGTTTTAAACAAGGTGTTGTGCGCCCGCTAGCGTCGGGTTGAGGTGTTGTAGGGGTTTAAAAGTGTTGCAATTGGCGTATTCATGCAACACGTGTTGCAGTTGGTCCAGGGTTTCGTGTGGGCCATTAACCTTTGTCTTGGTGTCAAATCCCTATCCACACAGGCCAAAAAAGTATACATCTACATTATTGCGACAAACTATAGATCACTCGAGCATACCCAAGCTGACCAATGCAGTCTATGGTAGCCTAGCAACAAGCTGATCTGGTTTCATCTAAAGAAAAAGCTATTTTCAGATTGGATATTTCATCAATTTTTGCTTAAATAAAACAGCAGTTTGTCAATACCATCATCACTGCATCTAAGAGTTTGTTAACGTTCATGTTTCTTGTAACAGTATTCATGACAAATAACAAACTTTGCCAATATAGGGCTCTCTAAATATTCACAGGATTCCTGTGAATTTACAGGAGTGTTCTCTTCCAAACACTGTCCACGTTTTCTCCTTTAGATGAAACCAAACCATCTTCTTGCTAAGTTATCATAGACTTCATTTCAGATTAGATGTTTCAAAAATTTATCCTTAAATAAAATAGTAGGTTGTGAATCTCAGCATCACTGCATCTAAGGGTTTCCCCTTCAGCCACATATGGAACTGAAATACTTGTTAGTCGTTACCTCATTTGGCAGATGTCAAAGTCAAAGACAATGAAGTATCTCGCCAAAAACCCAGATTTTATACTGCACCCGAAATGTCGTTTTTCTTATATACGCACTTGCCAAAGGCAATGGAAAATGACCACCCCTCTCTTAAGCTCCCGGTCTGTTGTTTTGGGGTAGACTTCTATTGTCAAGTACAGATACCTAGGTTGAAAGTGCTTTCTACTTCTAGATTCAGTAAATCTGTATAGTATCTGTTTTCTGAGAAAACTTGAAAAACAGGTCCATGCGAAAAGCAAAACCACTTAAACGAAGCAAACCAAAGAACCATTTAAAAATATCACATTCATACCACATGGCATAATGGAAATGGAAAAAGAACAAAGAAAAATAAAATAAATACAAACAGATCTGTAAATTTAATTAATAATATAATATAATGCCATTTATTTGCTACCCGGTGCCTGGGTGGTAGGCTGGTATTAGCATTTAATCCCAGCGCCGACGCAGCCCATGATATCATGACCCATTCCATACCTCGCCGAAATACCCGAGATGGAGGGAGGTTGCTACTCTTGGCATTAAATGTTCAGATACATACATACATCCAATTCCGTTCCCCGTACATTCATTTCAGGGAGTCTAGGTCATTACCCAAGAAAAGAAATGGCAATGACCAATTACGCAGTCTTTGTGTTTTTTAAACCACAGTCACAAAAAATTCCTATGGAATAAATTATGCAACAAAAGTTTGAACAATATTTCTTGACACAGATTGTGAAACGAAAACCATACATTTGTAAAATTCTTACATTTATAAAATTTTATAATCAATTAATCGTACAGTATAACAAAATTGGATTTTTTTCATAAAACAAAAAACACAAGTCTCAGCTGAAGAGAAAATTTAAAGAGTTACCCGTCCAAAGAACCCGTCAATGAAATTGCAGAAGACACAGCTCCTTGCACCAAGAAACCGCTCCACACGTTCAGACACGAACACCGCAAATTACTGGATTAATGAAGCGCATTCAGACAACAATACCCACCACCAGAAACCACTCCACCTTCGCTGGACCACCACAAATAAGCCACAAACAGAACAAAAGTTTCAGCAATATTTCTTGACGCAGCTTGTGAAATGAAAACCATACATTTGTAAAATTCTTACATTTATAAAATTTTATAACCAATTAATCATACAGTATAACAAAACAGGATTTTTTTCATAAAACAGAAAACGCAAGTCTCAGCTGAAGAGAAAATTCCAAGAATTACCCGTCCAAAGAACCCGTCAATGAAATTGCAGAAGACACAGCTCGTTGAAGCCCATTCAGACAGCAATACCCACCACCAGAAACCACCCCACCTTCACTGGACCACCGCAAATAAGCCACAAACAACCACGCCACCGCAAAAAATCCAACAAAAACAGCCACAACACAAAAGCAAGTCGCACCAAACAGAACAAGCTTGAACACCAGAGAACCTCTAAAATATAGCTTCAGAGTGCTCCATCACCCAAGCAAGGAGACCTTCCTTCACCCCTGCAAACAGCGAGCACACCGCATTAAACCCCTGGAACACCTCAACCCGACGCTAGCGGGCGCACAACAGAGCCCGACGAAACGAACGATGAATCGACAAGACTGGTGAACAAATCGCACAGAAGTCTTGAGTCCCGAGACCACCAACCTCATTTAAACCGGCAAACGTCACCCTGCGCCATACTGCATTAACACCACGGAACCCTGGACCATACCGCATCAATACCCCAACTGCAACACCGTTTAAACCCCTGGAACACCTCAACCCAACGCTAGCAGGCGCACAACAGAGCTCGACGAAAGGGACGATAAATCGACAAGAATGGTGAATAAATCGCACAGGAGTCTTGAGTCCCGAGACCACCGTCACCCCGCGCCATACTGCATCAACACCACGAAACCCTGGACCATACCGCATGAATACGTCAACTGCAACACCATTTAAACCCCTGCAACACCTCAACTCAACGCTAATGGCCACACAACAGAGCTCGACGAAAGGGACGATAAATCCACAAGACTGGTGAATAAATCGCACAGGAGTCTTGAGTCCCGAGACCACCGCCACCCCGTGCCAAAAGAGCTCGACGAAAGGCACGATAAATGGACAAGACTGGTGAATAAATCGCACAGGAGTCTTGAGTCCCGAGACCATTTAAACCTCATTTAAACCTGCATTTAAACCTCATTTAAACACGTTTAAACCCCTGTAACACCTCAACCCGACGCTAGCGGGCGCACAACAGAGCTCGACGAAAGGCACGATAAATGGACAAGACTGGTGAATAAATCGCACAGGTGTCTTCAGTCCCGAGACCATTTAAACCCCTGCAACACCTCAACCCAACGCCAGCGCACAACAGAGCTCGACGAAAGGCACGATAAATGGACAAGACTGGTGAATAAATCACACAGGAGTCTTCAGTCCCGAGACCATTTAAACCTCATTTAAACTGCAAGACGTATAAACCTCAACCGGACACCAGCGGGCGCACAACAGAGCTCGACGAAAGGCACGATAAATGGACAAGACTGGTGAATAAATCGCACAGGAGTCTTCAGTCCCGAGACCATTTAAACCTCATTTAAACCGGCAAACATCATCCCGCCGCCGGGGCCTGGGGCACACAGCCCCAGGCCAACGTCACTGCGTACGGATCAAACCACAACCACGTAAAATGAACTTTTAAAAAATCAAAAAAATACAAATAAATATAAACTTTAACAAAAACTTTGCAATTTCATATCCGCGATTTTTGCCACCCCAACTAATACCACCCGACTCAAAACTATATGTCGGGGACATAATAAGAATAAGAAATAAGATAAAAAAAAATTCTATATTAAAATCTATGTAAAATATATAATTATGAATTATGTTTTTAATAATAATAATAAGAGATAAAATAATGTTTTTTTTCTATATTAAAATCGCATCACTTTTCAAGTTATAGTTTTAACTTAACAAAATTCCATAATAAAAATTCTCACCATCAAATAAAACTATAACTGATATAAAACCCCTCCTTTAAAAAACGAAAGCAATTATCCTCTTATATTTTTGTTTTATTTATGCCGTATTTATGATGTGCAAGTGTAGTGCACAGAAAAAGATGTTCTGTCATTCTTTTATAACCGCACTCAAAAGTGAGACAGGGAAATGTGCAGCGGGTCACGGACTCACGGGTGTACTGCACCCACAAACCCAAACCCAAATTCCGGGGGCATCAGGTACGTGCTAAACTAGCGGTCTTTTTGTCCTCGATATTCATTAGGCGAAATTTGCTTTCCCTAGATTTTAGGGATTGATTTTTAATTGTCTCGAGATACATGTGAACAATCCTCACACGATACGACCGGACGAAGGACAAGACAGATGTCAAATAATTGTTTTTTTGTTTTTTTTTAATTTTTTAATTTTTTTTTCTGACAATTTCACATCCCACCAAGGATAAATTGTCAATTCATTAGTTTTAGCCAATAATAAAATAAGAATTTTGATTTTAAATATTAAAAAAAAAATTAATTTCAAAATATTAAATTTAATATAAAATTATTTCCAAACATTTGAAAATAGTATAGTTCTTTTTGCAAAAAGTAAAAATAATTAAAATAAAAAATCCTAACCGATTGCTATATACCTGCCTTAGCAGGTATAATAACATGATAATAAATAATAATAATAATAATTAATATATAAATTAATTAAGAGAGGATTTTAAAATTAGATAGCAATTAAATTAATGAAAAGATTTATAATAAAAAAGATACATGCTATGTATGAGATTTTTACAAGAATGTAATTTCATAATAAGCTATATATAATGGAGGTGGGGAGTTTTACAAGAATATAATTTCATAATAAGTTATATAATGGAGGTGGAGAACATGGTAGTCTTGCTAGGAGTAAATCTTGGTTTTGAGAAGTTCTTGAAACTTGGGCTTCAAAAAGAAGAGGAATAGAATGTGGCATTGGTTTATTGATTGAGGGCTCAAAGACTTTTAGTTGTATTGACTAAGGAGTTGATTCGGAGGAGAGTTGACCCCACATGTTTTTCTCCAGTTAGTTATAGTCGACTACATACAATTTCAAAAACCCAAACTTTATCATCCAAAAATTATTATAATCAATATTGATTACTTCAATATGGTATTTAATAATTAATTAACTATATGAAAATAAACATATATGATAATAAATAATATTAATAATAACATGATAATAAATAACAATAATAATAATTAATATATAAATTAATTAAGAGAATAGTTTAAAATTGGATAACAAGTAAATTAAAGGAAAGATTTATAATAATAAAACGATACATGTTATGTATGATTTTTTTATAAGAATAAAATTTCATAATAAGTTATTTAATGGAGGTGGAGAATATGGTAAAGTTTTGTTAGGAGTAAATTTTGGTCTTGAGAAGTTCTTGAAACTTGGGCTTTAAAAGGAAGAGGAATAGAATCTGGCTTTGGTTTATTAATTGAGGGTTCAAGGACTCTCAGTTGTATTGACTAAGGAGTTGATACGGAGGAAAGTTACCCCTCACATGTTGTTCCCCACTTAGTTACAGTTGATAGAAATGAGTAGCTTGAGCTCAAAAATTCCATCTTCACATTGATTGTAAGTTAGTTCCTTGCAAACTTTCTAAATATGATTCTCACACCACACAACTCTCTTGTATCGATTTATGCAATAAATTCACTAATGATATTAATAGTTATGCGCTATAAGAAATGTCATGCTCATGCGTTTGTGTTAAAGTAGTTATAAAATTTTGAAACTTTAGGCATAGTATAAAAACTCGATTGCAATATTTGAAGTTTGTAATATTTTTTTGCAATTGCGTGTATTAAATGCCATGCATATGTATATGGAAATGTGTTCTCCACTTGATTTTATTGAAATAAAATTCTCTATTTACGAATTTTTTTTTTTACACAAACGGTTAACGAGCTTTTATATTAAAAAGATAGAACAGGTTACAAAGAGTAGGGGAGACTGTTCCCAAAAAACAAGAGCTGACAGGTCAGGCTCTTCCCACACCAGTCTCTGATTTTCAAAAAAGGCCTTATGCCTGTTACAACTGAAAGTTTTGACAAACTGCCCTAATAAGAAACTGCAGAAGAAATACATATAGCTAATAGAGTAATAACCAAACCAAAAAGAAGCTACCCAGACACAGAAAAGAAGAGACAGAGCGGTTCAGTTGACATGGTGAGGTCGAGTAGTCTTGTCCTTGCTTCCTGTTGCTGCACCTGCATTCTCGTCGTCGATGCTCAGGATGACGGAGGGACTGCTTCTGCTATTAGTCCTGACACAATCAACCTTGGCTTCCACTATTTTGAGGCAATTGTGTAGAGAGTCAAACTTACCAACCAGCTTATCAAAGTAATCTTTCATCTTACTGTTGTTATTCTGGATTTTGGAGCTGGAGATTTGAACAAAGGTGGCAAGGTGGGAAATCGCTTTCTTCATCTCAATGAGGTCCCCCCTGAGCCAGCAGACCTGGGATTCCAGGTCCAGAACTTGCATGCGGAAATCAGGGGTGGGGCTTCTCTGCTCAAGAGGAGACTCCATATTCATCAGACCTCCATTGTCTCCCACAACATGCTGCCACTTCTTGTTGCATCCTTGATCAACCGGACTTCCACGAAAATGGTGCATAGGAACACCATGGACAGCTTCATTGTGGGTCAAGAGAAACCCCGAGTCAGGAGCTGAAAGTATTTTCCAATTCTTACTGCCAGAATCCATACCACAACCAGATTGATTCCTAGGACCCGTGCTTCCCTGTCCCTATCCGAGGTCGAGGGGAACCCATATTCTACCACTACCAGGATCTTCAGCGATGGACAGACTATGACATGCATGCTTAGTCGATCCACCCCGAGAATGCTCAATGTCGCCATTGCTATTCCCTTGAAAAATATCATAAAGGTAACGTTTTGAGCCAACCCCCCCGGAGTGCCCCTGAACATGTTTCCAGCATTTTCGGCGCAGGAAGACATAGGTTGTTGTCCTCTATAATTATCCTAAACAACCAACTTCCAAAAATTTCATAGACAAGAATTTCACAGAGAAAATCGAACCATATGCAATGGGCGCCACCTTCAGGCATCAAATAGCCTCTGGATGCCTTGGTTCTCAGCCACATTACTCTCACGCATGCGAGACAGGTGTATCCTACCAGAGGAGGCCGCCAGTTCAGACAAGTGGACATTAGGATAGTGCGAGAGCATCCCGCGTAGATATGGGAATTAAAGGAAATCCACGTTAGGATGGGGTCATGGGGATAGGAGTGCATGGAATAGGGTGGCATTAGGGACAAGGAAAAATTAAGGGACCCAATTGTCCACATGGAGATGATCATTGATAATAGAAAGACCACAATTCAGACCAACTCCTATGTTGGCCATGGCATCGGTGCTTTGATTATTGTGCCTAAGGATGTCAAGGAAGGAGATGGAGTGAAAGTCCCTAGCTAAGAAAAGGAAGTTATGATGCAATGTAGAGATAGGTTTTCGGCGATGTTTTACAACTGCCCTGGCTTCCCTAATCACTAGTATAGAATCTCCAAAGGCCACAAGATTTTGAACCTCTTCCTTCCTTGCAATCTCCATTCATTTTATAACTGCAAGCCATTCCACTTCATTGTTAGTTCTCCTACCAATTCCCCAAGCAAATTCTTTCAATTTGTTTCCGTCGGAGTCTATCAAGACTCCCCCAGCACCTTCCAACCCAGGATTTCCTTTGGAGGCACCATCGAAAAAGAGGATGTGGCTTCCAAGCATTCGGATCCAAGTTTGGAGATCCTTGGCGTCCATTCTGATGTGCCAACTCTGAGGTTTTTGAGTCTTGAGAGTGCGGGACAAGGAGGGAGAGGTCAAAAGATCAGCTACCCATATTTTTTCTTTAACATTTAAAGGTTCTTTGCAAAGATTTTTCATACTTCTAGAGGATAGTGAATCAATCCAAAGAGCTTTCGAAAAACAAACAATTTTACCAGGGGAAGCTCTGATCTCTTCAAATATTTCATGATTCCTAGCCGTCCAAAGTTTCCAGCAGAGGAATTTTGGAAAGGCCATCCAGAACCTTTTAAAGTCCGGCTTTTCGGAGAATGATTTGGGATAATAAAGATGCCAATTTGCAAAGAGATCATTCCAGTCGGTGGGGAGTACAAGATTTGGGTGGATATCTTGATAGGCTCTGTGCCATACCTCTTGAGAGAACTTGCACTCCTGAAAAAGATGATCGATTGTCTCCTCATCATTTTTACATAAAATGCATCTTGTCGGGCCTTCCATCCCTCTTCTCCTGAGGTTTTCCACCGTGAGAATCTTTCTGTGAGCAAGAGCCCAATTGTAAATATTCACTTTGGGAAGCCCGTCTCTATCCAAAATTCTCTTCCATTTATTGTCTTTGCTGCAATGATACTTGAGGCCGTCCAGATAGTTGTAGCCCTCTTTTACTGAATAAGAGCCTCCTTTCCCCCAACAGCGCTTGTCCCTCATAGAAAGGTGTATGGGGATCGCACCGTGAAACCGGGAGAGGAGATCATTATAATCATGTTGAAGATGCTTAGGAAGATTGAGCTTGATCCAGCCCATCCATCTACCTTGCGGAGACCAAGAGGAAAGATCATGAAGGGTATGAATGTTTGCAATCTCCATCCAGCATCTCAAATCTCAGAAATCAGGAAGAGAGTTGACTAGGGGGAGGCACAAAATTTGTCCTTCCAAATTTGAATTTGCTTATCGTTGCATGAGACCCAAGAGAGATTAGTTTGAATGATAAAAGCCGCTCTCGTGCAAAGATTCCATATTGTCATTCCTTTTTTCTCTTGGTCTATATTTTCCACACATCTGCTTCTGCTTCCCTGCATGTATTTTTTATAGAAGATCTCCTTCCACCATGCCTTCTTTACAGAGACGATCCTCTAGAGAATTTTTGCGCCAAAGTCCAAGTTCATTGAGGATGGGTCTTTGATCCCCGTTCCTCCATAATATTTTGGTCTACAAACCATATCCCAACTAATCAGATGAAATTTTTTCGAGGCATTGGTTTTTCCACCCTCCCAAAGGATTTTTTTGAGAGCTTTTGTGATTTCCAGTGTCACAAATTTGGGGGCGAGGGAAATGGTGCAAGCATAAAGAGGGTAAGCGGAGAGGATGGACTTAATGAGCACCAGCTTTCCAGCCGGATTTAACCAACGGGAGCCCCAGGAGCTGATTTTGTTTTTGATTTTGACAATGAGCCCATGCCAGTCAGCTACTTTTTTCTTGCCTTTGAAGATTGGGACACCAAGGTAGTTGAAGGAATTCCACTCTCTAATTCCTTCGAACCCAAAAATTCTAGCGATTCTTGCAAGAGTCCCATGAGGGCAGTTCCAGCTGTAAATTTCGGACTTTTCATAATTCGCTTTGCAATCAGAGGCCATGAGGAAGGATGAGAGGACGAGTTGAATTTTGCAACAATAATGGCAGAAGCTCCTCCAAGTAAGATTGTATCATCGGCAAACTGAGAATGGTTGACAGGTCTGACTCCTCTAACAATTTTGATACCTTTAATATCTCTAGAAGCTTGCATGGAATGGATTTTTCTACTTAAAGACTTAGCTACTAAAAGATAGAGAAAAGGGGACAAAAGACAGCCTTGGCGAAGGCCTCTAGTGGCCGGGAAGAAGCTTGTGGGTCTTCCATTTACAAAGGGGGGAATCCAAGGGGAGTTGATACAGTATTTTATCCATCGCACAAACCTTTTTGAGAAACTGAACTTTTCCATGATGGCAAAAAGAAAATTACGATTTACTCTGTCAAAAGCATTTGCCATGTCAAGCTTGATGGCCATGCCTTGATGATTTTTTTCAATACTGGAGTGAATAGCTTCCTATGCAATGATAATGTTATCTAGGATTTGGATTCCAACAATGAAACCCCCTTGAGCATCAGAAATTAGCTTTCCCAATATTTTTTTCAATCTGGTGGCGAGAATTTTGGCTAGGATTTTATAGGAGATGTTACAGAGAGAGATGGGCCTGAAGCGATTCATAGAACATGGAGCTTTCTCTTTAGGGATAAGGGAAAGAAAGGATGAGTTGGTTGCCCCTCCGATTTTATCTTTTTTCCTGGTCCAATTCAGCATGCGTTTCAGATCTTCTTTAATGATCTCCCAAGCAGCCCAGTAAAAGTTGATGGTGAAGCCATCGGGGCCAGGAGCCTTGTCATTTTGTAGAGACCAAATGGCATTCACAACTTCGTGCTCCAAGATTGGTTTAGCAAGCTCTCTATTAGCCCTGTCTGAGACAAGGCTGGGAATTCCAGCTAAAAGGTCATCTTGAGCTTCTGGGCTAGTTTCTCCACTTTTCGAAAAGAGCTCTTTGAAGTGGTTGTGAGCATGAAGCTTAAGATCCTCTTGGCCGTTGATCCTTTCTCCATTGCCATTTTTTAATTCCCTAATTGCATTCTTGCTTCGACGGGCTTTGGCTCGATTGTGAAAATATTTTGTGTTGCTGTCACCCCCTTTAAGCGAGAGTTGCCTGGATTTGATTCTCCAGGTTTCCTCTTCCTGCTTGGCTGCACTAAGGATTTCCTGATTTAATGTTTTTTCTTGGCTGAGAGTGGTTTGTGTGACTTCTTCCATCTCCATTCTTTAGTGCAGATTGACAAGCTTGGCTTGGAGGAGGTGCTTGGAACTGCAGGGGTTTTTGAAGGAGGTTTTGGCCCAACTTTTAAGCGCAGATTTAACAGCTTTGAGTTTGGATTCATAAATAAAGCTAGGAGATTCAGAAAAGTTTGAGCTCCATGCACGGTTAACAATATCAAAGAAGTCGAGAGCTTGAATCCAGAGGGGGTTAAACCTAAAGGGTATCGGTCCAAGATTTTCAGGAGGGGAGATGGAAAGAGAAATAGGCTTATGATCAGAGGAGGCATAAGGGATGGCGAAAGAACTAACTAAGAGATCAGAATTATAAAAAAAAGAGGAACATACCAGAAAACGATCAAGTCTGGCCGCAATGTGTTTGATCCCGCATCTCCTGTTGCTCTAAGTATACTTGGTGTTTTTCAAGGGGATGTCGATTAGATCCAAATCATTGAGAAGATCCTCAAGTTTTTCCCCAAAGGAATCATGAATAGAGCTTCCCCCACACTTTTCCTGCTGAGAATTGGTAACGTTAAAGTCTCCAGCAATGATGATTTTTTCATCTTGCATGCTCTCCTTAAAGTTGCTCAGATCTTCCCAAAACTTGATTTTGTCCCTGTGATGAGTAGGCCCATATACATTGCAGACAAAAATGGAGGAGTTGTTGTCTTTGGCTTTTATCTCAGTGAGCAGCCAGTGATTATTTTCAATGGAGGAGAGGATTGAGTAATTTTGGGAGATAAGGGTAGCTATTCCCCCCGAAGCTCCGCGAGCACTAATGGCCATGTCCTGACTTTATTTCCATACTGAACGTGAGAGTGCCATGACCTCATCATTTTGCATCTTTGTCTCTTGGAGTAAAACGAGATCTGTTTTTTCAGATTTTAGCATATTTTTAATAGCTTCAACTTTATTTATCCCACAGAGACCCCTGCAGTTCCAAGAGACAACTAGCATTACTTCTTGGCTGAAGTAGGTCATGATCGGGACTTACCATCTTTCGCTCCACTTTGGGATTTGAGTTGTTGTAGTAACTTCATGTCTTCCAGACTCTTTTGCCTTCCCATTTCGAATTCTCTTTCAGCCTCAAGTTCTCTGTGATACCTCAAGGATTTCCTACCTCGAGTGTAGGGGTGTTGCACCAACTCATCCCCCCCCCCGAGAGAGTCAAAGGAGACATCAAGCGAGGAGGTTGATGACAGAAATTTGTGTTTTACCTTGTCTGCCCAAGATCCTCCGAGGGTGCTAGATCCCCCAATGTTTTCACCAGTCAGATCTTTTTTAGGAAGCGAGAAGGGGATGACCTCTTCCCTATCTTGTTCCACTGTGGTTTCTTCCAAGATAGCAATTTCTCCTTCTTTGACCTGCAGGCCCTGGAAGCTATTTTTTTTTATGGCTTCTTTGGTTTCCGAAGTTGTTCCTTTGTCGGAATGGATTTGGGTGCATTTAGTGGGTTGTCGGTCTTGCGTGATTTTTTTTCCCTTTTTGACCTTTTTCCATCCTTCTTCCTGAGCTTTATCTGTGTTTTCTTGGACATTCTTGGGGCAGATTTTGACAAAGTTTCTGTATTCATGGAATTTTTTGCACTTGAAGGGTAGTTGTTCGTAATCAACTTTATGCATGTGTTCCCATCCATCCATATGCAGATTTACTTCTTCTGGTAGACCTTTCTCCAAGTCTACCTCAACACAGATTCTAGCACATGCAAACAGGAGTCCTTTTGGCTCTGCTTTATCAATATACTTTCCAAGAGCATTTCCAATGGATTGCAGGGTATCGTCATCCCAACAGTGCAGGGGTAAATGGGGCAGACGAACCCAGACAGGAACAGCTAAAGGAACATCTTTCTCAAGGTCGAAGGAGAGGTTCCAATGGTTCAGATAGAGACCACGAGGGCCCATGAAGTAAGGGCTGCTTCGAAAAATAAGATCCTTGTACGACTTATTTTCAAACAGAAAAATAAAATAACCCTTACCGCAGAAGCAATGTTGCAAACCTCCAGTGATTAAAGGCATCCAGTTTTTGTTTATCCAGGTGTCCATGGACTTTGGTGACGGTCATATTCCCGTAAATTGTCCGATTAATCCTCTTTCATTCAGAGGAAGGGCCTTCAGTTTAGAAGCTGTCGACAGAATCTGGATTCGAGGGGCAGTATCCCACTTAATAAAACTAGCATCAGTCGGATCAGAATGAGCAGGAGCAGGAGGAGTGGAGTCCACCAGGGATCGTAAAGCTACATCCAGGAGATGCATGCGTTCCTCCGGGGAGGGCAGCAGCGGATCCATGATGGCGGCTCAGGGTGAGCGCGCAGGAGAGCTAAGCTCGAGGGATCACACAGAGCGCATCAGAGCGCTAGGGTTTTACAATGAAGAAAACCTTTTGCAAAAAAATATTTCTTGGTCACATCTTGAAATCTTTTTACTTGACTCAGCAACTGTTGTAGGTTCTATTTACGAATATTATAGGATAAAAGGTTATGAAATTAAAAAGAATATTGAAACTGAACTCTTATTAATTCTCCAAAATTCTTAAGCTAAGGTAATATGTACCCACCTCACTTAGTTAATGCAAGAAATGCATGTCACTTAGTTTATGTCAGGAATACTTTGTTGGTGTAGGATTGATGCTATTAAAGATTGACCTTGAAAAGAAATAATAAAACTTGACTCCAATAAATTTAAAGGATGTTTTTAAATGTATGGTAAATAAAATAAAATAAAGACGCATTTAAATAAGATGAAGTGTAAAAATATTATACTCAAATTTTTTATTTAAAAATTTTAAATTAATTAGTTATTTATAAATATATTAATGAAATAAATTGTGTCGATAAGCATTTTCTATAGTTTAGTATAAGGGAGAAGTATAATTTCTTGGTCAACTTGGAGTTGACACATGACACTTTGATAAAATAATAAAATACTAAGTAAACAAACATTTTACAATGTCAACCATAACCTAAAAAAATGGAGTTGACACATGGCACTTTAATAAAATAAAAAATATTAAGTAAATAAAATTTTAACAATGTGGGCCGTAACCTAAATTTCAAAACCAAAAAGATATATTGTAGCTAGGGTTTTACCTCTAGCTTGTGCCAATGAGCACCTACTAAGGAGAATGGACTCCTTAGTAGCAGTTCAGTATATTAAACTAATTATGCAAAAAACAAAAATTAAATTATTTCTAAGACAAGCATGAAGCATAAACACCAAAATGAAAGAATGACTTTGTATTGATGTTACCTTGAGTGTCAAGGTTGGTGAAGCCCTTTGCAGTGTCCAAGAGGATGCTCCAAGCTTCTGAATGCTCCTTCTCCTTCTCCAATGTTGGGGGATGGGCCAAAGGTGGCTCTCAAGGTGAAAATAGTTCAAAGGTGAACTAGGGTTTCGAGAGAGATTTTGGCAGAGTAAGGGTGCTTGTGATTGTGGATATGGAATAAGGGATCTCCATCACCTATTTATAGTTTTTTGGTGGTGGAGTGCTGACCCATGGTTTTGGGAAACACATAGTTTTAGGCAGCTGTATAGGGTTTTTTCCTCATTTTCCTCATTATTTTATATTTTTATTCCCTTTTTAGGGGATTTTTGCTATTTTTGGAGGAAAAGGGGGTTTTTTAGCCTTTTTTAGGCTATTTTGATGGTTTTTTGGCCTTTTGGAGGCATTTTAGGCCTTTTGGAGGCTTTTTAATGGGTTTTTTGGGATTTTTAATGGAAATATGGTAGGAAAATGGACAAATGAGTCATATAATGTGGTAAATGAGCTAGTGAGCACTTTTTGGGTGTTAACAGATTGCCCCCTGATGTGCGAGGTCAGGAGCTCATCGTATGGCCGATGGACATCATAAGTCATGAATGGTTTTCCTGGGATGTGGAGAGAAGAGAAGAAACAAACTGAAGCCCGGAACAACGATCCCGAACAACTGCAAGAACTAAAAGTACATAACCTCAATAATGGATGAGGAATCATCTGATCATATGGACGAGGCGGGCATTCCCATGCTCGTATCAGGATATAACATAATAACATCAATGGGGTCCAAAAAATGGGGACCTGAAATATACATGACCTCAAAAACTGAATGAGGAATAATCTCAATATATGGACGAGGCGGGCATACCCATGCTCGTATCAAGATACATAAACAGAACTGTGAGGCCCAAAAAAGGGGACCTGTAAGATACATAGCCACTGTGTACATCATAAGGGTCCAGAGGGGACACAAATCTGGGACATACTGCTGAGCGGATCATGTGTGAACTGCAGAACTGGTGCACCGGAACAATCAACAGTGCTACTGAGTGTGGTACCAAAGGAACTGATGAGCTGCTGGATCATAGTGACGGGGGTCATACTCTCCATGGTACACTGAACTGGAACTGAAACTGGGTACTTAAGGAAGCATGAAACTGGATGGCTTCCGAATACAAATGCCAACGCAGCCCGGACATCCACGGGAACATACAATTGGGCGTTCCAAAGTGACTCACCAATGTGCTAGAGTCGGGGGAAATCCGGGGTCTTCGACAAAAAACTGATGGAATGTAATCCTACGCGATCCTCAACGATGCGATCAAGGTGCTGAAGTCGAGCATGTGAGGAACAACCACTCAGAGAGGCAATGATGTCTCCTCTCAGAATGGTCCGTAGGCACTTACCACAGATGGTGATAAGTCCAAGGCGTAGGGACCTCTGGGCCTATCCTCTGGAATAGAGGAGCTGTCGTCGACAGAGGGAGACCTGCAACTATCAAGGCAATGATGTTTCCTTGACAGAAGCGCGAGGTATAAGACCGAAATGTGATAGTGCTGATGGCAGGACTGACAAACTGTGGTGGGACAACTGGGCAAGTAGAGTGGGTGGACTCAAACTTCCTGTGTTCAGAGTATGATAATGGAAATGATCTGGCAGCATATGAAACTGACTGAGGGGAAAGGGATCATAGCTGTAATGGATCTGGGAGGATAACTGGCTGAGGGAGACTCAAGCTGGTGCAAAAGGGCAGAAGACTGCTGAATACTCTGAACAAAGGCGACCTGATTGGGGGTGCTGCCGAGATGATCGATCGTAGTGCCATGAGGCACGGGAGGATACTTCTTCATGGGTTAAGGAACTAGAAGAAGTGTGTGGATAAAATGATACTGCCGTGTGGATTTTACGAGCCCAGGACAGTTCGTGCTCGTGGTTGCTTTCAATTTTAAGGAGTCTGAAAGCGATAAGAAGACTCTGAAGTGATGGAATGGTACTGTCGTGTGGATTTAACGAGCCCAGGACAGCGCATGCTCGTGGTTGCTTTCAATTTTAGAGAGTCGGAAAGCAAGTAAGAAGACTCCAGGGGGTTGCTTTTTCGTAGATTTAGTCTCCAAGGCCCAAAGAAGCATAAAAGGATGCAATGAAGAACTCTTCTAGCCGGTGTGACTAGAGTATTCCTTTTTCGTAATTAGTCTACCAGGTCCGGAAAAGGGGTAAACTTATACCAGATAGACGCCCTTTCAGGTACTTTAACGAGCATGAAAGGAAGCAAGATTGCTCGGCGATCTTTTCATTCTTTTAGGAGTCAGAAAAGAGCTTAACGGAAACTCCCTAAGTGCCTTTTTCGTAAAGGACTTGTCCGGCCCGAAAAAGGGATAAAATTATACCGAACAAAAGGAATGGCCAGGCAAGGAGGAAGTGTTCAATCAAGGTTTAGTAGTGATGACCAAGAACGAGGGTAGGTGGGAACACTGATGGACCTCCTTGCGGGATAGATGAAATGGTGGCAAAATAACGAGACATTTGCAGTATGACAGGAGTGAATGGCTCATGTAAAAATGTGGAACAATCCGATGGCGGCTGACGTGGCGCGCAAACCGAGGCAGCAAGGTGTTGGGACACAATGTTGAAATTGTACCAAGTGAGAGCGAGAAATGATCTCAAGCATCATCACGAGCTCGGAAAAATGAATCCGGCGATATAAAGGATGTCAAAAACGGGTAACGGCCGATGTGGCACGCAAACCGAGGTGACGGGGGCATTTTGGAAAAATGCCCGAAAAATCTGGGGGTGAGAGCGAGAAATGATCTCGAGCATCATCACCAGCTCGGAAAAATGAATTCGATGATATAAAACATGTGAAAAATGGAGAACGGCCGATGTGGCATGTAAACCGAGGCGACTAGTGGTGTCTGGACACAATGTTGATATTGGTCCTGGTGAGAGCGAGAAATGATCTCAAGCATCGCCACGGGCACGGAAATATGAATCCGGCGGTGCAAATGGTGCGAAAAACGGAGGTCATAAGGACTCCGGAATGGTCAAAGGAAAGAACTATGCATATCAAATCCAATGTACAAGTGACACGTGATCTCAAAAATGGTTGAGATCACAAATGTGAAAAAGTGAGCATGGTTAATGACTTGCCCCCATGCTATGTGCATGGGGTTTGTGATTATGGATCACATATGTGTGGGTTTGAACAATGGGTTCATTGACGTGCTGAGATAGATGTGATAGGGAAGGTTCAAAATGATTGATCATGCCCCCTATCCCAGGGTCGAGGTGAGCTATTATGCCCCTTGACTTAGAGGTGTCAAGGTGGTGCTCTATAATGGCGGGGTCGAGACCGGGCATCTCAGTATAGGACCAGGCAAAGACATCACGGAATTCCTGGAAGAGTTTTTGGTACTCCTCAATCTCTTGTTTACTGCAGAATGCTCCTAAAGTAATGAGTTCAGGGGCATGTCCTGGAGCAGCAATATCAACTTGGATGACAGGTGAGATGTTGGCCATGTTACCTTCCTCGAAGGCATCAGGAGCAGGAATAGGGTCCTTGAACCAGTCGACCTTGGTGGGGAGGAAGTCTTTGGATTCGACCGCGTATTGGGTAGCGGTGCTAGAGGAAGACGCTTCTGGGATGAAATAGGAACGGTGGTGCATATCATCCCACGGGTAATCCGGGGCAGTTAGGGCCTCAAGAATCTCCTCATCAGTACGGAAAGTCTGCGTCGTCAAATCGGTTGACGAGGGGGTAGTGGGAGTGTTGGTTGAAGAGATCATGTAGATGATATTAACCTCTTCAGAAGGGGGAGAGACCGGGGGGTAGATCTCCTCAATGGTAGGTGGTGCCGTCTCAAGGTCCAGATTGTTCATCTCATAAAGAGCTGCTCTGTAATCCGGGAGATCGGGACAATGATGTGAATAGTGCCCGTAAATACCGCAGATGGCGCAGGAGTGGTTGGTACGTAGGGACTTATCTTTAGGCTTAGGAGTAGGGTTTAGTTCGACTGTTGGGATGTTGGGGTCATCATCGAGCATTTGCATGTGCTTCTGCAATGCGGGTAACTGTGGGCATTGGTGGGTCGCATGGCCCAACTCGTCACACAGCGAGCATTTGGGAGGAGCACGAAACACTGGAGGGTTCTTGACTGTCTTGGGAGGTGGGACAGCAGTGTAAGGTTGTGTACCTCTGCCCCCAGTGGGTTGAGGAGGAGGAGGAGGTGTCGTGGAGGACGAAGGGGTAGAGACACCGGGAGGTGGCTGAGTGGTAGTAGCCATGGGTTGCACCGGCTGGAGGACGACATCCGGTGTCGGCGGGCGAACGGGAGGCGAAAGGTACCATACAGGTAATCCCAAGGTTAACCCAGGGAGGCTAAGGGTAGCCATGACCGGGGCGCTTACTACTCCTGCTGGAGGAACTAGGAAGGGGATCGTATGGATCGGTGTAACACCAATGTGACTAGGTACCAATGGTGGTTTAGGCAACAAGGATGGTTGATTGTTAGGTGGTAGGATGTCATGGGACAAGGTACATAAGTCAGACATTTCGGGCGTAGATGACGGCGGAGGAATGGATTGAAAGGTGGAGGTCATCGGCATGTCTGAGTAGACTCCAGGCCCCGTAGAGGAAACAAACGAGGTGGTGGCACTAGAAACAGGTTGTTCAACCATGGGGAGAACATTTTCCGGTGCCGCCGGAGCACTGGGATCATAGTAGGTGAGCTGGTCAATCTTAACCACGCGTCCTTCGTGGGGGAACATCATGGTGCGAAAGACAGAAGAGGCAACTGCCCGCATGGCATACATGTAGCTGCGGCCAAGTAGAAGGTTGTAATCCAATTGGGCATTGATTACCTCTATGTCAATAAGAACTGTTTTACCACCTAACTGGACTGGAACGTTGGGTAGAAGGCCTTGGGGCTGGGCCGAACGACCGTCGTAGGCACGTAACGCAGTGGTGGACTGCTGGAGAGGAGGGGATCCTAGCTTCTGCCATACAAATGTAGACATAACGCATGTGGAAGCACCCTCATCGATGATGCACCGATGGATAACAAGATTCCTAACGGAGACTGTAACTTGGAAGGCTAAGCTGGAAGGTAGGCGTGGTTCAGACTGGTCTAAATCAAATGCCATCAAGTGTGAATCAGTTGGGTCAATCCCCCCGATGGCAGAAAGTAAAGTCTTGCGCTGGGAAGGGCAGTTCTTCAAGACTTCCAACGCAGACATGGCTGCGGGAGATTGGGCTAGGTCGTCTACGATGTTGTAGTTTGACGCAGCACGCGCGTTAGGGTTATTGTTGATTCGGCGAAGTGGGAAACGAGGTGCTTTCGCAGCGCCGTCTATGGGAGGTGGAGGTATACGTAACGCCTGATCGGTGGGGTGGGCGTTAGTAGGTTTATCCGTGGGAGGGGCTTCAGAGGTGGAGCCATATTGGTTCCGACGGGTCTGGAGGTTGACGTCAGCAGATGACATCATCAGTAAGTGGTGGGTACCTGAGTCGAACACGGGTTGATCAGGAGCAGCGTAGGTGATCTGTTGTTGTTGGGCCGCATTGGCTTGATGGGGAGCCAACGGCTGAGTGTTCACTACGCCTTGGGTCGGTACTGGGTTTTGCAGCACTAAAGGGGGTTGCTGAGGTTGGGGGGGGTTGGGCGGTGCTTGGGGAGCCGCATGCCCTTGGCGATGGGCCTCGTCAACCCAAAGCTGCCGAGCTCGCTCCAAGTGTGGGCAAGCATGTGTATAATGTCCATAGACCCCGCAAATAGAACAAGGGTGATTTGTTCAGAGATTGGGGTTTTTAGCCTGCTTGGGCGGGCGATCAGGATTTTGATTAGCGGGGGCCGCATTGTTATTGTCAGGGGGATTAGCCGGTTGATCAGCTTGGTCTACAGGTTGGTTGTTTCCCCGATTACGGCCCTTGCCGCGGTTCTGTTGGCCCTGGTTACGTTGGTTGTTCTGGTTTTGCTGCGGGTTCTGTTGGGCGTAAACTTGCCCTTGGGCAGCAGGTGGATTCTGAGGTTGCGCAGGTGCTGGAGCAGGCTGCGGAGGATGATATGTAGGTTGAGGCTGAGCAGGTGCAGCAACTTGAGGGGGTTGCTGATAGGTCTGCGGAGCAGGTTGTGGATGTGCCGCAGGGGCTGCCTGTGGCGGATAATAAGCTGGAGGGGCTTGTGAAGGCGCAGGAGCCGGGGCAGTCTGCTGATGGTAGTAAGGCTGAGGGGCGACTGGAGGAGCATAAGCAGGAGTCGCATACCCGAAGCACTGTGGTGGACATGAGGGCCCATGGGAATGGTGATGTGTCATGGGAGCATATGAGTTGGTTGCTCCAGACTGTGAAGTAGCCCGCGACAGGTCGGGGCCAAGGGTAGGACGTGCTATAGAAAATGGTTGGGGATGCGAAGAAACACGGCCAATGATACCATCTGCAGCGTGGGATGCCCCCGGCGCATCATGATGGGAGGACTCGCCGCGAGGGGCGTCAGGTATAATGGTATAAAGGTAACCCGACTGGGCGTAAATGAGGTCGAACTGCTGTGCCTTAAGGATGGCCTCTTCTTCAGACTGGGGTCTTTCTGAAGCTACATCCTTAGCAATGACGGGAAGCAGGGACTTGAGGAACCAATCGAGGAAGATACGGTCATCTAGTTTAATCTTGCATAAGCTACGGCGTCTACGCCACTCATGGATGTGGTCCGTGATATGGGTAGCCGTGTTTTGTCTACAAGATAGAAGGATCTCAACGCCCGCGTCATAGCGGACTGGCAACTGGAAGAACTGCAGGAAGGTCGAGGCCAGGGAAGAAAAGGTGGCGTGGGTCCCATGAGGCTGCTCAATATACCACTTGGCTGCAGAGCCAGTAAAGGTGGGCTGTAAGAGACGGAGGCGAACAGAGTCGTCCACTATGGAGTTAGAGGAACACCATAGGTGGAAAGACATGATGTGGTTCTGTGGGTCCTCACCGGCCTTACCCTCGAATTTAGGGATGTCAGAGGGTAGTTTGGTAGGCATATGAGGCCACATAGGGTCGTGTCGAATAGGATCGTTGGTCAATCTGGCCAGGTCAGGTAGGTTGAGGCTAGCCATGAATGGCAAACTGGAAGAAGGCTGTGACACAGGAGTGCTGTGGACCAAGTTGGGGCCAGTGCCCCCAAGTGGAGGGACAAGATGTGAGGTGGTGCCCCCAAGTGGGGGAACTGAGGTAGTGAAGGATGGTCCAGCACCACCATTGGTAGTGTGAGCCACTGATGTAGTGGGGATAGGTATTCCCGCTGTGGGAATAGGTACCGTGAGGGGAACGGTAGATGAGGGTCCCATGGAGGGCATACCCAAAACAGGTGTAGTAACTGGTGTAGTGGTGGATGTGCCACCAATGGTCCCTATGACAAACGGAGTGGAAGTCGTGCCAGCCATGGGGCTAGTGGGGGCAGTGTAAATAGGGTTCTCAAACTCTTCGTCAGAATCCGAGGTATCTAGGGTTTTACCCCCAGCTTGTGCCAATGAGCACCTACTAAGGAGAATGGACTCCTTAGTAGCAGTTCAGTATATTAAACTAATTATGCAAAAACAAAAAATTAAATTATTTCTAAGACAAGCATGAAGCATAAACACCAAAATGAAAGAATGACTTTGTATTGATGTTACCTTGAGTGTCAAGGTTGGTGAAGCCCTTAGCAGTGTCCAAGAGGATGCTCCAAGCTTCTGAATGCTCCTTCTCCTTCTCCAATGTTGGGGATGGGCCAAAGGTGGCTCTCAAGGTGAAAATAGTTCAAAGGTGAACTAGGGTTTCGAGAGAGATTTTGGCAGAGTAAGGGTGCTTGTGATTGTGGATATGAAATAAGGGATCTCCATCACCTATTTATAGTTTTTTGGTGGTGGAGTGCTGACCCATGGTTTTAGGAAACACATGGTTTTAGGCAGCTGTATAGGGTTTTTTTTCTCCTTTTCCTCATTATTTTATATTTTTATTCCCTTTTTAGGGGATTTTTGCTATTTTTGGAGGAAAAGGGGGTTTTTTAGCCTTTTTTAGGCTATTTTGAGGGTTTTTTGGCCTTTTGGAGGCATTTTAGGCCTTTTGGAGGCTTTTTAATGGGTTTTTGGGGATTTTTAATGGAAATATGGTAGGAAAATGGACAAATGAGTCATATAATGTGGTAAATGAGCTAGTGAGCACTTTTTGGGTGTTAACAGATTGCCCCCTGATGTGCGAGGTCAGGAGCTCATCGTATGGCCGATGGACATCATAAGTCATGAATGGTTTTCCTGGGATGTGGAGAGAAGAGAAGAAACAAACTGAAGCCCGGAACAACGATCCCGAACAACTGCAAGAACTAAAAGTACATAACCTCAATAATGGATGAGGAATCATCTGATCATATGGACGAGGCGGGCATTCCCATGCTCGTAGCAGGATATAACATAATAACATCAATGGGGTCCAAAAAATGGGGACCTGAAATATACATGACCTCAAAAACTGAATGAGGAATAATCTCAATATATGGACGAGGCGGGCATACCCATGCTCGTATCAAGATACATAAACAGAACTATGAGGCCCAAAAAAAAGGGGACCTGTAAGATACATAGCCACTGTGTACATCATAAGGGTCCAGAGGGGACACAAATCTGGGACATACTGCTGAGCGGATCATGTGTGAACTGCAGAACTGGTGCACCGGAACAATCAACAGTGCTACTGAGTGTGGTACCAAAGGAACTGATGAGCTGCTGGATCATAGTGACGGGGGTCATACTCTCCATGGTACACTGAACTGGAACTGAAACTGGGTACTCAAGGAAGCATGAAACTGGATGGCTTCCGAATACAAATGCCAACGCAGCCCGGACATCCACGGGAACATACAATTGGGCGTTCCAAAGTGACTCACCAATGTGCTAGAGTCGGGGGAAATCCGGGGTCTTCGACAAAAAACTGATGGAATGTAATCCTACGCGATCCTCAACGATGCGATCAAGGTGCTGAAGTCGAGCATGTGAGGAACAACCACTCAGAGAGGCAATGATGTCTCCTCTCGGAATGATCCGTAGGCACTTACCACAGATGGTGATAAGTCCAAGGCGTAGGGACCTCTGGGCCTATCCTCTGGAATAGAGGAGCTGTCGTCGACAGAGGGAGACCTGCAACTATCAAGGCAATGATGTTTCCTTGACAGGAGCGCGAGGTACAAGACCGAAATGTGATAGTACTGATGGCAGAACTGATAAACTGTGGGGGGACAACTGGGCAAGTAGAGCGGGTGGACTCAAACTTCCTTTGTTCAGAGTATGATAATGGGAATGATCTGGCAGCATATGAAACTGACTGAGGGAAAAAGGGATCATAGCTGTAATGGATCTGGGAGGATAACTGGCTGAGGGAGACTCAAGCTGGTGTACAATGGCAGGAGACTGCAGAATACTCTGAACAAAGGCGACCTGATTGGGGGTGCTGCCGAGATGATCAATCATAGTGCCATGAGGCACGGGAGGATACTTCTTCGAGGGTTAAGGAACTAGAAGAAGTGGGTGGATAAAATGATACTGTCGTGTGGATTTTACGAGCCCAGGACAGTTCATGCTCGTGGTTGCTTTCAATTTTAAGGAGTCTGAAAGCGATAAGAAGACTCTGAGGTAGTGGAATGGTACTGTCGTGTGGATTTTACGAGCCCAGGACAGTGCATGCTCGTGGTTGCTTTCAATTTTAGAGAGTCTGAAAGCAAGTAAGGAGACTCCAGGGGGTTGCTTTTTCGTAGATTTAGTCTCCAAGGCCCAAAGAAGCATAAAAGGATGCAATGAAGAACTCTTCTAGCCGGTGTGGCTAGAGTATTCCTTTTTCGTAATTAGTCTACCAGGTCCGGAAAAGGGTTAAACTTATACCAGATAGACGCCCTTTCAGGTACTTTAACGAGCATGAAAGGAAGCAAGATTGCTCGGCGATCTTTTCATTCTTTTAGGAGTCAGAAAAGAGCTTAACGGAAACTCCCTAAGTGCCTTTTTCGTAAAGGACTTGTCCGGCCTGAAAAAGGGATAAAATTATACCGAACAAAAGGAATGGCCAGGCAAGGAGGAAGTGTTCAATCAAGGTTTAGTAGTGATGACCAAGAACGAGGGTAGGTGGGAACACTGATGGACCTCCTTGCGGGATAGATGAAATGGTGGCAAAATAACGAGACATTTGCAGTATGACAGGAGTGAATGGCTCATGTAAAAATGTGGAACAATCCGATGGCGGCCGACGTGGTGCGCAAACCGAGGCAGCAAGGTGTTGGGACACAATGTTGAAATTGTACCAAGTGAGAGCGAGAAATGATCTCAAGCATCATCACGAGCTCGGAAAAATGAATCCGGCGATATAAAGGATGTCAAAAACGGGTAACGGCCGATGTGGCACGCAAACCGAGGTGACGGGGGCATTTTGGAAAAATGCCCGAAAAATCTGGGGGTGAGAGCGAGAAATGATCTCGAGCATCATCACCAGCTCGGAAAAATGAATCCGATGGTGCAAATGGTGCGAAAAACGGAGGTCATAAGGACTCCGGAATGGTCAAAGGAAAGAACTATGCATATCAAATCCAATGTACAAGTGACACGTGATCTCAAAAATGGTTGAGATCACAAATGTGAAAAAGTGAGCAGGGTTAATGACTTGCCCCCATGCTATGTGCATGGGGTTTGTGATTATGGATCACATATGAAGGGGTTTGAACAATGGGTTCATTGACGTGCTGAGATAGATGTGATAGGGAAGGTTCAAAATGATTGATCATGCCCCCTATCCCAGGGTCGAGGTGAGCTATTATGCCCCTTGACTTAGAGGTGTCAAGGTGGTGCTCTATAATGGCGGGGTCGAGACCGGGCATCTCAGTATAGGACCAGGCAAAGACATCACGGAATTCCTGGAAGAGTTTTTGGTACTCCTCAATCTCTTGTTTACTGCAGAATGCTCCTAAAGTAATGAGTTCAGGGGCACGACTTGGAGCAGCAATATCAACTTGGATGACAGGTGAGATGTTGGCCATGTTGCCCTCCTCGAAGGCATCAGGAGCAGGAATAGGGTCCTTGAACCAGTCAACCTTGGTGGGGAGGAAGTCTTTGGATTCGACCGCGTATTGGGTAGCGGTGCTAGAGGAAGACGCTTCTGGGATGAAATAGGAACGGTGGTGCATATCATCCCAAGGATAATCCGGGGCAGTTAGGGCCTCAAGAATCTCCTCATCAGTACGGAAAGTCTGCGTCGTCAAATCGGTTGACGAGGGGGTAGTGGGAGTGTTGGTTGAAGAGATCATGTAGATGATATTAACCTCTTCAGAAGGGGGAGAGACCGGGGGGTAGATCTCCTCAATGGTTGGTGGTGCCGTCTCAAGATCCAGATTGTTCATCTCATAGAGAGCCGCTCTGTAATCCGGGAGATCGGGACAATGATGTGAATAGTGCCCGTAAATACCGCAGATGGCGCAGGAGTGGTTGGTACGTAGGGACTTATCTTTAGGCTTAGGAGTAGGGTTTAGTTCGACTGTTGGGATGTTGGGGTCATCATCGAGCATTTGCATGTGCTTCTGCAATGCGGGTAACTGTGGGCATTGGTGGGTCGCATGGCCCAACTCGTCACACAGCGAGCATTTGGGAGGAGCACGAAACACTGGAGGGTTCTTGACTGTCTTGGGAGGTGGGACAGCAGTGTAAGGTTGTGGACCTCTGCCCCCAGTGGGTTGAGGAGGAGGAGGAGGTGTCGTGGAGGACGAAGGGGTAGAGACACCGGGAGGTGGCTGAGTGGTAGTAGCCATGGGTTGCACCGGCTGGAGGACGACATCCGGTGTCGGCGGGCGAACGGGAGGCGAAAGGTACCATACAGGTAATCCCAAGGTTAACCCAGGGAGGCTAAGGGTAGCCATGACCGGGGCGCTTACTACTCCTGCTGGAGGAACTAGGAAGGGGATCGTATGGATCGGTGTAACACCAATGTGACTAGGTACCAATGGTGGTTTAGGCAACAAGGATGGTTGATTGTTAGGTGGTAGGATGTCATGGGACAAGGTACATAAGTCAGACATTTCGGGCGTAGATGACGGCGGAGGAATGGATTGAAAGGTGGAGGTCATCGGCGTGTCTGAGTAGACTCCAGGCCCCGTAGAGGAAACAAACGAGGTGGTGGCACTAGAAACAGGTTGTTCAACCATGGGGAGAACATTTTCCGGTGCCGCCGGAGCACTGGGATCATAGTAGGTGAGCTGGTCAATCTTAACCACGCGTCCTTCATGGGGGAACATCATGGTGCGAAAGACAGAAGAGGCAACCGCCCGCATGGCATACATGTAGCTGCGGCCAAGTAGAAGGTTGTAATCCAATTGGGCATTGATTACCTCTATGTCAATAAGAACTGTTTTACCACCTAACTGGACTGGAACGTTGGGTAGAAGGCCTTGGGGCTGGGCCGAACGACCGTCGTAGGCACGTAACGCAGTGGTGGACTGCTGGAGAGGAGGGGATCCTAGCTTCTGCCATACAAATGTAGACATAACGCATGTGGAAGCACCCTCATCGATGATGCACCGATGGATAACAAGATTCCTAACGGAGACTGTAACTTGGAAGGCTAAGCTGGAAGGTAGGCGTGGTTCAGACTGGTCTAATTCAAACGCCATCAAGTGTGAATCAGTTGGGTCAATCCCCCCGATGGCGGAAAGTAAAGTCTTGCGCTGGGAAGGGCAGTTCTTCAAGACTTCCAACGCAGACATGGCTGCGGGAGATTGGGCTAGGTCGTCTACGATGTTGTAGTTTGACGCAGCACGCGCGTTAGGGTTATTGTTGATTCGGCGAAGTGGGAAACGAGGTGCTTTCGCAGCGCCGTCTATGGGAGGCGGAGGTATACGTAACGCCTGATCGGTGGGATGGGCGTTAGCGGGTTTATCTGTGGGAGTGGCTTCAGAGGTGGAGCCATATTGGTTTCGACGGGTCTGGAGGTTGACGTCAGCGGATGACATCATCAGTAAGTGGTGGGTACCTGAGTCGAACATGGGTTGATCAGGAGCAGCGTAGGTGATCTGTTGTTGTTGGGGTTGCACGTTAGCTTGAGGGGCCAACGGCTGAGTGTTCACCACGCCTTGGGTCGGTAAGGGGTTTTGCAGCACCAAAGGGGGTTGCTGAGGCTGGGGGGGGTTGGGCGGTGCTTGGGGAGCCGCATGCCCTTGGCGATGGGCCTCGTCAACCCAAAGCTGCCGAGCTCGCTCCAAGTGTGGGCAAGCATGTGTATAATGTCCATAGACCCCGCAAATAGAACAAGGGTGATTTGTTCGGAGATTGGGGTTTTTAGCCTGCTTGGGCGGGCGATCAGGATTTTGATTAGCGGGGGCCGCATTGTTATTGTCAGGGGGATTAGCCGGTTGACCAGCTTGGTCTACAGGTTGGTTGTTTCCCCGATTACGGCCCTTGCCGCGGTTCTGTTGGCCCTGGTTACGTTGGTTGTTCTGGTTTTGCTGCGGGTTCTGTTGGGCGTAAACTTGCCCTTGGGCAGCAGGTGGATTCTGAGGTTGCGCAGGTGCTGGAGCAGGCTGCGGAGGATGATATGTAGGTTGAGGCTGAGCAGGTGCAGCAACTTGAGGGGGTTGCTGATAGGTCTGCGGAGCAGGTTGTGGATGTGCCGCAGGGGCTTCCTGGGGCGGATAATAAGCGGGTGGGGCTTGTGGAGGCGCAGGAGCGGAGGCAGCCTGCTGATGGTAGTAAGGCTGAGGGGCGACTGGAGGAGCATAAGCAGGAGTCGCATACCCGAAGCACTGTGGTGGACATGAGGGCCCATGGGAATGGTGATGTGTCATGGGAGCATATGAGTTGGTTGCTCCAGACTGTGATGTAGCCTGCGACAGGTCGGGGCCAGGGGTAGGACGTGCTATAGAAAATGGTTGGGGATGCGAAGAAACACGGCCAATGATACCATCTGCAGCGTGGGATGCCCCCGGCGCATCATGATGGGAGGACTCGCCGCGAGGGGCGTCAGGTATAATGGTATAAAGGTAACCCGACTGGGCGTAAATGAGGTCGAACTGCTGTGCCCTAAGGATGGCCTCTTCTTCAGACTGGGGTCTTTCTGAAGCTACATCCTTAGCAATGACGGGAAGCAGGGACTTGAGGAACCAATCGAGGAAGATACGGTCATCTAGTTTAATTTTGCATAAGCTACGGCGTCTACGCCACTCATGGATGTGGTCCGTGATATGGGTAGCCGTGTTTTGTCTACAAGATAGAAGGATCTCAACGCCCGCGTCATAGCGGACTGGCAACTGGAAGAACTGCAGGAAGGTCGAGGCCAGGGAAGAAAAGGTGGCGTGGGTCCCATGAGGCTGCTCAATATACCACTTGGCTGCAGAGCCAGTAAAGGTGCGCTGTAAGAGACGGAGGCGAACAGAGTCGTCCACTATGGAGTTAGAGGAACACCATAGGTGGAAAGACATGATGTGGTTCTGTGGGTCCTCACCGGCCTTACCCTCGAATTTAGGGATGTCAGAGGGTAGTTTGGTAGGCATATGAGGCCACATAGGGTCGTGTCGAATAGGATCGTTGGTCAATCTGGCCAGGTCAGGTAGGTTGAGGCTAGCCATGAACGGCAAACTGGAAGAAGGCTGTGACACAGGAGTGCTGTGGACCAAGTTGGGGCCAGTGCCCCCAAGTGGAGGGACAAGATGTGAGGTGGTGCCCCCAAGTGGGGGAACTGAGGTAGTGAAGGATGGTCCAGCACCACCATTGGTAGTGTGAGCCACTGATGTAGTGGGGATAGGTATTCCCGCTGTGGGAATAGGTACCGTGAGGGGAACGGTAGATGGTTGCCCCATGGAGGGCATACCCAAAATAGGTGTAGTAACTGGTGTAGTGGTGGATGTGCCACCAATGGTTCCTATGACAAATGGAGTGGAAGTCGTACCAGCCATGGGGCTAGTAGGGGCAGTATAAATAGGGTTCTCAGACTCTTCGTCAGAATCAGAGGTAAAGTAAGGTGCGTCACTATCTGGTGACGGAGACCTACGTCGCTGACGAGTGGAGTCAAGTGACAAGGCTCTAGATCTGTGATGAGTGGTATCAACGGATAATGATCGGAATCTACGACGTGTGGTGTCAAGAGAACCGTGCTGTGGGGGCTCGCCCCTGAGGCGCCGAGAGTGTCTCGGGGACTCAATGGTGACAGATGGTGTCTAAGTCTCTGTGGGTTGAGGTGAGTATGAAAACAGCTCAAAAATCCTAATGCAACCGAGTGTGCAGAAGGAGAGCTAAAAAGCAAGGCACTCAGGCCAACAACCAACTCAAAACACCCACTGCAACAGCTGTGCTACAATAGGTGGAGTAACAACAAAGATGGTCAGAATACCAACAAGCAGCAGGTTTCCTAAAGAAAAATGGTGGACTCACTAGACCAAAGGGAGGTAAAGGAGCATGCAAACACCTAACTAAAAGTATTCTGACTTAACTAAACATATCCTCTGCAAGGTGATGAAATCCAAGTCAGACAATATGAGTAGGAAAGCCAAGTGGCTATGATATCCCCCTACCGGGAGGGACACCGGGTAGTCAATCCTAGAAGAATGGCAACTAAGATACCCCGTTCATGACACGTCCAGAAAGGTGAATCTGCCGTTTAGTTCGTTGACCGCAATACCCCTATACAGGGATATCCCGCGAACCGCGAAAGGTAGCCCTTCGGTTACTGAATGGAGTGCGGTATTCCACTCAGGCCTCCGGAACCAGTCTCCCGAATTCAACCCTCCTAAGGGAGAGGCCCTCTGATAAACTGGTCGTGACCGTGCCAAAAAGTACTAGGGGATTTTGGTTCCCTATTTGGACAACAACTATGTCTCAAGTGAAATAACCAAGGGGTGTTATTGGAAGCCTATCCCCCTGATCCTACCTAACTACAATGATTCTTTTGTGTTCCCCAAGTGGGGTTAGAATGTTGGTTTAGTTAGGTACTTTTTAAGGCTCACTTGATTTAATGTGACAGAGTGTGTGCTCGTGAGGTGTTGAACCCAAAAATAGAAGTGCCACAAGGGAGGGCAACTTCCAATCTATCAATAATGCTGAAATTGATTCTTGCAAAATTTTCTGAAATAAAAATATTGAAATTTTAAAAAGATTCTGTAAAAGGAACAGGAATTATGTTGCAGAAAGGCTGTAAGGAAGTGGGCTGCAGGTGGGACAGAGGGCTGTTCAAATGCAGAAAATATTGCAGCAAGAGGGGCTGGGCTCAAAACAGGAAAAGAGCAGAAATCAGACCGCGGGTCTGTGGCGGATCAGAACAGGCCGACCGCGGGTTTAAGGGAAACAGCGGCGGTCAGGTCGCGGCTATCGGGCCAACAGAGGCAGTCGGGACGCAGGAAACAGGGGAAAAGGCACAGTCGGGTCGCGGCTATCGGGCCAACAGTGGCAGTCGGGACGCAGGAAAAATGGAAAAAGACACAGTCGGGTCGCGGCAAAAGGGCTAACAGGCGCAGTCGGGACGCGCGAAAGAGGCAGAAAGCCGCAGTCGCGACGCAGGAAAAAGGCCGACAGGCGCAGTCAGATCGCGGCAAACAGGCTGATTAGCCACGGTCGGATCGCAGGTAACAGACTTGAATCCGCCGGCGGAGCGTCGGAAGCAGTCTGAGAGCCACGGTCGGATCGCGGGTAAAGGCCTGAAAGGCGCGGTCGGGACGCAACTGCAGAGGAAAAAGACGCAGTATGCAGCGGCCGAAAGGGACAGCCGAAAGAAAAAATTTAAAAACGGAAACCAGAAATTCGAAAACTAGGGGAGTCGCCAAAACTGTAGCTAGGGTTTTACCTCTAGCTTGTGCCAATGAGCACCTACTAAGGAGAATGGACTCCTTAGTAGCAGTTCAGTATATTAAACTAATTATGCAAAAAACAAAAATTAAATTATTTCTAAGACAAGCATGAAGCATAAACACCAAAATGAAAGAATGACTTTGTATTGATGTTACCTTGAGTGTCAAGGTTGGTGAAGCCCTTTGCAGTGTCCAAGAGGATGCTCCAAGCTTCTGAATGCTCCTTCTCCTTCTCCAATGTTGGGGGATGGGCCAAAGGTGGCTCTCAAGGTGAAAATAGTTCAAAGGTGAACTAGGGTTTCGAGAGAGATTTTGGCAGAGTAAGGGTGCTTGTGATTGTGGATATGGAATAAGGGATCTCCATCACCTATTTATAGTTTTTTGGTGGTGGAGTGCTGACCCATGGTTTTGGGAAACACATAGTTTTAGGCAGCTGTATAGGGTTTTTTCCTCCTTTTCCTCATTATTTTATATTTTTATTCCCTTTTTAGGGGATTTTTGCTATTTTTGGAGGAAAAGGGGGTTTTTTAGCCTTTTTTAGGCTATTTTGATGGTTTTTTGGCCTTTTGGAGGCATTTTAGGCCTTTTGGAGGCTTTTTAATGGGTTTTTTGGGATTTTTAATGGAAATATGGTAGGAAAATGGACAAATGAGTCATATAATGTGGTAAATGAGCTAGTGAGCACTTTTTGGGTGTTAACATATATATTCCAATTAATTAAAACTAAAAAAATTAATGAAATTTGGATACTTCTTGCTATTGGATTGTGCCATCATTAAACAATGATTTACATATGAGGGATTTGAGAAAGATTTACATATTAAACAAGTATAGATCCATCTTAACTCCTTATATACCAAGTGTCGAGAGGAATCAAATCCCTTCAGGTGCAAACTTGACTGCAAAATTTGAGGAAAAGTTTGCAACTGAAGGAATTTGATCCATCATGGCACTTGGTAGATCTGTAGTTAAGATGGATCTATACTGGTTAATAAAATTGTTTTTAGTTTACTCAAGTGGCAAGTATTATATTAATAAAGAAAATAAAATTAATGATGGGATTTGAAAATGACAACTTAGCGTTAAAGATATAATTTCCAATTAGCAGTTTAGTGTTTAGATGAACGATAAAGCATAGTATAAGATAGGTTTATGTTAATTCTTGAGTTGTAAGTATCTTAATTATTAATAAATGGTTATTTGGTCAACTTTCCCCCAAGGACATCATCTCTCGAAGAAAAAAATAAAATAAAATAATACAACACGTTGATCAACTTGAAACAAATTGTACCACCTTGGCTTACAATCCTTTTATTTTGCAATAATGTTTATTTGATATAGCATGAGAGATATGCACTAATAAGTTATTTCTTTTGAAAGATAATTAAATATTGCAAAATAATGTAATTGCGTGGATTAACGCATTTATGGATGTCAATTTTAAGTTTCAACTAGTTTCATTTTATCATCTACATGTGCTATAAGTGTCACAGAAATCAAGATCCCCAATGATATATAATCATCTTGTCTATAGTGCAATATCACGCACCTCTCATCTTCTAGAGAATTTAACAGAGCCATCCCAAGGAGATGGTGTATTTTGGGATCTGATTAGTGCCAGTTATAAGGAGATTGGAGTCTGGTTTACAGTTATAAGAAATTAAGCAAATATTTTTAATACACATACCACATGTTGTTTGAGCACAAATCAGTGAGCTACTAGAGGCATTGAGGACATCCTCACAACTATTGTAGGTGCAATACAGGTGATTCGGTACATGCCTAAGTCAACACACAATAGTTTGAAAATCCTAGGTGGAGTGCAATAGAACTAGTGATGCATGAGGAAGGGAGATTTGGCACTTATGTCCCTAGACCTTTGTATAATGTGTCTTCTCTACTTCTTCTCCCCTCTTCTTTGTTTTCATATTAGTGGTAGGAAATGAATTAGATTAGCATATGCATATGCATGGTTTATTATTAATATGCATGGTTGACTATTTGTATCTTGAAACATGTACCATGAGGCTTAACATTTAGACGATAAAATCCCAAAAACTCAAAAGATGGAATTAATGATTCCAAGGCATATTATAAGAAGTGTAAGATAGAAGCACCTAATCCCATGGAATGTAGGTGTGAATATTCTCTCCACATATGTATGCTAGACCAAGAATGAGGTTAGGAACAAACTTTTAATCACAACATTGGTAGGAATACCCATACATTAGGGAAGTAGAAGCAAGGAAGAGTATGACCTAGAGAGGAAACAACTCCTTGGAAGTAAATAAGCGACTAATGATTATTCTAGGGATGATGGTATGATTTATACACTCATTATAGTACGATGATACACATAGTTGAAGTAACATAATAATGGAATTATGTTGTTGAGATGCGTAACTAGCTTAAGTGCTTTCCATATGCTTGACATTGTGGGCATAGGAAACTAAACTAGAAGACATTAAGAATAGGCCATCATATATGAGGTATTATATAAATTACTTAGTATGCTAAACTGACTCGTGGGAACTTGAGGAATAAAAGAAGACATTGGTTATTTATGCAATATGTGGGGGAAATATAATTGATTAGTTTGAGAACATAGTGGTACAATCCCTCAGTGATATATCAATGTATTCAAAACTAAAGGCAATATGCATATACTTTAAAAATGGTATCCAATTACACCTAGAAATATAATTAACCCATGATTGGAATGAGAAGATGAAAATATAACTACATAGAACCAAGGATTTGAAGAAAGGTAGGGTTCTAAGCATTGAACTTCAAATGTTATCATGTATACTTTCTTATAAGCATCCCATGAAGTTACCTTATGGTCGATGGGAAAATGGCGACTTTCATATTTTGTAATGATGATAACTAATTGTAGTCCTCGTAACCATAACCAACTTTAGAGGATGAGATACACATATAACTTTAAGGTTTTAAGATAGGGAATCATGAACTGGAGCACTTGTAACTATTGTGGGAGGACAAGTGTAAGAGGTAAAAAGGTTAAAGGTTAAGTCTTAGAGACTAGTAAGGAAACACCTAGTATGAAAAGTAAAAACTTGTAGTCCAATGACTAGTTGTGTATTGGGATTAGGTGAGATAACTCTTCTAAGAGAGAACTATGATAGTTATATGTGATGGATAAATTTCTAGGGCTTATCCATTCCTCTGTGTAGCTAGAATAAGCATGATAGAAGACTTAAATAGCGATGTCTTAGTGTCCAAATATTTACATTCTATTAGGTATAGCAATCCTTGGAATCAATTAATCCAAATACGTGAAGTGACATTAAAACCTTGGGTCTTGATCAAAATATATACAAGACAAGGAAAGAGGTGGTGAGTTAATGATATATGCACTTATGAATGCCATGATAGTTAGGTAAAATTAATTTTAATATATGTCATTTAAGGTAAGTAAGGACAGTAATAACTTATTATTGAATTTCACTAAATGTCACTATGCAAAAAAAATACAGGCCTAGAGATTGTGGCTCTAGATGATGGGGGCTATTGAAAATTTAATAGTGTATTCAAATGAGGAAATATATGAGAAAAAGAAGCATTTGATTGAAGTAATGGTTACACCTATCCCTATAAAATATCAATCTTTTTGTTGCAAGATGTTAAACAATAATCAAAAGACAGTCAATATCTTGGCATTACTACAGGTCACTCATAGTATATCTTGAAATTAGTTGAGGATAACCTTTCGTAGGTTCAAACTAGATGTATAAAGTCTCGTATACTAGATGGATGGCTTAAATGTATTTTTTACATCAAATGTGATATCAAGTAATCATTGCTTATATATCCATGCATGCAAATGAATTTAATTTGACAAATAATTGATCTTGAGAAGAATTTCCATGGTGTTTTATTATTCCGCATTTGATACGTGTTGATATTATTATAATATTCATGATGTTGTGTTTTCTTACAAGCACCTATTTTATTTAGCATGTGGTTTAATGTTGAGGTAATGCTTTTTTAGGGAATCTCGTGATGGCATGCTATATCTTTGATAAATATTTGATGAGGTGATATTCCTTCTGATGATATTTCATAATGTAATTGGATTATTGTAATTGCATGTCATCATCAAGGGTAAATCACATTGTCATGATCATGGACACTTAGCTAGAGATTATCCTTTAGCTAAACATAAAAACCTAGAACCAAACACTTTTATATACTCCTAGTGCAAACCACAATTTTCCCTCCCATGCTAACATTATCAATCACACATTATCCATGCTATTGCAAAACCACCCCCAACTTAGAAAGTTCCACCATAGGAAGACCTAATGACACGCGACTTACAGGACCAAGGAAAAAAAATAGAAATTCCAAGAACAAATGAAGGATCTAATATGGAATCATATATTTTCCCACCTACACTATAAAGCTCTTCCCCAGTTAAGGAAGATGGTCACAGGTTTACCAAAGCTTCAAATGGAGCATGATGTTGTTTGCAAAGGATGTGCAATTGGTAAGAATACCAAGGGATATTTTTCGATTAGTGAGGGGAAGTCTGTGGTGAATTCCAAGTGGATATACAAGATCAAGCATACAACAGATGGTAGCATCGAAAAACACAAAGCAATGTTCTTGGCTCGATGATTCTCTCAAAAAGGGGGAGTGAACTACGAAGAGACATTTGCACTAGTGGCTAGGTACACTACTATCAAAACTATCATTTCACTTACTTCAGTGATGGATTTGAGATTACATCAGATGGATGTAAGGACCATGTTTCTTAATGGTGAAATTGAGGAATAGGTGTACATGGAGCAACCTCTGGGCTTTGCGATACATGGGAAGGAGTCCCATGTCTGCAAATTAAAGAAAGCATTATATGGACTCAAGTAGGAATCCAAGGCTTGGTATTCAAGGATTCATAGATACCTGATGATTTTGGGCTTCACTGAGAGTGTTGTGGATCCCATCCTTTAATATAAGGTTATCAACGATGATCCTCTAATCTTGGTACTATATGTTGATGACCTCTTTCTTACCTGAGCAGAGTAGATCATGGTTAAGTTCGAGAGGGAGTTATCCTCTGAGTTTGAGATGAAGGATCTAAGACTGATGCATTCCTTCTTTGGATTGTGAAGTGTGGCAGAGATTAGATGATATCTTCCTCAGACAAGGGAAGTATGCAATTGAGATCCTAAGGATATTTGCTATGATGGACTGCATGTCCAAGACTACACTGATGGTGACAAATCTGAAGAAGTTGGGTGGTTCTGCTTCAAATTCAAATTTGGTGGATCCCATTATGTACAAGCATCTTATTGGATCCTTGATGTGCCTGGTTAACACCAGGCCAGATATTTTCTTTGTAGTAAATACCTTGATCCAATTCATGGTTGAGTCGAGGCAGTTGCATTGGGTGGCAGCAAAGCATGTGTTGAGGTACCTGTGCGGTACACTTGGATATGATCTCAAATATGTATTGGTTGGTGATGTGTGGCTGCATGGTTATACATATTTTGACTGGGGAGGAAGTGCGGTAGACAGAAAGAGCACCTCTGGGTGTTGCTTCAATTTGGGATCATCCATGGTTCTTGGTTTAGCCGAAAGCAAAATTTTGTGGCTTTGAGTACAGCAGAGGCAGAGTATATTGCAGCTAGTGATGCAAGTTGTGAAGTGGTGGCTTCAGAAGTTAGTTGCTGGACAATTTGATCAAATGCTGGAAACTACCTTGATATATTGTGATAATCAAAGTTGTATCAATATTTCGTAAAATCCAGTCTTCCATGACAAGTCGAAACATATTGAGATTAAATATCACTTCATCCAAGGCATAGTGCAGAAGGGAGCGGTTCAACTCCAACACATATCCATAGATGAGTAGATTGCAGACATTCTGACCAAGCCTCTATCCAATGCAAAGTTTGTATACTTCAAAGACAAGCTTGGTGTGGTGGAGATGTTGATGTAATTGTAACTTCGGAAGATATTCACTTATATTTTATATTGTTATTATTATTGTATTTTATTTGTACCTCCGACGGAGATGTTTTTCCCTCCAGTCGGAGATGTCATTATTACATTTGGTCATGTAAATTCATTGAGGTAAATCCTCCATTGTAATTCAGGGCAATATATCCCATACCGTCAAATGTATTAGGGTTATTGAGTCTCCTAGAGAAGTCGGCCCAGTTAGGTTTAGCTAGGGCCGACCTAGCTAGTGAAAAAGGTCAAGTGAAAGTAAAGTATAAATAGAGAGCAAGGCTTTCTCATTTGGACACACACTCACTCACTCAAGTTCGCATTAGTGAGAGAGAGAACACAAGTTCGCATAGGATAAAAGAGAGAGAGTTGCAGAAGACTATCTTGTTTTGGGGTTTTCCATTTTGTGATATTGTATTGGTGACGACTCTATCTCTGGGGAAGTTGCGGGGTTTTATAATTTATGGTTTCCCCGAGGAAAATATTTGTGTCTCTTGTGTTATGCTGTGCATGTTATTCTTTCAGTTAAGATCCTAGATAATATTGATTAAAAGTAGAAAAACTAACATGGTATCAGAGCTAACCTGAAAATAAGACATTGTGTAGTTGAGGGAAGCTAGGGATTTTAAGTTTGGGGTCTTCTCTTCACGTATCATCAAGAAAAGGAGGCTAGGATAACTCTCCCTAGGACAATGCATCTTTCTGTCGAAGCAGAATCTGATTCTAAGAATTTTCTACTATTAGAGGAAAACTAGGGCATCAACTATTTTGGGATTCTGTTCACAGATTTGGAGAAGTGAGTACATTGGAAAACTCACCTTGAGGAGGTGCATCTTCTTGTACAATCAGAAGTTCCAAATTCCAAGTTTGGAAAATTAGGGTTTCTCTGACAAACCCGTAGGCCATCTAGCTCCAGAACCAGTTTGGGCATCTCAAAAGTGGTAAGACCTAAAAGCTTTGTTATTTCCATTTGAAGCTCTCATTCAATATGTCTCACCACACCAAGCTTGAGGATAAGCTTGAAGGAGTTGATAACTTCCGAGCATGGAAGTATAGGATTTCTCTTGTCCTTGAAGAGAATGAATAGGACAAGTATGTAAATGAAGAGGTTCCAGCACCAGAGGGAGATGAGGCTAAAGCCTTACATAAGAAGAACTTGGTTAAGTCCAAGAGAATCATTGCAGATTCCATTAAGGATCATCTCATCCCACATGTGTCATCATTGAAGACACCTAAGGAGATGCTTGAAGCTTTGACAAAACTATTTGAAGGAAAGAACATCAATCAGAAGATGACCTTGTGGAACCAGCTTAAGAATGTGAAGATTCAAAATGCAGAGTGTTAACACCTAAAAAGTGCTCACTAGCTCATTTCCTTATTCACATGACCCATTTGTCCACTTTTTCCACCATCTGAGCCTCTAAATCCAACAAAAGGTCACCAAAAGACCTTAATACACCCCTTTTCCCACTCAAAAATATTATTTTTCCTAAAAAAGCATAAAAAACCCTCAAAAAGGGTCCAAAATTCCCAAAAATATTAAAAAGGGAATAAAAATATTAATTTTATTCAAAAAAGGAAAAAGGAGGGAAAAGTACCTAAACCATGTTGGTCAATACCATTGGTTTCCACAAAACCATAATGGTATTCCCCACCACCAAAAACTATAAAAAGGTGGTAGGGGCTCCTCATTTCACATCCATCCATAATCCTATCCTCATGCTGCCAAAATCTCCCTTGAGCTTTTGGCCATTGTAGCTACCTTGGAGAAAGGACCCTTTGGAGTTTGGAGCTGCTCACCCTTGGAGCTTCTCAACTATCTTCATCACTTGGAGGTATTATTATTTCAAGCACTTGCTTGCCCCCATTTTCAATACAAAATTATTTTTTCTAGTTTCTTGTTCTTGTTTTTTAATTCAAAAGTTTATTATGATATGCACATGCTAGTTTAGTTTAGATTTAGATTTAGTTTATTGTTTTTGCTTAATATTGAAACTGCTGCTACTAGTTAGCAGGTGCCCATAGCACTAAGCTTGGTTGCAAAACCAAGCCAACACAGAGACCATGCAGTCCTATTTTACAAGGGTCTCTCAGATCAAGGAGCAACTTGAATTAGTTGGAGAAAAGGTAGTATAAGGAGAGATCATGATGACCACCTTGAATGGTCTCCCAAGATCATGGGACTCATTCATTCAAGGGATAATATGTGCCAGAAATAAGTTGATCACATTCAGTAGATTATGGGAAGAATGTTCACAAGAAGAAGCTCGACTTGTAGCATGAGAAGAGAAGATGGGAGCAAATGATTATGAATCTCTCATAGCACACACCAAAAGAAATCATAACAATAGGGAGCACCATCATCACAATAAGAGGGAGAAACACCATCAAAATCAGAGAGAGAACTATAGAAGATCCATAAGAGATCTATCCAATGTTATATGTTATACATGTGATGAGAAGGGACACTACTCCAGAGATTGTCCCAGAAACAAAGGCTCCAATAAGAAGAAGAACAAGAAAAGACACCATGCTCACACCGCAGAAGACGATGAACCTCCAAGGAAGAGAACCAGAGAAGAAAGTGATGAATCTTCAAGCGATGAAGAATATGTCCTGATCTCAACACTCACAGGAACTGTCACACATGGGAGTAATGATTGGCTTGTAGATAGTGGAGCTTCCAAGCATATGATGGGATATAAATAATCCTTCACAAACCTATCTGAACATGAGTCACCTCAGAAGGTAAAACTTGGGGATGACTACCAATACCCCATAAAAGAAAGTGGAGAAGCTTCATACAAGCTAGACTCTGGTAAGTATTTGAAGATGAAAGATGTCCTATATGTTCCAGGACTAAATAAGAACCTTCTCTCCATATCAGCACTAGATTCTAAAGGTATGAGGGTTTCATTTTTTGATGGCCAAGTCCTAATGTGGCCAAAGGGGAAGACAATAGATCATGCGATTGTGATTGGAGAGAAAGAGGGAGGTTTGTACAAATTAAAGGGCCTGCAACCTGAACAAGCCTTGGTTCATGACTCCATGGAGCCAAGTGAATTATGGCATAGAAGGCTTGCACATGTGCATTATAGAGAACTACCCATTGCAAGCAAAGCAATTGTAGGAATTCCAGAAATTCAGTCGAAACATGAAGGCGTTTGCAAAGGATGTGTGAAGGGAAAGAATGTGAAGAAGACATTTTCAAGCAGTACAAGCAAAGCGAAAGGGATATTGGAGATCATCCACTCCGATGTATGCGGTCACATGTCATCCAATTCATTAAGTGGGTATGTATATTATGTTTCATTCATTGATGACTTTTCTCGTAAGACTTGGATATATTTCTTGAAAAGTAAAGATGAAGTATTCAGCAAGTTCAAGGAATTCAAAGCCTTGATTGAGAATCACACTGAGAAGAAGATCAAGACCTTTCGATCAGATAATGGCGGAGAATTCACCTCGGAATATTTCAAGAACCTATGCAGAGAATCTTGGATTAAGAGGATTTGACCACTCCCTACAATCCATAACAAAATGGTGTTGCAGAAAGAAAGAATAGAACGATAATGGAAGGAGCGAGAGCAATACTTCATGACCAGGATCTTCCGATGCATTTATGGGAAGAAGTTGCGAGGACAGCGGTGTATGTACAGAATCGTACTCCTCATCGAATACTAGACAACAAGACTCGAGAAGAAGTGTTCTCCAATGAGAAACCAGAAGTCATCCATCTCAGGATATTTGGTTTCCCAATGTACATACACATTCTGAAGGAGAAGATGATGAAGCTAGATCCTTCAGGAAAGAAGGGTATATCCGTAGGTTACAGTGAAATCTCTAAGGCCTACCGAATATAATTCATAGGATTCAAGAAGATCGACATCAGCAGAGACATGACATTCGATGAAGACTCAACATACAATAAATCCAGAAAATTACCTATTGAAAATATTGAAGAACCCGAAGCTCCCAAGATTCAGAATTCAGTGATGGAAGAGGTAGTTCCAGAAAATCATGAAGACCGAGAAATAGAAGAATCACATGAACCTGTAGATCCACCTCATGAGAAGAACTCCCACAAGAGGAAACCAGCATGGGTACGAGAAGCAATACAAGATGCAGATAAGTTTGGCGCTCCAGAGGGGATGCATAGAGAAATCAAGAGACTTATCCCATACTCCAGCTATGTAGCCCTGTTGTGCGACATCATTGACAAAGAACCTTCCAACTATGAGGAAGTGGCAGAGAAGAAAGAATGGAAGGATGCCATGATCGAGGAGTACCAGTTGATTATGAAGAATGATGTCTGGGAGGTAGTTCTGAGACCAGAAGGGAAGTCTGTTGTGACTTCAAAATGGATCTACAAGATCAAGCATGCTGCAGATGGTAGCATCGAGAAACACAAGGCGAGATTTATGGCACATGGCTTCTCCCATAAGAAAGTCATAGACTATGAGGAGACATTTGCACCTGTAGCCAGATACACTTCCATCAGATATGTACTTGCATTGGTTGCAGTGATGAAATGGAAGGTACACCAAATGGATGTCAAGACAACATTCTTGAATGGTGTAGTAGAAGAGGAAGTGTGCATGGAGCAGCCACTAGGATTTGAGACATATGATAGGAAGACTCATGTGTACAAATTGAAGAAGGCCTTGTCCGGATTGAAACATGCACCCAGGACGTGGTACGACAAGATGGATAGCTTCCTGATGAGCTTAGGATTTACCAAGAGTAAAGCAGATTCCAACCTTTACTACAAGTTTGAGGTGGGAAATCCAGTGATACTTCTACTCTATGTAGATGACCTATTTGTAACAGGGGAGGATGAGCTCATTGCAGATACGAAGAGGAAGCTCGCCACAGAGTTCGAGATGAAGGACCTGGGTATGATACATTATTTCTTAGGCATGGAAGTGTGGCAGAGTGCAGATGGAATCTTCCTTGGACAAGGGAAGTATGCAGTAGATATTCTAAAGAGGTTCAGAATGATGGACTGCAAGGCTATGACCACACCCATGGCATCGAACTTGAAGCTGTTGTGTGATGCTTCATCAGAGTCAGTTGATGCCACGATGTATCATCAGATGATTGGTTCATTGATGTACCTAACGAACACAAGACCAGACATATGCTTTGTCGTGAACATATTGAGCCAGTTCCTCACGGATCCAAGACATGTTCACTTGTTTGTTGCAAAGGATGTATTGAGGTACCTGAAGGGTACAGTTGAATATGGGCTCAAGTATGACGCGAATCAAAAGATTAACCTGCAGGGTTATGTTGATTCGGATTGGGTAGGCAGTGCCGCTGATAGGAAGATCACTTTGGGATGCTGCTTCATTATGGGATCTAGTATGATCTCCTGGTTTAGCAGGAAGTAGTCGTGCGTGGCACCTAGTACAGCTGAAGCATAGTATGTTGTAGCTTGTTCGGCCAGTTGTGAGGAAGTATGGCTTAGAAAGCTATTGTATGATTTGTTTGATCTCCAATTAGAGGCGACTTGTATATTCTGTGACAACCAGAGTTGTGTGAAGTTGTCCGAGAACCCGGTGCTCCATGACAAGTCGAAGCACATTGAGATCAAGTATCACTATATTAGGTATATGGTGCAAAGAGGAGCAGTGAAGCTCCGATATGTTGCGACGGACGAGCAAATATTTGATGTGTTGACCAATTCATTAGCCAGAGTGAAGTTCAAGTACTTCAGAGAGAAGCTTGGTGTTCTCCAGATTGAGGTTCCTTTCAAGAGGAAGTGATGAGTCTGGAAGACGCAGATGCACATGGGCCATTCTTGCATGGTGGTAGGAAACTCCTCCCATGTTGGTAGATGTAAGGGCCGAGCCATTCTCGCATGGTGGTAGGAAAGTCCCCCCATGTTGGTAGATGTAAGGGCCGAGCCATTCTCGCATGGTGGTAGGAAAGTCCTCCCATGTTGGTAGATGTAAGGGCTGAGCAATTCTCGCATGGTGGTAGGAAAGTCCTCCCATGTTGATAGATGTAAGGGTTGGGTCTCGCATGGTGGTAGGAAATTCCTCCCATGTTGGTAGATGAGGTATCATATAGTGGTAGGTTTGTCCTCCCATATTGAAGACGTTGTGAGGTCCACCAATCATAAGACATTGTGTGTGCACCTAGGCAGGATCTCGCATGGTGGCAAGTTTGTCCGCCCATTCTGGTAGACGCGAGCTGACCATTGTGGGACATGTGATGTGCATCTGGGCTGTGCATTTGGGCTGTGCTCCATGTGATGATGAGATGATCTGGAGACGATGAGGCAATAATAGGAGGCGTAGGTGATTGTTGTGGCAATGTAATGACTGGTCCTGGGCTGTACCTACTTGATGGATTGCTCGTAGAGATGATGAATACCTACATGAGGGCTAGGCCTACATCCAACATGAAAAAGGGTTGGCTCTATAGAACTTCCTATGACGAGTAGATTCGAGAGATGTCACCAATCAATTATCGACATGATGAGGATTGCAGCAGCAACGACGATGATGATCTAGTATTGATGATGATGTTCTAGCATTGAAGATGATCCAACGATGATGACGTTATCCAGACTTGTGTCCAAAAGTGTTGATGACTGTGGCAAGAGAATACCTTCCTAGTTAATATGGAGTGTTGATGTAATTGTAACTTCGAAAGACATTCACTTTCATTTTATATTGTTATAATTATTGTATTTTATTTGTACCTCCGACGGAGATGTTTTTCCCTCCGGTCGGTGATGTCATTATTACATTTGGTCATGTAAAATCATTGAGGTAAATCCTCCATTGTAATTTGGAGCAATAGATCCCCTAGAGTCAAATGTATTAGGGTTATTGAGTCTCCTAGAGAAGTCGGCCTAGTCAGGTTTAGCTGGGGCCGACCTAGCTAGTGAAAAAGGTAAAGTGAAAGTAAAGTATAAATAGAGAGCAAGGCTCTCTCATTTGGACACACACTCACTCACTCAAGTTTGCATTAGTGAGAGAGAGAAGACAAGTTCGCATAGGAGAAAAGAGAGAAAGCTGCAGAAGACTAACTTGTTTGGGGGTTTTCCATTTTGTGATATTGTATTGGTGACAATTCTATCTCTGAGGAAGTTGCACGGTTTTATCCTTTATGGTTTCCCCGAGGAAAATATTTGTGTCTCTTGTGTTATGTTGTGCATGTTATTATTTCAATTAAGATCCTATATAATATTGATTAAAAGTAGAAAAACTAACAGGAGAATGTATCCTTGTTGAGAGGGAGTGTTAATGTTTGGGGCATCTTTGGGCATACATCCTCTTGCACGTCTCCATGGTGCTTGGATCGATTGGTCATGGTGATTTGAACTATGGAGTATTATGATGGTTCACTCACTAGTGTATGTGAGGCCCCTGTATGTAGCCTTTCTTGGTCATGGTGCTTGGCCAAGTGGTAGAAGGTTGGGATTCTTATAGATCTACTACCTGGTTCTGGGAGGCCCTAGTATAGTCCTTCTTGATCATGGTACTTGTATACCCCCATCACATGCCTACCAGGATTTGGTATTACTTGTCATAATAGAGTGGATTTGACTTTCCCATTCTTAGGGATTAGCTACCCCTGTCGGAATGGTCAAGTCTACTCTAGTGTGGGTGCACACACACTAGATCTCTTTTGACATGGATGCACATGCATGTGAAGCAAGCTCATGGAAATCCTTCTTGGGATATGAAGACGAAGTTTCTAGATCTTGTTACGTACATAAATGATAATTAAAGAATAGTTGAGGGTATGTGTAGATAAATGAATATAAATAAGATAAAATAATGAGTTAAACATTAAAATGAAAATATAAAGAAATAAAATACCATGGGCAAATTCCATGGTTTCATACCATGGTTTTATGAAACCATGGAGAGGCGATGATATAATAATAAATTAAATATTAAAATGAAAATATAAAGAAATAAAATACCGTGGGAAAATACCATGGTTTTATGAAACCATGGGAGAGGCAATGATATAATAATTAATTAATTAAGCATCTAAATAAATAGTAAAAGGACGTGCCTTTTACATTTGAAAAGGCGTGATGAGACCTATTTAATGGTCCATGTATTGTATTGTATTCATTCATTTTTTTCAATCATTCATCTTTTATATAACATATTTAAGGTGTAATATATTGTTGAATCTTTCAGTGTATAATTATTTTATGAAGAATCTATTGCATAAAATTTATAAGGGAAATAATTATTAGATCTGAAAGTGGTAAAATCAACACAAGCAATGGAATATGCTAAGTAAATCCCAAAACCTAGCCTCCAAAGGCTCTCCAAGTGAAGCATTCCAATAGAACAAGCCCTCAAAATATGAAATATGGTGCATGAACCATAGATCTAGGGTTTGACCCTCCTATATCTCCTCCAATACCAAGACGTCCTCCATCAAATCACCAAGAAATGTGTAAAGTATACTCTAAAGTGGGACGCTTCCTAAAATATGGCATAAAACCTCATGTGCAAACCTCCAAGGTGGACGCCTCATCAAAGATAGCTCCTAAAGGTAGTGTAGGTCTCCTTAATCCAAACAAGAAAAGGTGCAAGAAACCCTCCTATGGTGGATGCATGAACGAACTAAGAGTGATGCAATGACCTCCATAAATGATTACACATGTGAGTATTATAGCTCAACAAACCCCATAAAGAGAGTGGATGGCCTCTCATCAAGTCAAATATACCTCAAAACGTGTGCAAGTGGTCACATCCATGCTCCAAGGGGTCAAACCCTCAACCAACATGTGGATCCATGTGTGATATATCACTAAGAAAGGGATATGCCATCATCGAATGAATATAAATGCCTCATCTCTATGTCATAGAAGGGGAGTGTTCCACTAATTATGATAGCTAACCATACCAAGATGCCAACCAAGTGCTAAGAACCAAGAGTGCTCCATGACAAATGTGTGTTATGTCACCAATCATGTGATAGAAGGTAGGGGACTCCATGGAAATACAACAATAAACCATCACAAAGTATGCAACATGTTACATGGGCTAGGGTGCTCTAAGGAATATCAACCATAAGTCATCTCTAAGAGTAAACCTCTCTAAATGAGCTAGGGTGCCCCAATAGAAACTCCTCCAAATTTTATCAAATCATCCACACAAGCCAACTGCTCCACTAAAAAAGATAGTTCATGCCATCAAGGGGTGACCAATGCATCATGAGAAAGTGACATATAAGTGAAATGCACCATCATCTCCTAGAGAGTTCTAGCTATGAGGCCTCAAAACCTTATTTATAATCATCCCATTGACAACTTCTACAACATGGAGTAATCATTAACATTACTAGAACAAGCAAATTTTGAAGGGATTCCCCTAATGATATTAAGCACGATAGGAAATAAGCAATAAAATTGTTAAAAGGGCCAAAGATTAGCGTTTGATCACTAATGATCCATTCGAATCTTTGGAGGAGGCGTTAACCAACTGTCTAGAGCTTTGTGATAAACTGAAAGAATAAGCCCTTGTGACCTCAAGACATGACCGGGGGATATATAGCGGAAGGTAATCTAATGGTCAGCTAAGACAAATAAATGACAGAGGTTCATTCTAGCTCAACTAGAAGTGCATGTTTTAGTTAAATAAGCACGAGCCATAAACATGAAACCATTCATTCGACATGGCACTTCTCTGTGCATTTTGGCTCAAGGAAGTGGTTTCTATAAACCACTTAAGCCAAGTGTTGAAACAACCCATCAAGGTTACCGACATATGAGAGAGAATAAAAATAATGATGGATGATAGATGGAAGGAGCCGAACATGACACATGGCTGCTGAATTGACACCTTGTCCTGTTGGCAGTATGGTGCTCTCGTCAGATCTAGAGCCAATAAGAATGGGAAACGTGAACTTGCAATATATACACAAATTTTTAAAAAAGAAAATCTTTACCAAGTGTAAAACGCAGATTATTTCAAAAAGTGAAGGTTTGATACATTGAAATGTGTTGAAAGTGATAAAGACTATCGAAGACCGCCACATCTCACTAGGTAATTCTGATCACTACTCCTATTTTTTTAAGCCTCGTCCCATTTTCTATTTGGTAGAAAGAAAGAATGGCTATTGTAAAGAACCCTAGCTTGCTCAAGTATAGTAAGAATCCAAGTCAGAATGAGGAGAACCTAATGGATAGGGAAGGGGAGGTTTTCGAGCATGTTCTGCCAATTCTAGACCTTTATAAATATATTATAGCTGCTCATGCAATATTTAAATATGCCCATGATTTTTTTCATCTATGGGAATCAAACCTAGCCTATGTAGTCGTGCCCCGGACTTATCATTTTTTCGAGTTGATCTCATGGTGTATTTGAAATTATGCCTCTAAGAAGTGTGCTATCATGTCCTTGGATGACTCAATAGTCATATGCCTAGTAAACCAAGAAGCCATTTCCCAAATGTTGAATTTACTTGGCAAGTCATATTTTCAGGTTCTAGATGAGGATGCTTTTGAGTCAAATTTCCAATCCCTTAGCCAAAAAAATAAGGTTAACATCCTAATCAATTATGTGGCCAAATATTCAACCATACCAAAGAGACCACCACCTTATAAAGCCATCATTTTTCCTAACATTTCACGACAATCCATTGGCATGATGTGCCAACTTTTGGAATATGATCATGACATAGCAGTAGATGAGACCTTTTAGGGATTCAAGGTTGTTATTTTCCCTGCCTCGGAAATACTCATGGTCAATTTGATTATGCCCAGTTCTTAGAAGAAATAATTCATAATCAGTTGATTAGTTTTCCTGCCACCAACTATTTAAGGTATCAGTCATACCTTGTGTAATTGATATTGCTTCATGAAGCTATGACCTTTAAATATATTGAGATTCACATGACAGAAGATTCATGTGCAAGGAGGTCGTGGAATTGACTCATAAAGTAAGGAGACAACCTAATAATGAAGGGTTTATCTATTTTTGAACAAATTTATGTACATCATTTATACCCTTTTGCATGGTGGTTCCCCTCCAAGGATATTCCCTGAATACAAAGAATTGATACAATTAATTCTAGACACCGGAGCTGGGGAATATGTAGTGATTATAATTTATGGCTCGAAGCTGGAACCCTACATATTTCCTTCCTTCTTAACCCCCGTGATATTTGTTTTGGAATATATCAGGCAGATATTTGACTCTGATCATATTCATTTTACCAAACATAAGATTCTAGTCACTTTCAAACTACCCAAAGAGGTAGGACCTTTCTTTTTTAAAACTAGGACAACATAGTCCTTGGTAGAAAATATGTTAAGTCAACTAAATTTCAGAAAAGGAATAAGTGGATATCTGATCCTCATAAGGCCAGTTCAAATAGAAGGCATAGGGCTAAATTAGTTGAATATGTCCATCATCCATGTGAACAGTTATTGAAGGCTACAAATCTAGAAAGTTACATTGGGAGCAGGTCAAGAAAGTATTACACGATAATCCTCCACAACAACCACATGAGAAAATCGTTACTCAAAGAGTAAGGAATTCAATTGTTGAAATCATTGACTTAGAATAAATTGAGCCACAGGCGTCACGACAACATATCATACAAACTCCTCGGAAGTAGGAGATAGGGTTCAAGTGAGTAGTGTCTGAAGTCCATTCAAATATGGATGTTGAATAACAACTGGAAGAGAAACATAACAACAAAAATACTAGAATTGAGAAGCCCTTAGGGTTGCAGGGTGCCTTGATTCAACATGAAGGTCAAGAATCAACATCAAGTGATCTTATTCTTATAATTGGGCATTTCTCCTCAGCCTCATTGCCTAGGGTAGAGACACATGCAACCTCTACTAAACAAGGAACTTCACAAACCAAGGCTAGCTCGTTTTCCCATTACATGCAAATAAAGAATTGAACCTGCAGGAGAAGAGAGATTTATATCCTCAACATTGGAATAAGAGTGAAGAGCAAGCTAGATTTTTGTCTACTTTAGATTGCAAGGAAGGAACCTTCAGTTTAGCTATCCTATAACCAAAGGTACAAAAGTTCCAAACAACAACGGATTATAAAGCTACTCGGGTCAAAGTGAATTTAAATCAACTAAATGCAACTGATAAGATTTTTTTGCATAGGAAAACTAGAAAAATGATCTTCATATAAGTACTTCAGTCTACTATAAGCGCAAAGTAAGATCCAAACTTTGATAATAAAAAAATAGAGAAGCAGTTAAAACATGAGTAGGTGGTCGATAAGGCCAAACAATTGAAGATAAAGGAGCTTGCACAAAAGGTGGTTGAATTAGGTGTTGAGCCAAAAACCCAACACATATTCAATCCTTGGTTAAAGAAAAAGACACATAAATTCAAGTGTTAAAAAAGAAGCTCAAAGTGCCTGACACAAAGCATGTGCAAAATCCTGAATTGATAGTTGTGTAAGAAGAGAAAGAGAATAGTTACAAGCAGATGTAGTAGTACAAAGATAAATTAGAATAATCCAAGAATGAAAATACTATATTGGTGATGGAGAATACCAAGTTATTGGCATCCATGCCTACCATATCATAGTCCAGTTATGTAATGTCCCCTTTTTAGGGTTCCCTTGATCCATACTTGGAGATGAATTTATGGGTTTATGTCAACTTGATCAGAGGGGTAATTTGATGTTACCAGTGACCTCAGATGGTTTATAGGAGTTAAAGGAGAGGAGGAGAACTGTGTTAACTATATTTTTTTCTTGACGTTTCAAGCCAACTAGATGGGATCATCTTCAAGAGAAAGGCCTCTCGAGAGAACAATATAGAAAGTAATGTTAATAAATAAGGGAAAACATTATTGTTCTCTCTAGAGTATTTTCTCCTGAAGATGAGCCCATCTACTTGGATTGAAATGTCGAGACAAAAATACAGTTAATGCAGTTCTCATCCTCTCCTTTGACATCTCTTATTGCGTATTATTCATGAACATCTTAATTGAAGCTCACCATGGACGAGCTATGTTGGATAAACTTAAATATTTTGAGAAACTCCAAGAGAAGATTCTCTATCATTCCCTTGAGAGGCCTTTCTCGAAAAGATGAGCCCATCTAGTTGGCTTGAAATGTCGAGACAAAAATCCTGTTAACGCACTCCTCCTCCTCTCCTTTGACATCTCTTAGTGTATATTATTCATGAACAACTTAGTTGAAGCCCTCCATGGATGGGATATGCTAGATAAACTTAAGTCCTTTGATAAACTCTGAGAGAATATTCTCTATCATTCTCTCGAGAGGCCTTTCTCTTGAATATGAGCCCATCTGGCTGGCTTGAAACGTTGAGACGAAAATTTGGTCAACGCAGTTCTCCTCCTCTCCTTTGACATCTCTTACTATGAATTTTCATGAACATGATGGTTTAGAGGAGTTATATGATGCTTTCATAGATCCATTTATCATCTTTCATCATTGGTATCACTTCTGCGCTGACAGATTTCAATTTCGATGCATTTAGGCCGTTCTCAGAAAATGGGAGTATTACTTAGCATTATTTAATGGATTTCACTAAGGTTGTCATTTTAATAAATTATCTAAGAGGGGTACCTTGGTGTAATAGTTCGTTGGAACCGAGATGAGGAACTTTAAATGTTGGGAGGATGAAAAGTGACTTCTGATGCCCGAAAATGTTTTAAAATGAAATAAATCATTTTTTTTAGTAAAAAGGCTTAATAAATTACTAAAGTGATTTTGGACGAAATACTAAAGATCAATTAAAAAGTCACTTGAGGAGAAAAAGGAAAAGGGGTATAAAAGTACAACGAGAGCTCAATATCTCATTCATTCATGACATTTCATTTTCAAAAAAGAATCTGAGATCTCTTGTGGCTTTCGATCTTGGTATGGAAACCCTAAGAGAACAATTGGTTTCGGTGGTGAAACTATCCACCCTAATTGATCGTGAGAGAAAGATCACTTAGATATTTTCATTGTGCTTCACTATCATAGAAGGGAACAATTTTATTTGTAGATTCGAGGAGTTTCGCTGAGTTTCATTCTTTCTTGAGTAGGGGGTGCACTTGTTAAGGGGAGCGTGGCCATATTCATAATCAAGCACTTCATATCCACTTTCGACAAAGGAAAAAAGGGGTGATTTACTAAAAAATTGTTGATTTTACAGTCTAAATGAGGGTGTTGCACTTGGATGAAGTTATGGGGGTTGTGTGAAGAGGGGTGCACCACTTGGAGGGCAACTTGTTAGAAAAAAGAGAACCTCAGCTTTAAGAGGGAGGGCGCACTTGTGGAGAGATAGAACACTACTATTCAATGTTATTATTAGCTAGAAGGAGGTTGTACAGTATTGTTGGGTGCATTCACAAATATCTATTAGTTGTCCCAATCGCAAACCGCCTAAATCATGGTCTTGAAGAAGGTGTTCTCTGCTCAAAAGGGGGCTTTGTAAGTTACAGACAACCGACAGGTCAGGAAGCTAATAAATTTCAGTCTTTGTTTTGCTTAGAAAACTACTGTAACAACTATGTATTTTTAATGTGGTTGAATGAGTAATAACGGTTGCATTTTCATTTGAATTATACCAAAATATATCTCATTTCTATTCAATATTTGTTGTGGGAAAACCATATTTTTTAGTTGAAAATGGCAAGAAAAGAATGAAAATTGTACTTCATAAATACCATTAGTAAATCATATGCAAAAATCAGCCCGGGTTGAGTTGGAATTTATAGTGTTGTCAAAGGGATTGTTACCAAACTGTTTGACGAAAGTCTGAAACCAAATATATAAGCAAGTAAATCAACAATTCAATCTATATCTAACCAAGGACCTTACAATGGTATCGGAGTTGTGCATCTTGCTAACCTGTTGGGGTGAAAATCATGGCATCATTGAGTAAAAATGAGTGGGTAAATGGAATTTTTAATGCATGAGGTGAACTTGAATACCTACTCCAACCAAGAGATGTTATTATCAACACCTTGGAGGAAGTTGAGCATTGTTTGCACATGGTGAATCGGTCACCTTATAAGGTAAAACAAGTAGTCATGACTCTGACAGTGAATTCCTTGGGTGAGCAAAAGTTGTTGGTACATGGAAATAAAGAGATAAAACTCATGGTCACTTCATGTTTGAGTGGAATTGTGAGAATTTCAACACCTAACACTCCTTACAACGATAACACAATGAAAGAGATATTTCAACTGCTGGTGGATAGTTTCCAAGGATTGGATGATGTCACCGGTTCTCAATTTATTAGGAGGGTTACCATACTTGAAACATTTGCAAAAATCTGATTTGGTAACATCATGATAGATATGGTGTTGAATGATCTAATTCTCAAAATGTTTCATCAATTCTTTTCTACCATTAGAAAATATCATGCTAACAATGTTATTACAACCATGCATTCCGTTATGACCTTGATTGTTAATGAAAGTAATGAAGTGCCACAATCACTTTATTCTATCTAATTGGGTAACATGTTGAAGGGTGATAAAAAATCCTTATATATGAAGCAGGTCTTATCTGAGATGGTAATTGCTCAGTGTGAGGAGAAGCTGAAGCCTTTCTTAGCGCATGAGGAGCACGAGGAAGAAGAGGAATTCATATCATAAACCTATGATCGGGAAGATGCCTTATCACACGAGGAATATATGACCAAAACCCGGGATGACCACTTAGACGTGCATGCAACTACTGTTGATGAGTTGGTGCATGAGGGAAAAGACAAAACAACGGGATTGATTGCAAGTTTAGACCAATCTAATGGAATTTTTGTGACTACTGGATTCCTTGATGACACTAGTGCAGTAGATGCAAATGATGACATTGTTGAGAACACTAGTGCACTTTCAGAAGAAGAGCATAAAGTATGCAAAGATGATGCCATAGAGGGAATTGATTTTGAGAGCTATGATCTTGAAGACAAATAAGAATTATTTTTGCATGGAGTTGATTTTGATCAGAGGCCTAGTGACGAAGATGAGAACAATTTTGAAGAAGAGGCACATGAGACTTGGGGCAGCCATGGTGTCACTATTGGATACGAAGGAAATTCTGATTTTTAAATGCATCATAACAATAGATCACTAAACTTGCATGGTCTTGACATTAATGAGGAAATTTGGAAGAAACAATTAATCGTGTCAATTGAAAATGAAGTGCAAACATTATCTAAGTTAGATGACATGAAGAGTCGTGTTGAAAATCTCATCCAAAAGATACCAAGGAATTAGTATGAACAAATTGTTTCCCTTGCTGATTTGCAAAACATTAAGAGCACGATGGGAGACAAGAAATCAACCTATTTTCATATGATCAAAGATAGATATGTGGCTACTAAGACTATGGATAAGGTTATATTTACATCCAAGGAATTAAGGGTTAAGGTTGAAGAGCTCACCAATGAGCTTAAATAAACCAAAAATTCATTGGGAAACACTCAAATGCAATACTTGAAATAGAAGATCGTATTTATGTGTCCAAACAATTCAGGGAACAAGAGAATAGAGAAAGGCCTAAACAAATCAAGCATGTAATTGAAGAGCTTGATCTTATGCCCTTCCCAAAGAAATAAAAAACTGGAAGTTTGGACCAGCAGTTGAGAAATTGGTGCTTTGCATTGATTGGTAGAGTTGATCTAGTCATATGAGATGACTTTTCAACTACTTCTATACGTTTGACTCTTATGTTTTAAGAAGGATTTCATATTGATTACCATTTCCCTTACCTTTCCATGTTGTTGATAGTGACTTCAATCCATGGGAAGACAGATTTTGAGCTCTTGCAAGCTATGGTCCAACTGATTGTGGGATATTTTCTAGGTATAGTTCAATTAATTTCCACTTCAACTTGGGTGAGTGATAGTTATTGCAGTTGTTTCATGATGTTGATATGCATATCCTCATATGATGTTTGGATGATTGTAGTAAGTTGGGTGTGTTGGATTGTTCGGGCTTCCCCCTTTGACACTTGGATATTAAGAGTCGTTGATACTTTTTTCAGTTTATGACTGTAGAGGCTTTTCCTGGATGGCTAATTTTAGAGATGGTTTTGCTGACATCTTCTATACCAGCCCCTTGACAGTGTTTGATCAGCTTCATTTTAGGAACAACATGAGGGGATATGATGAGGGTTATATGTTATGGTTGGGAATATATTATTTTCCATTGCCTATGATTGAGTCTAGTAGAGAGATTGCAGCTTTGGACTTCATTCAGATGCCTTGGTGGGATATGTCTCTTGGTGTGGATTCCAGTCCTTTCAGGTATTTCAATATAGGAATCAATGATGATTACTTTTCAAGGTTCTAGTAGAGGAGAATGCATTATGGGCATGATGGTCAGATAATTATGATCAGAGTGGCGCAATGTCAGCGTGGTGGTTACTTTATGAGATTAACTTGGAACCTTGGGATCACATTGGTTTGTAGTCCAATAGTTGTTGGGAATGAGAGAGATGATGTTGAATTTATTGAGCTTATTCCTATGGTGCCTTGGATTGGTTTCCTAGAAGAGCAATTTTATGAGGGGTTGACTGATTTTTTGCAGTATCTGATTCCTCTACTTATCGGTAGGATCAAAGAGGCCTCTTGTGTTAGTACATTGCAGGATAGTGCTTTGAGCAGAGGGTGTTTCACATATTCCAGGTTGGTTTGGTCCCTTGGGATCATTCTCAGTTTCAGTTTGGTTCAACTTGTTGATCGAGGGGTCATTATTGCATTGCTTTAGAACAAACAATCTTTGGGAAGGGAGGACTGTAATGTCCCCGCTTTTGGGTTCCCTTGCTCTACAGTTGGAGATGATTTTATGGGTTTATATTAGCTTGATTGGAGGGGTAATTTGATGTTACCAGTGAGCTTAAATGGTTTAAAGGAGTTATATGATGCTTTCAGAGGTCCGTTTATCATCTTTCGTCATCAGTATCACTCCTGCGCTGTCAAATTTTGATTTCGATGCATTTCGACCATTCCCATAAATTAGGAGTATTATTAAGCATTATTTAATGGATTCCACTAAGGTTGTCATTTTAATAAATTATATAAGAGGGGTACCTTGGTGTAATAGCTCGTTGGAACTAGGATGGGGAGCTTTAAATGTTGGGAGTATGAAAAGTGACTTCCAATGCCCAAAAATGTTTTAAAATGAAATAAATCACTTTTTGGAGTAAAAAGGCTTAGTGAATTAATAAAGTGAATTTGGAGGAAATACTAAAGATAAATTAAAAATTCACTTGAAGGGAAAATGGAAACATGGTATAAAAGTACAATGAGAGCTCATTCGTTCATTCATTCATTCATGACATTTCACTTTCGAAAAAGAATTTGACAGCTCTTGTGGCTTTGGCTTTTGGGATGGAAACCTTAAGAGAAAAAATCGTTTTAGTGGTGAAACTATCCACCCTCGCTGATCATGAGAGAAATATATCTCAAATATTTTCATTATGCTTCATGTCCGTGGAAGGGAACAAGAGTACTTATAGATTCGAGGAGTTTCACTGAATTTTAATATTTCTTGGGGGCACACTTGTTTAGGGGAATGTGGGCATATTCATATTCAAGCACTTCATATCCACTTTCAGCAGAGGAAAAAAGTGTGATTTACTCAAAACTTGCTAACTTTACTGTCTAAATGAGGGCATTGCACTTGGATGAAGTCATGGGGGGTGTGTGAAGAGGGGCACACCACTTGGAGGGAGACTAGTGAGTAAAAAGGAGAACCTCAACTTCCATAGGGAGGGCGCACTTATGGAGAGACAAAACATTACTATTCATTGTTGTTATCATCTAGGAGGTCATATAGTACTACTGGGTGCATTCACTAATATCTACTAGTTGTCCCAATCACAAACAAGCTAAATCGTGGTCTTGAAGAAGGTGTTGTCTGCTCAAAAGGGGGTGTTGTAAGTTACAGGTAGCCTATAGGTCAGGAAGCTAATAAATTTTAGTCTTTGTTGTAAGTTACACTTTCGTTTGAATCAACACCAAAATATTTCCCATTTTTGTTCAATATTTGCTTTGGAAAAACCATATTTTTGAGTTCTGGAAATGGAAAGACAAAAATAAAAACTATACTTTAGAAATACCAGCAGTAAATCATATGTAAAAATCAGCCCAGGTTGAGTTGGAACTTTACAGTGTTGTAAAAGGGATTGTTACCAAAAAATTTAACGAAGTCTCAAACCAAATACATAAGTAAGGAACTCATCAATTTAGTCCAGATCTAGCCACTGACCTTACAAGCTAGGTAGATCCTACAGATAACTTGGCTAAATTTTTGGCAGATTTAATTCTCAAGGAAGTGGAAATGAGTACTTTGAAGAGCACCATTCAAAAAAAAGGATGAGGATATTTCTATGCTAGGAGACACAATCATAAATAGGGAAGTTCTCATAGAAAAAGAACAAACAACAAAAGTGAAAGAATTAGATCAATTTGCTAACAAGATGATTAGTAAAGCATCCTTGAAAGGAGCAAAGCACCTGTTATGGCATCAAATGGTAATTGAAATAGCAAATTACTGGAATTATTTTGTTTTGGTTCAAAATGAATACATTTTGGTAAGCACTTCTTTACACAATATCAAGAGGACATGGAAGGAATTGGAAAATAAACCTGAAATAGCCCATAATGTGATAAATATTTTGAATGCAAAAACAAGGCTGGTTAAATTAGAAGTGTTAAGGGTGGTAGACATGAATGACACCATAATGGAAGCTGATAAAGTGATTACTAAGAGAAATTTGGTCCAAAAATACCAGTAAGGCACATGCCCTTTTAAGAGACATTGCATCCTTCAAAGTTACCTTTAAAGAGGTAATTGAGAAGGGGTTACCCTCAATGTGGGATGGGGATGGAGATTTCTAATACTCCCCATTTTGACCGCTGGAATGTATTGGCCTTATATGTGAATATTGTAAATATGCAATGTATGATTCCTAGTGTGGAGCTCAAGGCCAAGGCCCCACTAGTGAATGTTCGACTTATAAAGTTAAGTATTTTATATTTTGTGGACTTGTGCTACTTAGCCATGGGAAAATGTAAAAACAATGTAAATAGTTATAATGCAAATAGAAGTCTAAGAGTTGATTATGGAAGCAACTAAAATGAGGGGCTATGCTACCCACTAGGGAGAGGAGAGGGTGTGTGGGATTAAATCCTATTTTTCCAAGTGTCATCTTGAGAATCCATGTGCCATAAATGGTAAGCAACCACCCAAGTGGACTTCCTTGCTGATATTTAATTTTGTTGTAAGAAAACTACTAAGAAATCAGCTCATGAATTTAATAGAGCATGGGATGAACTCAAAAATTTGTATGGTTGAGTATGGGCTTAGTTTTTTGTACCCATAAGTCAATTTAATTCATGAGAATTCATTTCCCTTCATCCCCATTCCATTACAGAGGAATCAGATTCCAATTTTCAGCAAGCTATGCATTACTAGCAGTGAAAAGAATAAAAATCGTAACCAAAGGAAAAACCATGCTTTAAAGTGTAAAAAATGCCCATAAATTCATTTGGATTGTGAAATATAGTGGGCGATCCATAGACATCAACCTTGGAGTGAATTTGAGAGTGTTCAAAACCCAAAAATATGTGGGAAAACCTGGATTTGGGAGTTTGGAAATTGGATTTCGTGGTTGAAATCGGTGTGACTAGAAATCAAAGAATTCAAGAGAGAATTGAGGGCAGAGAGAGACCAAAGGTTTGAATCACGTGAAAAACCCAATGAAGGCAAGAAATATTTGAAGGTTTAGTAGCTTGTTCCTTTTTATGCCCACCCTGAATAGCATTGGATGGAAGGGGGCACCTAAGGGACTGTGTAGTAGAGAAGGGGGACCTTCCTTGTGTTGGATGTGGTAGGTAATGTGGGTGCCAAGGCTAGCTGAAGCCAATTGAGATGCATGTAGCTATGTGTTCGAGCTCATTGGCTTATCATTATCCCTCTTCATATCTATGAATGCTTGATAAACCCAGTTTCTATGTTGGTTTGACCTGAGAATTGACTGTGTGTGGCTGTGAGTGAGTCTGAGTAGTTCCTCCTTAGTGGATACATAGCTCAGCTCAGGGGTGGCCTCTGAACAGAGAGATAAAGTGCTGGACAAAGTGCCTATAGTTGGGTGGAACATTTCTCTTCCATAGCCAGTTTCTTGGGCAACTTCATTTAAAAGATAAATGGGGCATGGGAATTGAACCCGTGATGCTACCAGCATGAGTAGAAGAGCGGGTTAGGGAAATTGGGGAAACATTTTAGAATTCACATAGCTAGCGGTGGAACTAATTTTTGTTCTGTTATGCAACATGTATATTTCATAAATGGAGGAAAATGAAAAGTGTTTATTTATGAAAATATGAAAATTTTGGGAAAAATTGAGGTGGACCCCACTTGTTCCATGTGAGCGAGAGGTTTATGACATGGACCATCCATACTAGAAGGACCTGTAGGTAGTCAACGTCTAGAATTTGCAGGCTCCATAGAGAGGGGTCTGTAGGGGTACCACGAAGAGAAGTCTGTGAGGAAGCTGCGGAGAAGGGATTATGACCACAATGGAGAATAAGTCAATGAGAATCCATGGAGAGGAGTGTTAGTTTTTGTACCTAGGGAAGTGTTCCCCAAGTGACATTTTCCTAAAGTCACTTAGAAGAGGGAAAAAGGTGACCCTCACATTAAATGCACTTAGTGAGACTTTATAACATCAAAGTCACTTTTTGATAAATTTAAGTGGGTGAGTGAAATTATTTATTTATGAGAAATAAATGGAGCATTTAATTTCATCCATTGTTCTAAATCAATCTCAACCACTAGATTTAGAAAACCCTAGGGTTTGATCAACAAGGTATGAGGGAGACATTTTGACTCACTTTTTTGCTGAATGAAGTGAAGAGAAGAGAGAAAAGAGAGAGCTTTGGAGAGGGCATGAATATCGAGGCAACCAGTTTTCATTGGCATGAATTTCGAGGCATTTGCTGGGCATTTAATGCACAGTACGGATTCCTAGCAGCATTTATTCTTCAGTTGGCACAAATCCCGAGGTGAACCATTTAGCAGTAGCTGAGCACGAGTTTCTAGATATTTTATGGGCACGAGTTTCAAGAAATCTGCACACATTTCGAGGAGATTTTTGGGCACAAATCCCAAGGACAAAGGGCACTATTTTCAAGGAAGCACTTTGGGACAGAAATCGAGATTGTGGGCACTATTTTCGAGACAAGGACAGGCTGCACAAAAATCGAGACCGTACAGTATGGTACCATACCTTTCTACACAAAAATCGAGGTACGAACAGGCACAAATATCGAGGCTGATATTTGGCACAGAAATCGAGATATAGTGCAGCACAGAAATCAAGGTAAAGGACTGCACAGAAATTGAGGGTATGAATTTTTGTCCTTTCTCTCAGCACAGATTTCGAGGTTATAAATTGCACAGCTTCCAAGGTAGCTTCTACACACTTTTCGAGGCAGTCTCCAAGTGCATTTATTGGTGGAGATAAGTTAACATTTTCATTGTATTGTTGTCCTATAATTTTACTAAAGAAATAAAAACACTCTCTCTCTCTTACTGGTTTTCCCCGTGGGGGTTTTTCCAGGGCACAGTTGCCAAAAGTTTTTGAGTCTCATTTTTATGGTGTGCATGTTAAAAATTATTTTTCTGCCTGTTAGTATGATTTTACAGCGTGTTTAATTGTTGAAGAAAATTTCATAAGTAACTTTCAGCCTATGCAAAACCGGCTAAAAGTGAAAACCACTGAAATGTTGACATAAACCAGCAAGCAGTAAACTCAAAAAAAATTACAAGGAGTCTATGGGGTACCGCAGAGAAGAGGTATGTGAGTGTTGTGGAGGAATGTCCACGGATGTGGCAGATAGAAGTCCACGGGGTGTAGTTGAGAAGATTGGTTTGCGAGGACCACAAAGAAGAGTCTGCAGGAACAATAGAGTATAGGTCTGCGGCGGTCGTCAGTGCACATGTGTGGGGATACAAAATGTGTCCCGAGGAATAGGCCCGCATGGAGAGGTCCATGGTAATCGTCGATGCACTTCCACGTGGGTGCAAAATTTCCTCCCAAGGAAAATTCCGCAAGGCATCAAAGATTCCACTTCAGAGTTACATTGTGGGGTTTCAATGAGGTAGTCACGCGGAAAGGCCGATAGGGAAGGTTCAGTCCTGTGGTGGCGATTCAAAAAAAAAAACCCATGGGTTTTCAAATTTTTGTGCGAGAAATTCAGAAATGGTGACGATCTTATGCGCCATATTGCATTAAATCGAAATATTTACAACAACACAAAAAACAAGGGCACTACCCTCAACCCGCCCTGCAGTGGCGCAGGGAAGCCATATAAGGGGACGAACCCCCTTAACCAACATTGTCCCCCTCAGAAATTGAGGATTCTGAGAGTTTCCTTGTGGTGACCACATGACTAATGAGAATGGAAATGTTGCACTGTGCCATTAAATCAAGGATAAGTGTGCTACGGGAACTACAAAAGAACTCCAAGTTTGAGAAAAAGTGTAAAAGTAAGAAGTAATCAAACTCATAATTTTACAGAAGTTGACTGGAGCATCGGATCAAAGATCTAAAATTTGTTGAGTAATCCTTTTTATATGTACTAACAGTTCCCTATAGAAAAACATTTATAATTCTCTCTATATTTCCATCTACATGTGGTTGAAGTTGGTCTCCGAAGATAATTGCACCTGTAGGAAAAAGTGCAAAATTAGGCAAAATCAACAGTTTTGGGAGGTTGTAAATTTCAGCTCTGATATTGGAATGAAGCATAGAGATAGGCATCGGAAATATTATACATATGGGAACAATGGTGCACAGTTAGATCCTGGATGAGGAACTAGGATGTCTCTAAGTTTCGAACATAAAAGTGCCCATAAACTTGATTTGACAAAAAAAAATGTCAATAGGGGTAATTTTCAAAATGCATAAATGGAACAGAAAAGAACCTAAGAAGCCTGTGAAATATTCCACAAGAATAAATCTATTAAATAATAAAATTTTGTGTGTCATTGCATGTATTACTAAGATGTCTAATAAATATCTCTATGATACATAGTGCTTGCAATTGATAATCTTTGAACAATTGTAGTAGAGGGAAACAAACAAAGGGAAAAAGTTTCCAAAAAAATGGTAACCATGAATGATGCCCAGGATCCCTACAAACATGATGAGGATACCTTAGGAGAGAATATGCAAGAGGAAAATGCCAAGACAGAATCCAATGGGAGGAAAGAGCAGACCACTCCCCAAAATTTGTTTGAAACAATGAGAAGAGGGCTCAAGAAGAGCATAACCATATTAATGTTGCCATCCTTCAAAGCTTCACTGATACTTAACAGAGGGATCATCTTGGATCTAATCCAAGCATGCTAGTCAAGGAAGAAGAAGTGCAGAAAGTCGCTCCAAAAGCTGCACTAAGAAGATGACTCCAAGTCCAAGAAATGTTTCTTTGAGCAGGGCACATAACGTATCTTTGTCAAGGTCTTCTTCTATCAGGTCATGTGATTCTTTAGGTTCTCGAAGTATCCCAAAGAATACTTCCAGTAGATTTGAAAGAATAAGGACTTTTAAAAGGATTCCATAAGGATAATTTAGAAAGGCAAGCCACACACATTTGATGGAGAAAGTAAGACAAGTTAGGAAGCAAAAGCATGGCTTCTTGGAATGAAGAAATATTTTTGGATTCATGATTACTCGGGAAATGAAAAGGCCATAATTTATATTTACATCTCAATGGCCGCGCTTCAATTTGGTGGGAGCACCTCATGCAAGTAAAGGGAATCAAATAAAGGAGGATCAATTGGGAGTGATTTAAAAGGTATTTCAAGGGAAAATACATGTTTGCCAGGTATTATGATAACAAGAGGAAGGAGTTCAATGAACTAAAATTGGGACAAAATCCCATTGAGGAACATGTCCATAAGTTTTTGTAGTTCTTGAGGTATATAGATTACATCAAAGATGAAAGGGTAAAAATTCAAAGCTAACTTGGAATTCTGCCCCAGAATTACAAGGAAGGGATTGAGTTTGTTAATCCACCAACCCTTAATGAAGCCATCAAAATGACAATGCATTTCTATAAGCCAAGCAACGAAAAATCAGAATTTCATCTAGCATGGAAAGGGAAGCCAAAGGGAAGATTTGAAAAAAGGAAAAGTGGATTCAAGTCTCCACCATTTAGAAGTTAGGCAAGAAATTTCCAACAAGGTCAACAAGAATGAAGTGGAAACAAGCTAGGAGTAGCAGCATAAAGAGCACCAAAAGTCCCACTTCAGTGTTGGGGATGTAGATAAAACCACATGCTTAAAGATTGTCCACATAAAAGAGAGAATCCTCGAGGCTTGCATAACATAGAATAAGCAGTTACAGTGGAGAATATGATAAGGGAAACTCCCCAAATTTATGCATTGTTGGATGACCATCAGGAAGATCATCAATCAACGGTAGTGGAAGTTGAAGGTAAGATTCCTAAGAAATCTATTTATGTTTTGATTGATCCAAGATCTACTCATAGTTATGTTACTCCAAAAGTGGTTGAAATTTGTTCTCTTGGAAAAATGAAGCATAATAAATCTTGGCTTGTTTAGTTATCCACATGAACAAAAAAAATGTGAGTGAAGTAGTGATCGAGTGCTCCATAGAGTTGAACAGACTCCTCACAAAAGTAGATTTGAATGTCCCACCATTAGGATCTTTTGAGGAATTTATTGGTATGGATTGGTTGGAAAAGCATAGAGCCAAGGTAGATTTCTATGAAAATGTCCTTGAATGCATTTATGAAGATGGAAGGCCAAGAGTGGTGAAAGGGATCCCAAAGCAAGTTTCAATAAGGCAATTTCAGCCTTGCAGTTAAGGAAGTTTTACAAGAGAGGTTGTTAGATATATGCAGTCCATATATCAGATTCATTAGAGGACAAAGGCCCAAAGCTAGAATCTTATTGATTGTTGCAAGAGTTCAAAAGTGTGTTCCAAGATGAAGTGCTAGGACTACCACCAAAAAGGGACATTGATTTTACAATCAATCTTGTCCTAGGGGCAACTCCAATACCAAAAGCTCCTTATAGAATAAGAACACTGGAATTGGTGGAGTGTTGAGGCCTCGGGTGTGCAGGGTAATTGCAAGGTGCTGGAATGTGTTCCAAGGATCCCAACAGAGGGGGAAAATCGAGACTGAAAGGCTTCAAACTCACGCAAGGACAATTCTATCCCCATCCTGTTTGGTATGGTGATCTCCCACAGATATTCAGCCTCCACTGGCACTCTAAGAGTTGGTGAGTTTTGATCCTAGGGATCAGTTTTCCTTTGAAGAAAACAAAGTGTGTAAAATCTATAAACACAAATATACTTTAAAAGAATCTAAACTAAGTTAGATCTACTCTAAGAAAGTGTCTTGAGATAAGTGCAGGTCAACTTGATATGAAAAAGATGAGTACATTCATCAATTAAACAGAAATGTGAAATAGATCAATGACTTAACTGCTCAAGTTACAATTAATTGATTAAAATTAATTAATGGCAAATTGGGGGTTGTATGCATTCAAGATTTGACCTGTAACTGATATGTTAATTGAAAAATTAACATCAATTATATTTTACTAAGAAAACCATTTGCAGAAATCGATAAAATTTTTAATTGAATAAACTCTTTTAAAACCTCATGAACACACAGATCATTAGCAAAGATAAACCAGAACTATAGATCACCATGCTTAATAAATTGCAAAAAAATATTTAAACAACATTAGATAAGCAATTTGGAGTTACAATCAACATTCATCAAATAAACTTGATCAATAGACAAAAGTAAATCTGAAAATAACTTTACTGTATTTAATGATAGTCTGTAAGAAATTACAAGCTTGTATCAAAACAAGGCATCTCCAATCTCTCCTCCAAATTCCATCATCCTTTCTCTACAAGGGATCACCTCTTTAAATAGGAGTTACAAAATAATACAAAGAGTAAATTCCCACAAACCGGGATTACAAAATCAAACTAAAAACTAATGGCCTAGAAAAACTTGCCATTTGTCCCAAATCTCTAACAACTCATCCACATTCGGATAGTTAGCTAACTCAAGCCCCAGCTGGGCATTACATACAAATGTTTCCATTTCGTTTTTAGCTAACTTATGCCAAATACGGATGAAAATGTGGATTTTTCCTTCCATGGTAACTGGTTTCCTGATTAATTGCTCCACATCCTCAATCTTGACATCCTCAAGGCACTGAATTATCTGCTTGGCTTCCTCACACCTGCATTCGACTTGCTCAACCATCAACTTGGGTGGGCAAGCATCTTCAATGAGCTCCAAGGCTGAGAACTGTAGAACTTCAATGATGTTGTCCGCTGCATACCATCGCCTACTACACATAGCCTATACTTTCTTAAGAATGTCTTCAACTAACTCATTAAGCTCGAGCCAAGTGTTCAATGCAACTCTGACTTTCTTGAACTGAAAACTGTCAAGAATGGGGATGTCTTCTGGTATGTTCTTGATATACCTCTGCCACTCACCAATGTTCTAACTTGCCTAAGAAGCTTGTAGCCTTTTGGCTTTCTACTCTTCAAGGGCACCATACATCTTACCAAAAGTCATATGAGTTTCCCTAATCTCATCTAAGGTGTAAAATAGCTTCTCCAGTAATTTATGATTCTCTTCATTGACTTGAAGGCCCAAATCCTTAAATTCCTGGGGTGAGAACTTAGAGAAACTAGAAGAGGTTGCACTTGCAGTTGCATCCTCATATTGATTTTCCAAGATAGCTATCCTTTGTGTATTTGAAGAATTCTGAGCTTGTGCATTACGAAGTTCATCCTGAAGAGAGGTATTGCTTTGCTCCAAATCCTCTATCCTGTCCCCCCATATCCTCCTTAGATCGGCAACATAAATCTCATGTTCTTCCTTGGTCTTCACTAACTTTTCTTCAAGCCTTTCCAATTCTTCCTTCTTCTGATCAATCTCCCTATTCAGCACCTCGACTGAATCAAGATTTGCACCAGCAAATGCCCCCAAGGCTGCAGATGTCTCAATTGCTCCTGTCTGGGGGTCACTTGTATGCTGAGCCAATATTATTTGATTAGGAACATATACTTCTAATCCACCTTGATCCCTGCTTTTCTTCTTACCCCTCTTTATCACTACTTTATTTTCTTTACTGTAGAAATAATGTCCAAGAGGGACTACAACATCATCTTCATATTCAGTTATTATTTCCAAAGAAATTGAAATGACATTCTCTGTTGAAATTAATGAAGGTGTTTGAGTGACAATGGGACTAGGTATTGACATGGTAACTTGAGGAGTAGTCAGAGGGGTAGGGACATTTGGAGGAACTGATGGAACATGGGTTGGAGAAGGGATTGAAGTGGAGGCTTCAGAAAGTGGAACATGATCATCCTTAGTAGGTGATGATGAAGAAAGAACTGTGGTTGGCTCATCAATGGTGGATGATGATAAAGTAGATATGGGTAATTGCTGAGGGACAGTCGAAGACTGGACCTCTGCAATAATATATGGGGGAATGGAAAAAGGGACTGAGTTGTCTGAAAATGGAGTGGCTCTAGAAGTCAAAGTATGAAAAAGTTGTGATATGGAAAATGGTGGCATCACCCCTGGAGACAAAGAAGAAAGATCTTGAATGGATGACAACAAAAGTGTTGAAGTTGTAATGTCAGGGGAAGTAGTAACCTCCAATACCTGTTGATCAGAAAAAGAGTGATCCATCTCAATAGTATCTAACAAATCTGTGACTGCTTGTGAATCTTCAGTCACTTCTTGAGTCACTTCTACAATCACAGATACTGATTGATGTGCATCATCATCAACATCACTATCAATGATATCAACAGTGGGAACCTGTGATGTAGGGGCCAGGATTTTTTGTCTCTTAGCTAGGTTGGTCTCAGCTATCATTAGATCATCACATACCTGTGCAGCTACAGCAGTCACTTGAATTCCCATAGTAAGCTTAGGAGGTTCGATTGTTTGAGTATCCAATACTGAAGTCAGCTATGCTAACTCCTGCTTCAAATGATGAGAGCTTTGCAACAAGACTTTGACCTGTTCAATTGTTTTTACCTCGGGAATATTCTCCATGGGGGCTTTACCTTTATTCCCATCTAGATAAGTAAGCATTAAAGGGGCATTAGCCTGCTGGTTCTCCTTTTCTGCTCTATCCTTTCTCATTTGCTCAAGCAGATTTATTTCCATCATTCTGTAGCTTAAGACTTTAGCTTTAATTTCTCTCTGATATTGCATAATCTGATGTTGCTCATCTATGCTCTTGGCCCTAACCAAGACCTCAGAAAATGTATTCAATCCTTGGTAGATGGAGTCATCTGGAAGTTCTTCATATACATAGTCCATCTTCATATGATATTGTTTAAAATGTGCATCAAGGAATTTATTAGGATCATGCTTCCTTTTGGGAGAAAAACCCAACTTTAAAGGAGCCACCTGGTCACCAAGCACTGCATCCCAATTTGAGGTCAGGGTGACTAATGGCCTAAGGTTTAAAGAAAATTTAGGCCAACCTTTCTTCTTGGCACCAGTGAGTTTTCTGTAGACACCATCAGTAACAGTCTGATAAGAGACTTCTTGAATGACCAATCTTTCAGGCACTATTCTAGGAAGAAGATGAACAATGTCACTTCCCCAGACCCTGATATATGAATAGGACTCATAGACATACCAATCACCAATTGTATTGATGAAGGTCCTGGCATCAGTTGAAAAATTAGGTGCCTCTTGTTTGAATATCTTGAAATAAATTGTACCCATGAAGTGGTCACAAATGTCATAGAGTAAGGGCACAAAATTGCTCTCCCATAGTGTTGAGTGATAGATATGAACTGGTGGATCTGTAGGGGTCCAATTCCATCCCAAGTTAGGATATTGGAATTCTGAGCAAAAGACATCAATAATGTAGGCTGAAAAGAAGAAGTGCAGCTTTCTCAGGTCAGGTCCCTTTTGATAGTCTTGGATAGTTGTTTTAAGTTCCAATGACAGGATAGACGCCCAAGGGAAGGATTCTCCCGTTGTTAACAGATGATGAGCTATTGGAGCCCATTCAGCTTTGAAGACTGAACAATTTGGAAGTCCAAAGAGACTGCAGAGCATGGCTGCCAGTAAAGAGTAAGGCTCCCTAAACTAGGAAATCAAGTAGAGGTTATCAGCCTTTGGCACAAAACTGCTAGGTTTAATCATCCATGATTTCATCATTTCGTCGAAATTGTACCTGGTTTTAGAGAATTGTATGAATTCAGGGCTAAGGGTCTGCATACCTGGCTTAAGAGCAAAAGCTCTGATAAAGACTTCAGGGTGGAAGGTTGTCAATTGTGACCCCATAGTGTCATTAAATGACCGGTCTTTAGGGTTAGCGTTTTCCACTATCCATTTAACTGGGTCTGTGTAAGGTAGGACAGCGGACCGGGCAGCAATGGCATGCAATTGAGAAGCCCTAATCTTCTCATATGCAGGTCGGTCTTCTTTGATGTCTGAAAGGTCGTCATTATCAAAGATTGAATAAATTTTTGACCAGTCCATTTGATAAGTCTCAGTAACCCTCTCACTGGTATCTGAGAAGATACCGAAATTCGGGTCTTTAGTCAGCAAATCCCTGTGAATTTTCTTAGAGCGAGTGTTCCGTGACATCTTGGCAAAGCTTGGAAATTCTGGTAAATAAATCAAAACTAAATCAAAACTAAACCATAAACAACAAAACCATCAATAGGAAATGCGAAAATGACAACAAACCAACCTTAAAATAACTGAAAATTCATGATAATGACCCCTGGTAAGAAATCCATAGTAAAATCCACATAGCAGAGTAAATTCCGACAGTGAAAATGATAAAATAAAATAGGAAAAATCGTATATTTATCGATTTTTGTCGGGTCAAATCTGAACCGTAGGATTATAAAAAATGAGTGGCTGAGATTAACCCCTGCGGGATGCGGGATCGGGTCATAGATCTTATTTTCGAACTTTATTCAAGATTCCCGCAAACTGCAATCCCCAATTTGCGGTTTGCGTGTTGCGGGATTGCAAATTGCAAAACAACGGACAAAAGTGTTTCCGCAACCCGCAATATGAAATTGCGGGTTGTGGCTTTCGGAAACGAAAACAACCTTTAAAAAAAAATATCGTTTTCCCCATCCCGTAATCCACAATTGCGGATTGCAGGTTGTGGGAACACATAACGCGATTTATTAAAATAACAACTTTCCACAATCTGAAATCCACAATTGCGGATTTCGGGTTACGGGTTGCAGAATCGAAATTTCCCAAAATATTAACAAAGTCTTCCCGCAATCTGCAATTTCGGGTTGCGGGTTGCGGGATGACAAAATTCGAAAAGAGAGAACAATCAATTCCCGCAATCCGCCATTGCGGGATTGCAGGTCTTCGGGTTTGCAGGAAGAAAATAACATTTTGAAAGGATTGAAGGCTTTCCACAAGTCAAGAAAACAACCAAAAACTTAGAAATTTTTCAAAAGGGGAAAATGATAATTACACAAACCAAAAGCAAAGGTATGAGATCATACAAACAAGGTTTAAGAATCTCGTTTTGATAAAAAGAACTTACCCAAATACCTTTGTATTTACAAAAATTGGGGCTCCCATGATCAAATGAAGCATGGGATCTGTTGTACCTACAACAAATGGCGATTGGCTGGAAAGAACTAGTTATCTTTGCAAACAAAACTTCAGCTAAGAAAAGTATGTCAGCCAATATATTTTCAACGTGAATTTTTAGAAAATGTTTATAAAAGGACAATCAATAAGCATAATTAAACATAATATTGATATACTCCCATCCATGATCAATTTAAAGATAATGCAAATCTGATAAGGAGATTTAAGAAATAAGAGGAACCTTTTGCCAATATGTAATCATAGGAAGACAGATTTTAGATGAACCTGGGGGCAAGCTTAAAACTATTCTGGATATCCAAATCGTAAATCACCTTGATTTATTAATTGCTTTATTATATACAAATAGTTCTTTTGGCAATATACACATTTTTTTCCTCTTTTTTTTTCTTTTTTTTTATATCTTTTCTTTTGAAACAAAGGGAAAGTTGTACATAAGACCTTGTTGACATAAGACCACTGCCTTGACTTGGTGATCAGATTCTGGCAATGCCACTCACAGACCTGATCTGGAAACTGAACAAGCTAGCTCAGTAATGAGACTCCTTGTCTTCCAGCTGTGACATTGAAAGCAATTATCATGGCTTGGTGACCACATAAAGATAATTTCAGTCCAAAATCAAACCCATGATCATGGCAGGGATGGCTTGTGATAAGACCCCCTTGTCCTTACATACAACATTGTCTTATAAAGAAAAAGTAAAACAAAATTTTTATTAGGGTGTGAATTACAAGACACCACCATGGATTGGTGACCATATGATAGTGGTGTTACTCACTGATGCTTTGTAGATCATGAATGGACCGACCTGTGATAGGATCTTCCACCTTTCAGTAAACTGAAAGTCATCTTCCAAGTTTGGTGGCTTGGTGTGAAGATGTCATTCCACTCACATCTATGAACCTAATCCACAATGATCCTGTAATCCATAATGATTAAGATTATTTTTCAAGGTGACTGTGATAGGATCCAAAGCAAATAAAGGTTGACTAGGCTATTAAGATATGTTGTACTGCACTAATGGAACATAGGGCAAGAAATCCAGACACTTTCCACACCCTCAATTAAAAAAATAGAGCATGTATAAGATAATGACCAGGGTGGAAAGATATCAATCGAAATTTTGCAATTAATGATTGTCTATTCTTTGTAAAACAAATTCTGACATAGGTTGAGAAAAGTCGAGATTGACAGAGCATACCAAAACTTCAGTTCAGATTATCGTAGACACAAGCTAACCATCAACCATTACCAAATGTATAGATTTTATTAAAAAGGAAAACCAATCAAAACAAAGAAAATGCAAAACACACCAAACTTATGTACATAGTGCATCAAATTGTTCAGACAAAATACTTTTTTAGCAAAGAAACATTCACTGGATAGGTGTCAATAACCCCTTCCAATGTCTGTAATCGAACAGTACTAGGACCAATCTTTTCTGTAACAATGAAAGGTCCTAGCCAAAGGCGCAAAAACTTGGTATAATCATTTTTATCCTTGTGTTTCTTATCCCATCTCAATACTAAATCCCCTACTGAAAATTCCTTGTCAGAAGAGGATTTCTCATCGAACCATCTTTTAACCATCTACTGATGATGATATAATTTATTTTTAGCCATTTTCCTGTCTTCCTCCAACTTAAGCAAGGTATCAATTCTCTGCTGAAGAGGAGAGAAATCATCTTCTTGGATGGATTGGGCTAGCTGTAATGAGGGAATGGTGAGGTTAGATGGTAGGATGGATTCCTTGCCATAGACCAGACAATAGGGAGAGTTTCCAATAGCTTCCTTTGGGGTGATTCGATCTGCCCAAAGAGCATTATAAAGTTGTGTGTGCCAATATTTGTGATGAGAGGATACTGTCTTCTTCAAGATATTTATCAGGTTCTTGTTAGAAGATTCAGCAAGCCCATTACCCTGAGCATAATAATTGGCAAAAAATTTTAGTTTGATCCTTTTTTCAAGGGAATACTATGTCAAATCAATTGAGGAAAAATAGGATGCATTGTCAAAGACAAGATACTCAGGAGCACCAAACCTTGTAACTATCTAGCTGTCAAGGAAAGAGATTACTTGGTTTGTGTTACACTACCTAAGAGGGACTGCCTCTACCCATCTGGTAAAGTAGTCAGTTGCTGTAAGGATATACCTATGCTGCAAGGAGGAAACATGATTAATTGGTCCAACAAAATCTAGTCCCCATTGTTGAAATGGAAACTGAATTGTTACTGGCTGCAGAGGAAAAGCAGGTTTTTTGAATTTCCCTGCACACTTTTGACATGGTTCACACCTTCTAACATGAGCATAGGCATACTTGAACAAAGTAGGCCAATAATATCCAGCTCTAGGAATCTTGTGTGTTGTGGTTTCACCTGAAAAATGGCCTCCAGCAGGTCCTACATGAAATTGAAAAAGAATGTCATCAGTCTCATTTTTCTCCAAACACCTAAGGAAAACTCCATCATAATTTTTTCTAAACAAAACTCCATTGATAAATTGATAAGGAGCAGACTTTAATCTTAAAGCTCTGCGTTTTTTGAATTCAAGGGTTTCAGGAGCAAACCCATGGTTTAGAAAAAACTTGATATGATCATATCAGTCCGATGTTGGAGTATTTATGGCATTAACAAAACCTGTAGGAACATTTTCCTCCTGCTCCCATTCAGTCTGCTGCTGAATAGGATCATTCGACTGGGCAATAAGCAAGCACAAACCTTGCCCTTTTACAATCTTCGCTAGCCTGATTTCCAGGTCATATTCCTGCAAATTTGTCATCCAATGGGCTCTTTTCTCGCCTAGTTCTTTTTGGACTGGCACATTTCTGATGGCAGTGTATGGCACAATCACCTTCCTTCGAGACTTCAATAAGTACAACCTGTAATGTTTCACAGACTTGTAAACTATATAATCCTGCTTTTCAATTTCGGAGTAGTTAAGTTCTGCTTCCTTAAACGTTGAGCTCATTAACGAAATTGGAATCTCAGCATCATTATCATGCTTTTGCGTCAAGACAGCTGCATAAGAAAAATCAGTAGCGAAAGTATATAGAATAAAGTCTTTGTTGAAATCTGGGGACATCAGAGCAGGGGATTCTGCAATGGCCCTCCGAATTTCAACAAATGCATCCTTCTGTTCTTGAGACCAGCTAAAATGTACATCTTTTTTAACTAACTGTTGTAATGGCTTAACAATTTGTGCAAAATTTGGAACAAACCAACGTACAAAATTGATCTTACCAAGGAATGATTGCATGGCTTTGCGCGAACCAGGCAAACCGATCTTTGAAATAGCTTTAGTGCGTTCAGGATCAATAATCATACCTTCCTTAGAAATAATGAAACCCAGGATCTCACCTTCTGTTACTGTAAAGATGGACTTCTTGGGGTTTAGGGAAATCCCGTACTTCCTGCAGCATTCAAAAACCTATTTCAAAGCAGATAAGTGTTCATGAAGTTTTTTCGAATAGATAGTGATATCATCTAAGTATACTACGACATAATTATGCATCAAACCTCTGAAAGCTATATCCATAGCTCTTTGAAACGTGGCTCCTGCATTTATCAATCCGAAGGGAACTCCCCTGTAGGCGAAGGTACCCCAAGGGGTTCTGAAAGTTGTTTTCAGTTGGTCATCAGGGGAAACCATGACTTGGTTGTATCCTGAAAAACCATCCAGGAGAGAGAACATCTCTGACCCAGCTACCTTTTGCATAATCTGTTCCATGGGAGGAACAGGATAGTTATCATTTTCAGAAGCTGTGTTCAAATTTCCAAAATCGACACAAAGTCTAATTTCCCCATTCTTTTTCTGAACAGGTACTCAATTTTCTATCCATTGTGTGTGTCTGACAGGGAATATGATTCGATCTGTCAACAACTTTTCAAGTTATTTCTTTACAGAGGGTTCCAAACTAGGATACATCTTCCTCAAGTTCTATTGGTAAGGTTTCACTTCTGGCTTCATCGGTATGTTATGATGCATAATGCTAGTATCAAAGGTTTTTAGTTCGTCATAGGTCCATGCAAAAACATCTTTGTACTCTTTGCACAATCTGATGAAAGCTCTTCTTTCTTCGACAGAGTAGTCAACCCCAAGGTTGCTGAATCGGGGATTTTGTTCAGTACCAAGGTTAACTAGCTCATAGTTCAGAGATGACCTCTGTGTCTTACAGTTGGTCTTGTGTTTAAACTTATCTTGTAAGTCATAGAACTTTTCTAGGTTGATCATTGATTTTGGTATAATGTTGGAAGTATCAGACAGAGATTTTTCATGCTCATCCTCGCCTATTGCCATGTCTTGAAAGGTATCTTGAGCTGAGAGAAAGTCTAGGATTTGTTGATCATCATTAAACACTTTCCAGCTTGTTACATTATTAGGGATGGAAGGCCTGTACATAAGTTCTATTGAAAAGGTTTTAGGTGACAAGCCTTCTGGTGGAATCATCCTAGATGCAGTATTTGCTAAGAGGTCAGCATCAAAGTTCTGTGATCTAGGGACATATTTGATGTTGAATGCAGTGAAAGAATTGGTGAGATCTCTAACCATTTTTTGATAATTAGTTAAACATGGAGACAAACAATGTATCTTATTTCTTACCTGTTTAACTATGATTTCGGAATCTCCAACACATTCTATCACTTATGCACCCATATCAATAGCTTTTTTGAGTCCCTGCACGAGAGCCTCATACTCAACTACATTATTGGTACATTCAAATTCAAGTCTACAAGCAATCATGGTTTTAGTCTCTTTTGGATCAATAAGGACACAACCTGCGCCAGCTTCATCCTTGGATCTGGAGCCATCAAAGAATAGAGTTCATGCAATAGGATCTAACCTAAATTTTGTATTAACATTATAAACATATGTACAATAGTTCCAGAGAATGGTACAGTACTAACATTGGCAATCTGAGATTCATTTTGTACATTCTCATCTGGTGAAGAATCAGCTAGCAAATCCCCAAAAAAGGTATCAAATGTAAAATGCTCAATATGTGAACTGAAATAACAAGCAGGTTCACTTGAATCATTAAGGTCAGTGACTGTTTGCTTCATAAATGGTTCCCTACTGATCTTAATCTTGTTTGGTTGTCCATTGTAGGGTAGCCACAGGTGCGACCAATTAGTGGCAAAGTGGCCCTTGAGCTTCTCTGACCAATCTCTGCTCAGCCACATTCCATAGGCTTTAGGGATGTCAGCTACAACAATATCAATGGTCTGGTGAATCCGAGGATCAACATATAATGTCAACAACACATTTCTCAATCTCCCCACTACCCTTACTTTAGATCTGTCAAGCTGGACAATCTGAGTAGGACAGGGTTCCCAAGTGGCATTTAATTTCCTGCAAACAGACAGGGGCATTACATTGGAGGAAGCTCTCGAGTCTATCATGCAATTGTGTACATTTTTGTTGAAGATTTCAAAGGTAAGCAAGAAAGGAGGTGTCCTCTTGCTTCCATATTTCTGATCTTCTGGTTTAGTAAAAGAGTCTAAGTTATTGTTTTGTGATTCCCTTGGTTGTTTGATTATCATGCTTTTAGGTAAACAATCCCTCATAGAAGGGATTTTTAGAAGTTCAAACAAAGAAATATTTGCTTTAACTCTTTTCAAATCTTTAGCCAAACTGTACTCCAGTTCAAGAATGACTGTATCCTTTTGAGGAACAGTTTTGATTTTGTTGGGAGGTGTTGTTGAAGATGAAGGTTCCTGAGAAGGTTGTGGTCTTGATCTAGTATTGTAAGGATGTTGAACATTGAACACTGTCTCAGGTTCTTCTTCTTCTTCATTCAATGGGAGTTCAAAAAAATAGCTTACAGTATTAATCTGTGGATCCTCTTCTTCTTCTCCTTGTTTTGGTAACTGTGGATCTTGGTTTGTTTGATCTTCAGAAGGTTCAGGGAGATTTTGCGATTCTGTGGCCAAAGCTTTGAAGATATAATAAATTTCTTCAGATGTTAGCCCTTCATTAGGATTAGGAGGTGGTGGATTTTGGGGAGGTTGTTAAGATCTCCTGAAAGGTGGCCTTGCAAAACCTCTGTTATTATTTTGATTCTCATTATTATTCATTTTTAAATCAACCATCTCATTTGACATTTTTTGGAGAAACTTGTTAATATATGTCATTTCAAAGGCATATTTGTTTTGAGTAGTGGGTTTGGGAGCATTATCAACTTTCTTTCTAGATGTGGAGGGTTGTTCTTCTAAAGCATTTGGATTATATTTCAAACAATAGATATCCTTTTCAACCTGAATGGCTTCGGCATATGCTTCAAACAAGTTTTATGTGTGTTCTCTTTTGACCCACATTGCAATAGGAACAGATAGACTTTTTTCATAATAGGCAACCAACAGTTCTTTTGTAGGAAGAAGAGTGGCAGGGATCCTATTTTTCAGATAAGAGAATCTCTTATTGTAATCTTTGACCCTTTCTTTACTTCTCATCTTCATAGAAGACAATTCTAAGACTAGATCTTGTGGAGTTTTATCATCCCCAAACTTCTGGATAAACAATCTTTCAAACTCATCCCAAGAAGTTATGGATCTGGCTTCTAAGGCAAAGTACCATGTGGATTTCCTTCAAAAGTATAAGGGAATAGTCTGCAAACCACATCTTCATGGACAACACTCCTAAGTCTAATGGCCTACATAAAGGTTTTGATATGATCTAATGCAGGTGAATTATCATCTGGATTGAACTTAAGAAGCCACTTCTCAGGGTTTTTAGGAAATCTATGTTGATCTCCAAGTGTCCACACGGCATCTTGGTCAAGCCAAGGTCTGTTCTGGCCTTCTCCATCCATTGGTTGTTCTTCCTCTTCTTCAGATGAAGAACTAGAAGAATGTTCACTTTCAGATGAGGAAGATGATGATGAAGGAGGAGAAGGTGGCGGTCCACCAAATCCAACATTAGGTTGATGTTGTGTAACTTCCTCAAAGAGAGAATCAAGGTTGTACTCAGGGGATGTTGGATGATCAGGTGTATGTTGATTTTGAATATTCTGATTCTCAATGTTCTGGTCAGCTAACTGTTGACCTTCTTGGTTACCAGTCTGGAATGCAGTGTCTGGTTGAATTGTTTCTAGTCCTCTACCTCGTAGGTCAGTAATTATTTGTTGTACTCTAGCACCACTATCATTAGAACTCTTCAGTATTTATTCAAGTGAAAGGGGTCCTCTGGTAGGTGATATAATAATGATTTCCCTTCTATTTTCCTATTGAGCTGCAGGTGTACGAGGAATTACAATCGGTTGTGAGACTGTTTGTTGTTCAGAAGTAGAAGCATGTGATTGACTATGAGTGACAACCGATGATGTTCTTGTTGGAGGAGGTTTCTGAGTATTCTATTTAGGCATAGTTTACTACTGGCCCTCCTTCTAGCGCCATTTGTTGAGGCCTCGGGTGTGCAGTGTAATTGCAAGGTGATGGAATGTGTTCCAAGGCTCCCAACAGAGGGGGAAAACCCAGACTGAAAGGCTTCAAAAGTTCCTACGCAAGGACAGTTCTATCCCCATCCTGTTTGGTATAGTGATCTCCCACGGATATTCGGCCTCTGCTGGCACTCTAAGAGTTGGTAAGTGTTGATCCTAGGGATCAGTTTTCCTTTGAAGAAAACAAAGTGTGTAAAATCTATAAACACAAATCTACTTAAAAAGAATCTAAACTAAGTTAGATCTACTCTAAGAAAGTGTCTCGAGATAAGTGCAGGTCAGCTTGATATGAAAAAGATGAGTACATTCATCAATTAAACAGAAATGTGAAATAGATCAATGACTTAACTGCTCAAGTTAAAATTAATCAATTAAAATTACTTAATGGCGAATTGGGGGTTGTATGCATTCAAGATTTGACCTATAACTGATATGTTAATTGAAAAATTAACATCAATTATATTTTACTGAGAAAACCATTTGCAGAAATCGATAAAAGTTTTAATTGAATAAACTCTTTTAAAACCTCATGAACACACAGATCATTAGCAAAGATAAACCAGAACTATAGATCACTGTGCTTAATAAATTGCAAAAAAAGATTTAAACAACATTAGATAAGCAATTTGGAGTTACAATCATCATTCATCAAAGAAACTTGATCAATAGACAAAAGTAGATCTGAAAATAACTTTATTGTATTTAATGACAGTCTGTAAGAAATTACAAGCTTGTATCAAAACAGGGCATCTCCAGTCTCTCTTGCAGATTTTCTCCTCCAAATTCCATCATCCTTTCTCTACAAGGGATCACCTCTTTAAATAGGAGTTACAAAATAATACAAAGAGTAAATTCCCACAAACCGGGATTACAAAATCAAACTAAAAACTAATGGCCTAGAAAAACTTGCCATTTGTCCCAAATCTCTAACAACTCATCCACATTCAGATAGTTCGCTGACTCAAGCCCCAGTTGGGCATTACATACGAATGTTTCCATTTCGTTTTTAGATAACTTATGCCAAATACGGATGAAAATGTGGATTTTTCCTTCCATGGTAACTGGTTTCTTGATTTATTGCTCCACATCCTCAATATTGACTTCCTCAAGGCACTGAATTATCTGCTTTGGTTCCTCGCACCTGCGTTCGACTTGCTCAACCATCAACTTAGGCGGGCAAGCATCTTCAATGAGCCCCAAGGCTGAGAACTGTAGAATTTCAATGATGTTGTCCGCTGCATACCATCGCCTGCTACACATAGCCTATGCTTTCTTAAGAATGTCTTCAACTCGCTCATCAAGCTCGATCCAAGTGTTCAATGCAGCTCTGATTTTCTTGAACTGAAAACTGTTAAGAATGGGGATGCCTTCTGGTATGTTCCTGATATACCTCTGCCACTCACCAATGTTCTGACTTGCCTAAGAAGCTTGTAGCCTTTTGGATTTTTGCTATTTAAGGGCACCATACATCTTACCAAAAGTCATATGAGCTTCCCTAATCTCATCTAAGGTGTAAAATAGCTTCTCCAGTAATTTATGATGCTCTTCATTGACTTGAAGGGCCAAATCCTTAAATTCCTAGGGTGAGAACTTAGAGAAATTAGAAGAGGCTGCACTTGCAGTTGCATCCTCAGATTGCTTTTACAGGATAGCTATCCTCTGTGTATTTGCAAAATTCTGAGCTTGTGCATTACGAAGTTCATCCTGAAGAGAGATATTGCTTTGCTCCAAATCCTCTATCCTGTCCCCCCATATCCTCCTGAGATCAGCAACATAAATCTCATGTTCTTCCTTGGTCTTCACTAACTCTTCTTCAAGCCTTTCCAATTCTTCCTTCTTCTGATCAATCTCCCTATTCAGCACCTGGACTGAATCAAGATTTGCACCAGCAAATGCCCCTAAGGCTGCAGCTGTCTCAATTGCTCTTGTCTGGGGGTCATTTGTTTGTTGAGCCCATATTATTTGATTAGGAATAGATACTTCTAATCCACCTTGATCCATGCTTCTCTTCTTACCCCTCTTTATCACTGCTTTATTTTTTTTACTGTAGAAATAATGTCCAAGAGGGACTACAACATCATCTTCATATTCAATTATTATTTCCGAAGAAATTGAAATGTCATTCTCTGTTGAAATTAATGAAGGTGTTTGAGTGACAGTGGGACTAGGTATTGACATGGTAACTTGAGGAGTAGTTAGAGGGGTAGGGACATTCTGAGGAACTGATGGAACATGGGTTGGAGAAGGGATTGAAGTGGAGGCTTCAGAAAGTGGAACATGATAATCCTTAGCAGGTGATGATGAAGAAAGAACTATGGCTGGCTCATCAATGGTGGATGATGATAAAGTAGATATGGGTAATTGCTGAGGGATAGTCTAAGACTGGACCTCTGCAATAATAGATGGGGGAATGGAAAAAGGGACTGAGTTGTCTGAAAATGTGGTGGCTCTAGAAGTCAAAGTATGAAAAAGTTGTGATAAGGAAAATGGTGGCATCACCCCTGGAGGCATAGCAGAAAGATCTCGAATGGATGAAAACAAAAGCACTGAAGTTGTAATGTCAGGCGAAGTAATAACCTCCAATACCTGTTGATAAAAAAAGACTAATCCATCTCAATAGTATCTAACAAATCTGTGACTACTTGTGAATCTTCAGTCACTCCTTCAGTCACTTCTTGAGTCACTTCTACAATCACAGATACTGAGTGATGTGCTTCATCATCAACCTCACTGCCAATGATATCAACAGTGGGAACCTGTGATGTAGGGGCCAGGATTTTCTGTCTCTTAGCTGGGTTGGCCTCAGCTATCATTAGATCATCACATACCTGTGCAACTACAACAGTCACTTGAATGCCCATAGTAAGCTTAGGAGGTTCGATTGTTTGAGTATCTAATACTGAAGTCATTTGTGCTAACTCCTGCTTCAAATAGTTTTCAACAAGACTTTGACTTGTTCAGTTGTTTTTACCTCAGGAAGATTCTCCATGGGGGCTTTACCTTTATCCCCATCTAGATAAGTAAGCATTAAAGGGGCATTAGCCTGCTGGTTCTCCTTTTCTGCTCTATCCTTTCTTATTTGCTCAAGTAGATTCATTTCCATCATTCTGTAGCTTAAGAATTTAGCTTTAATTTCTCTCTGATATTGCATAATCTGATGTTGCTCATCTATGCTCTTGGCCCTAACCAAGACCTCATAAAATGTATTCACTCCTTGGTAGATGGAGTCATCTGGAAGTTCTTCATGGACATAGTCCATCTTCATATGATATTGTTTAAAATGTGCATCAAGGGATTTCATACGATCATGCTTCCTTTTGGGAGCAAAACCCAACTTTAAAGGAGCCACCTGGTCACCAAGCACTGCAACCCAATTTGAGGTTGGGATGATTAATGGCCCAAGGTTTAAAGAAAATTTAGGCCAACCTTTCTTCTTGGGACCAGTGAGTTTTCTGTAGACACCATCAGTAACAGTCTGATAAGAGACTTCTTGAATGACCAATCTGTCAGGCACTATTCTAGGCAGAAGATGAACAGTGTCACTTCCCTAGACCCTAATATATGAATAGGACTCATAGACATACCAATCACCAATTGTATTGATGAAGGTCTTGGCATCAGTTGAAAAAGCAGGTGCCTCTTGTTTGAATATCTTGAAATAAATTGTACCCATGAAGTGGTCACAAATGTCATAGAGTAAGGGCACAAAATTGCTCTCCCATAGTGCTGAGTGATAGATATGAACTGGTGGATCTGTAGGGGTCCAATTCCATCCCAAGTTAGGATATTGGAATTCTGAGCAAAAGACATCAATAATTTAGGCTGAAAAGAAGAAGTGTGGCTTTCTTAGGGCAGGTGCCTTTTGATAATCTTGGATAGCTATTTTAAGTTCCGATGACAGATAGACACCCAAGGGAAGGATTCTCCCATTGTTAACACATGATGAGCTATTGGATCCCATTCAACATTGAAGACTGAACAATTTGGAAGGCTAAAGAGCCTGCAGAGCATGGCTGCCAATAAAGAGTAAGGCTCCCTAAACCAGGAAATCAAGTAGAGGTTATCAGCCATTGGCACAAAGCTGCTAGGTTTAATCATCCATGATTTCATCATTTCGTCGAAATTGTACTTGGTTTTAGAGGATTGTATGAATTCAGGGCTAAGGGTCTGCATAGCCTGCTTGAGAGAAAAAGCTCTGATAAAAGACTTCAGGGCGGATGGTTGTCAATTGTGACCCCGTAGTTTCATTAAATGACTGGTCTTTAGGGTTAGCATTTTCCATTATCCATTTAACTGGGTCTGTGTAAGGTAGGATAGCGGGTCGGGCAGCAATGGCATGCAATTGAGAAGCCCTAATCTTCTCATATGCAGGTCGGCCTTCTTTGATGTCTGAAAGGTCGTCGTTATCAAAGCTTGAATAAATTTTTGACCAGTCCATTTGATAAGTCTCAGTAACCCTCTCACTGGTATCTGAGAAGATACCAAAATTTGGGTCTTTAGTCAGCAAATCCCTATGAATTTTCTTAGAGCAAGTGTTCCGTGACATTTTGGCAAAGCTTGGAAATTTTGGTAAATAAATAAAAACTAAATCAAAACTAAACGATAAACTGCAAAACCATCAATAGAAAATGCGAAAATGACAACAAACCAACCTGAAAATAACTGAAAATTTGTGATAATGACCCTTGGTAAGAAATCCACAGTAAAATCCACGTAGCAGAGTAAATTCCGACAGTGAAAATGATAAAGAAAAATAGGAAAAATCGTATATTTATCGATTTTTGTCAGGTCAAATCTGAACCGTAGGATTATAAAAAATGAGTGGCTGAGATTAACCCCTGCGGGATGCAGGATCAGGTCATAGATCTTATTTTCGAACTTTATTCAAGAATCCCGCAATCCACAATCCGCAATTTGTGGGTTGCGGGATTGCAAATTGCAAAACAACGGACAAAAGTGTTTCCACAACGCGCAAGCCACAATTGCGGGTTGCGGGTTTCGGAAACGAAAACAACCTTTAAAACAAAATAACGTTTTCCACATCCCACAATCCACAATTGCGGATTGCGTGTTGCGGGAACACATAACGCGATCCTCAATTGCGGATTGCGGGAACACATAATGCGATTTTTTAAAATAGCAACTTTTCGCAATCCGAAATCCGCAATTGCGGGTTTCGGGTTGTGGAATCGAAATTTCCCAAAATATTAACAAAGTCTTCCCGCAATCCACAATTTCGGGTTGCAGGTTGCGGGATGACAAAATTTGAAAAGAGAGAACAATCAATTCCCGCAATCCATCATTGCGGGATTGCGGGTTTTCGGGTTTGTGGGAAGAAAATAACATTTTGAAAGGATTGAAGGCTTTCCGCAAGTCAAGAAAACAACCAAAAACTTAGAAATTTTTCATAAGGGGAAAATGATAATTACACAAACCAAAAGAAAAGGTATGAGATCATACAAACAAGGTTTAAGAATCTCGTTTTGATAAAAAGAACTTACCCAAATACCTTTGTATTTACAAAAATTGGGGCTCCCACGATCAAATGAAGCATGGGATCTGTTGTACCTACAACATGGAGTTGAAGATGCAACTGCAAGAATTAAGGGACAAAAAGTATATTAGGCCAAGTGTGTCTCTTTGGGGAGCACCAGTGTTATTTGTCAAGAAGAAATATGGGACTTTAAGGCTATGTATTGATTGTAGACAGCTAAATAAAGTGACAGTTAAGAATAAATACCCATTGCCAATAATTGATGATTTGTTTGATCAAATGAAGGGATCCAAAGTGTTTTCGAATATTGACTTGATATCTGGTTATCATCAAGTGAGAATAAAAGAATAAGACATTCACAAGATAGCTTTCCAAACAAGATACAACCATTATGAGTTCACGGTGGTGCCATTTGGTCTCACCAATGCACCTGCCACATTCATGCGTCTCATGAATAGTGTTCTCAACAAGTATTTGGATAAGTTTGTGTTAGTGTTCTTGGATGACATTCTTGTTTACTCAAAGAATGAAGAAGAGCATGTTGCAACTTCTTAGAGAGCACAAATTGTATGCAAAGGTAAGTAAGTGTGACCTCTATCAAAGAAGGATACAATATTTGGGTCATGTTATTTTAGAAGAATGAATTGTAGTGGATCTAGAAAATATTGAAGCCACGATGGATTGGTCTACTCCAAAGAATGTCACAGATGTTAGATCTTTTATGGATCTTGTAGGATACTACATAAGGTTCATTGAGGGATTCTCCAAGATCACCCATCCAATTACATCGTTACAAATAAAGAATGTAAAAATTATATGGTTTGAAGAATGTGAAGAAATGTTTTAGCGATTGAATAAGTTACTTACTAGTGCCCCTGTTTTGAAGATTACAGATCCAAATAAGGATTTTGTAGTATGCACAAATGCTTGCATTGAAGGACTAGGTGGAGTGCTTATGCAAGAAGACTTTGTGATTTGCTATGAGTCCATAAAATTAAATGAGCATGAAAATAATTATGCAAATCGTGATTTAGAACTAGCAGCCATAGTACACACCCTCAAGATGTGGAGGCATTACTTGTTAGGAAGAAATTTGAACTTAGAACATATCACATGAGCTTAAAGTATTTGTTTGATCAGCCAAATTTGAATGCCAGGCAAGCTAGATGGATAGAATTTTTGTGTGAATTTGATTTTGAAATCAAACATGTAAAATGAAAAGAGAACAAGGTTGCAGACGCCTTAGCATAAAATTTCATGTAGCAACCTTAAGTATGTGCAAATCATATTTAAGAACAAGAGTTCTCAAAGCCCGAAATAAGGATGAGACTTACCTTCAAGTAAAAGAGAAATTGCAGTAGGGTAAATTATATAAAAACTGTGAAGGCTATCATCTCAAAGAAGATGATCTTCTTGTTTATAAAGGCATATTGTATATTCCAGACTGTGTAGATTTGAAGAAGGTGGTAATAGATGAAATTTATCAACTGCCATAATTCAGACATCCATGATATCAAAAGACAATAACAACAACAAGGAAATAATACTTTTGACATGGGATGAAAAAGGATGTAGCATAATACATTTCCCAGTGTCAAAAATGCCAACAAGTCAAGGCAGAGCATCGACATCTAGCAGGACTATTGCAGCCTTTACCCATTTCAGAATGGAAGTGGGAAGTAATTTCTATGGATTTTATAACAAGTTTTCTTATGACAATAAGGAAACATGATTTAATCATGGTTGTGGTGGACAAGCTATCAAATGAAGCTCAATTTATTTTAGTTAAATCCACTCATAAAACAAGTGACATAGCGGATATCTTCATGAAAGAGATATTAACATTGCATGGGTACCCAAAGCAATAGTCTCAGATCGAGATGCAAAGTTCACATCCAATTTTTGGAAAGGGTTATTTCAAGAATTTGGAACTTAGCTAGAGTTTAGTACATCGTATCATCTTCAAACAGATGGCCAAACTGAGAGGATGAATCAAGTTCTTGAGGATATGTTAAGGGTGTATGTGATAGATAATCCATCCAAGTGGGATGATTACCTACACTTGGTAGAATTTGCATACAATAATGGACATCAAGCATAATTGGGAATGAGTCCATTTGAGGCATTTTATGGCAAAGGATGTAGAACTCTAGTGAGCTGGGATAGTCCGGTAAACAAGATAGTGCTTGGGCCATAAATGCTAAAGGAAATGGAATAGGAAATTGTTAAGATTAGACAAAATTTAAAGGAAGCCTAGGATAAGCATAAAATTTACACGGATTCAAAAAGAATGCATAAGGAATTTAAAGTTGGGGAACATATTTCTTTAAGAGTAAACCCAAAGAAAAGTTCCCTAAAGTTGGGAAGTTGTGCCAAGTTGGCATCGAGATATTGTGGGCCATTTGAAATCCTTAATAGGATAGGACTAGTTGCATATAGGATTACATTACCTGTTAACATGAGAGCTCATAATTTTTTTCATGTTTCTTTGCTTAAGAAGTATGTACATGATCATAATCACATAATTGATTGGAATGCGATTCAGGTGGAACCCAAGGGAGAGTTCCAAGTGGAACCTATGCACATCCTCGACAATAAGGTAACGTTGCTTTGGAATCAAGCCATCGTATAGGTAAAGGTACAATGGAGGAACCTTAGTCCTGATGAGGCTACATGGTAGCTAGAGGATGCCATGAGAGAGGCATATCCTTTTTTTTCAGCTTTGAGAACACCGAGGATGATGTTGTTCTAAGGGGGAGGGGAATGTAATACCCCCCATTTTGACCCTTGGAACGTATTGGCTTGATATGCAAATACTGTAAATATGCAATGTATGATTCCTAGTGTGGAGGTCAAGGCCAAGGCCCCGCTGGTGAATGTCTGACTTATAAAGATAAGTATTTTATATTTTTTGGACATGTGCTAGTCAGCCATGGGAAAATGTAAAAATAATGTAAATAGTTATAATGCAAATATAAGCCTAAGAGTTGGCTATGGAAGCAACTAAAATGAGGGGCTATGCTACCCACTTGGGAGGGGAGAAGGGTGTGTGGGATTAAATCATCTTTTTCCAAGTGTCATCTTGAGAACCCATGTGCCATAAATGGTAAGCAACCACTCAAGTGGACTTCCTTGCTGATCTTTAATTATGTTGTAAGAAGATTGCTAAGAAATCAACTCATGAATTTAATGGAGCAGAGGATGAACTCAAAAATTCGTATGGCTAAGAATGGGCTTAATTTTTTGTACCCAGAAGTCAATTTCATTCATGGGATTTTTTTTCCCTTCATCCCCATCCCATTGCAGAGCAATCATATTCTAATTTTTAGCAAGTTATGCATTCCTAGTAGTGAAAAGAACAAAAATCATAACCAGAGGAAAAATCACGTTTGAAAGTGTAAAAAATGCCCAGAAATTCATTTGGGTTGTGAAATCTGGTGGGGGATCCATAGATGTCAACCTTGGGGTGAATTTGAGTATTAAAGACCCAAAAATCCGTGGGAAAACCCAGATTTGGGAGTCAGAAATTGGATTTTGTGGCTCAAATCAGTGTGGCAAAAAATCAGAGAATTCAAGAGAGAATTGAGGGAAAAGAGAGACTAGAGGTTTGAATTGCTTGACAAACCCGGTGAAGGCAAGAAATCTCTAAAGGTTTAGCAGCTTGTACCTTTCTATGCCCAACTTGAATAACACTTAAGGGAAGGGGGGGCACCTGAGGGACTATGTAGCATAGAAGGGGGGCTTTCCTTGTGTTGGGCATGGTAAGCAATGTAGGTGCCAAGGCTGGTTGAAGCCAATTGAGATGCATTTGGCTATGTGGTTGAACTCACTGGCTTAGCATTATTCTTATTTGTCTCTCTACATGCTTGGTAAACCCATATTCTATGCTATCTTGACCTGAGAATTGACTGTGTGTGGTTGTGGGTGAGTCTGAGTAGTTCCTCCTTAGTGGATACATACCCCAACTCAGGGGTGGCCTCTCAACAGAGAGATAAAGTGCTATACATAGTGCCTATGGTTGGGTGGAACGTTGCTCTTCTATAGCCAGTTGACTAGGCAACTTCATTGAAAAGATAAGTGTTTATTTTTTAATTTACTATTATATTTGAATATGCAATGTTTTTATTGTTATGCTTGTGATAATTATGTTGGTACATGCATGCTGTGTGTGGATAGATTTATTTCCGTTGTGTTTTTAATTATGTATCTACACATGCATTATTTAATGGTTCATGAATTTCATATTATGCCCATGGGGAAAAATTTAGAGCCCTATAAATTATTCATGTCCCCTCTAGTGGTCGGTATGATGGGAGGGGACGTGACAAGATTTATATCCCAAGGAGGAACACGATGGTATAATGGTGCAATGCATGAATGAAGATGATAAGTTTGCAAAAATTGATGGATCTCTAATAGGAAAATGATTGTTGACATTTTGTCAACTGATTTTGAATTGTTGGCTAACATTAAAATGATATTCAAGAATCTTCCCACTCCCTCTTATGAGAAATATACATAATTGGATATGGCATTTAGGAGGATGAAAAACCATGCATATCTTATGGGGAAATCGTGGAAAAATATTGCCAAGTATGCAATTTTATCCTCTACAGTACATGGGACATCTTCATGACAACAAGTTCACCAAAGATGATTGCAGTAGTTCTAGTTGTTCATAGTTAGTTTTCACAACCATGCAAAGATTATAGGAACCTGTCACGTACATACAACAATTTTAAACAACTTGTTCTATTTTAAGAAATCATATCTTCAGAGAAAAGTGTAGTTTCTAGCTCGTTGATTTCTGGAGGGAATCAAGTATATAAAGAAGATCGATCTAAGAGATCAAGATCAACAATTTTTGGGAAGAAGTGTAACTTTCTCTCAAGGGTGAAAGATAAAGAAAAGTACCTCGAGATAGGGCAAAGAGATTGATCTTTAGGCTGAAGATCCAAGAAGATTCAATTTTTTATGATGTATTAGTCTGTAAAACTCTTGATGTGCTGTGTTTTCCTTTTGTGATCCCAAAAAACCTTTTCCCAGGCTATGTATGAGTTTATTTATTTAATACAAGCCCAAGGAAACCATTATTGTCATGATCATGGTGCATGTGCTGTGGTAATCTATGGAGAAGATGGATTTCATGTTTACATGACCTATTTTCTTATTTACAATCCTTTGTACTCCTGGATGGTTATGTGAAGTATTCACACACGTTCATATTTGGGAGATTTCAGTTGCTTTGTGTTTCTATTTTAACTATACTCAAATGTATCTTGTTAACTACTGAATTCCATTGGCCCAGTAAGTTTTCCTTCCAGATGAGATTGCAAGATCTATTCATCTAGAATACCTTTTTTTTTTCTCAAAATTTGTTTCCATATTCCTCCATCTATTCATTTACATACTAAGCTATTTGCTACAATTATAAAATGCCTCGAGGATCAAAATTATTATGGATATTCTTTGCTTATTCAATCTTGAGTGTTTGAAATAACTGAGAGAAAATACTATATGTTTTATTTCCTTAAACAAAAGTCTTTAAATTTGCAACAATGTTTTATTTTGATGCCTTAGCATAATTCCCTAGCCAAGAACATCTCAGGGGAAGTCCCTAAGTTGATGGGTTCCCATTCCATGAAGGCATAGAGTGTTAGAAAATCACTAAGAAAAACATATTCTAAGCATGCCAATATCATCAAGACGAGAGTACACCAATATCAAAGTATCATTGAGATATCATAATCCATAGCTACTAGCACCAATATATCATGGTCATCCATCAACCAATCGCCAAGGCATCATAAGAATATGAAACATAACTCTAGCATCAAGCACCCAAGACATCCAACAAATGCATCAACTTGTTAACAAACTTTGTGATGAAGATCACAATTGTAGGGCCTCATACAATGTGAGGGGTAACACATCCATTCAATCATTTTGGCTTGTAAGGCATGTGTTAAGTCCCTTTGATGATTGAGGGACACTAACTATGTGATGTCAATCATATTCCTTCTCTCTCACACATAAGGGGCTCTACAATCTTTGGGGTTTGACATTGGATTGTTTGCATGACAACACTCTATTCACACAAAGAAATATTAATTACACCAACATTGATGAATAAATGCATGTCCCAATTCAACCCCCTTTAAAAGGGTGAATGGCAAAATCCCATGAACTCACCACTGCATGCCTTTGAGAGAGCACACATCTTACTCATATAACCATTAGCTCATCGATGGAACCTCCAGGGAATATGCTTTTATACTTCTATCTAAGTGTTTTATATTTGTTGAACCATCCTTGATAGATCACAAATCTATGTAACAATCCTTATCACACCACCTCTTAGATTGTTACTGTAAACCCTTAGAAAGACAACATGAAAGCTTAAGGTGTAACTTGGGTCTAGTCCAAGTGGTTGTGAGATGGAGTATTAACCTCCCCACCCATGTTCTATACCCATAAGTGATAAGTTGAATTCAATATAATATAAGTATATTGCTGTAGAAATCTTGCTAATCTTTTTTAAGAAACTATACTAATAATTCTTAAATTTACAAAACAATTTCCGTGATGTTTAAAGTAAAATATTTTTATTTAGTAAAATTTGGGTGAATTATTTGGAAAAATAAAAATTTGAAAATCTTTTTTGAAAAAAATATATAAAAAATTAACCCATACATTAAATTTCATCTCTAAAATTTTCTCTTATCATACTTTATATATATTGAATAAATTATATTCATTAAAAAAGAAAAAGAAAAACGAATCATAAATTATTATAATTATGTAGAAATTCTTCATCAACCTATATATCAAATAAAATTTCAAATTCCACACTTATCATATTCTTAAAAAACTTTCCAAAGATTAATAATAAGTATTTTGAAAACCTTCACAACGGGTGCTAGTAAATATTTTGAAAACCTTAACAATGGGTCACAGTAAGTATTTTGAAAACTTTTACTACGATATTTTTTAACAAGAAGTTATGATTAAATATATCTTTGCTCATGATAAATATTAATTTACTATGATATTTTTTAATAAAAGGTTATGATTAAATATTTCTTTACTCATGATAAATATTAATGAATGTATTTGAAATTTTATGTATGATTAACTATTTAATTATTAGTGCCCGCAAGGGTGTAGTTCAATTGGCGATTCGCTGGATATGAAGGAAATATTGTAAATAGAGGTCACTAGTTCAAATCACCTCGACTTACCCGTGCTCCTTGCTTGCGGGTTGTGTGGGTGTACCTAGGGATATAGTGGTAGCGGACGGGATTGGATCCCTAGACCCCGTGTCACGCGAGTACCCACCCGCCAATTCCCCTAGATACTATATATATATATATATAAGTACCAGCCCCTTCCCAATTGCCGATTCCCCTAAATACTATATATATATTCAATTATCAGTAAATATTTTGAAAACCTTAACAATGAGTCATAATAAGTATTTTGAAAACTTTTACTAACTATGATATTTTTTAACAAAAGGTTATGATTAAATATATCTTTATCCATGATAAATATCAATGAATGTATTTGAAATTTTATGTAAGATTAATTATTCAATTATGAGTAAATATTTTGAAAACCTTAACACTGGGTCATAGTAAGTATTTATAAAACTTTTAATATGATATTTTTTAACAAGAGGTTATGATTAAATATATCTATATCCATGATAAATATAATGAATGTATTTGAAATTTTGTGTTTGATTAATTATTCAATTATCATTTATCATGATTTACATATTATTATTAGATGCTAATTGTAATATTTTTATATTATATAAAATTTAAATATAAATTAGAATATAATTTTTATTTTTTTACTTAATTTTTTAAATAAATTATTTTTACATTGATATCTGTTTATATCTTAGAATTTGGGGTGGATTATCATTTATGTTTTTTCTTAAATCTAAGGAGGATGGGACAAGTGTACTGTCCAGATTGATTTTATGGGCGTTGTTCAAAATTAGAAATAAACAATTAAAAAAAGAAAGAAACATAACAGGTAGTTGATGCATGGATAACTTGTAGTTCATGCATGCATGGATAACATGTAGTGACAAACAACCCATTTAACTAAAGAAGATAATAAGTAGTTGATGCATAGACAACAAGTGATTACAACGAAACATGAAGAACAAGTAAGAAATAACTTGTCCGTGGCACTTAACTTGTGACCTATCTGTGTTCACTGACCACAAGTTAAGTGGTTGTCCTAGTTACATCGATAGGTCTTTATATCTTAGAATTTGGGGTGGCCTACCATCTATGCTTTTCCTAGATTGAAGGAAGATGAGAGACGTGTACTCTCGAGATTGATTTTATGGGTGGCGTTCAAAATTCAAAATAAACAATTATTAAAAAAAGAAATATTAAAAATAATTGGTAATTGATGGATGGATAACTGGTGGATCATGCATGGATAACTCGTGGCTCATGCATGGATAACATGTAGTGACAAACATTCCATTTAACTAAAGAAGATAACAAGTACTTGAGGCATAGACAACATGTGATTGCAACGAAGCATGAAGAACAAGTAAGAGATAACTTGTTCATCGTTGGCTATCGATGTTCAGTGACCACAAGTTAAGTGGCTGTGCTAATTTATAAATAAAAAATAGATTATGGACCGTGCACACTTCAAGTGATATTATAACTCTACTTTTGGATTTTTTGATGGGGCTGCAACTGATTCTTGTTGTGGTGTTGGCTTTATCATCTATTAAGCAGATGTATTAAGCAAATTCATAACTCTGCTTTTGGATTTTTTGATGGGGCTGCAACTGATTCTGGTTGTGGTGCTGGCTTTATCATCTATTGTGGCACGGACCTTATTTACAAATTCAAACTTATGTGTGGCCATGGGACAAATTCTAAGGCAGAGCTGCTTGGTTTGTGGGGGCTTTTAAAAGCTGCAATTTGTTGTGGCTTAGGTTCTTTCAGAATTTTTGGAGACTCCTCAGTCATTGTTAATTGGGCAAAAGGAAAGCATCGACTGAAAAACTCTCAACTCAATTACTGGTGTGATAGAACGTCCTTTTTAATGTCTTGGTTCAGTGAGCTTTCCATTGATCATACTTTTAGGGAAAACAACGACGTGGCTGATGCCTTATCCAAAGAGGCTCTTGATGGATCTGCTGACATTCTTCATTGGGAAGAATGGGTTGAAAAGGAACTTACTCTTTCTGGGATTGCCTTTTTTCTCTGATGTCATTTAGATCTATTGACCGGTTATGTTATTGTGGTGTCGGTTTAGTTATGTTTGATTTTTGAAGTTTTGGTTGTATGTCCTGCTCGAGTAGCTTAAACAGTAGATCCTATTTGTGATAGGACGTGACTCTCATGGTCAATCTTTGTACTTTTTTATTTCTATTGAAATAACATAAGTACGATTTTTTTCTCCTTAAAAAAAAGGTGATATTATAAGTATTAATTATATTATTAATGAATAATTCTAAGATGTGATTAATTAATTTCATCCGCTGGAGTAGGGCTTCAAGTATCTTGGATACTTCCTAAATCCAAACGGGTACAGAAAGAATGATTGGTTATGGCTACTTAAGAAAGTTGAACAAAGAATTAACCACTGGACATTCAGACTTCTTTCTATTGGTGGGTGCCTCACCTTGGTAAAATCGGTCCTTACTGGTATCCCTATATACTGGTTTTCTCTTCTTTAGGTACCTATTTACATTACCAATCGTCTAAGGAAACTTCATTTTAATTTTCTATGGTCCGAGGGTATGGAAAGGCACAAGATGGTTATGACCAAATGGGAAAACTTAGCTCTCCTGGAAAGTTGTGGTGGCTGGGGTATCAGACACATGCCTCTATTTAGTTGTGCTCTTCGACTTAAAAGTATTTGGAGAGGTCTTTTTGGACCTACCCTTTGGACTCGGGTTGTCTCTGTCAAATATTTTAAAGGGGATGTTTTAAATTGGACTAGGAATCCAGTGAAGAAAACCCGTGGTTCATCTCCCATCTGGTCCGGTTTCATCAATGTTTATAACTGGCTAGCTAAAGACCTATTGTGGAAGGTTGGGAATGGAAAGAACATTTTAGTTGGTACTGACCCGATCTCGGGTATGGATGAGAATTATACGCTATCTAGTGAGATATTGGACACACTACACTGGTTTGATTGGGCCACCCTTAGTAAAATCAAAAGACACAATGTTGATAATCAACATTCATATTGGCTCAGTGCAATGGAACTGGGTTTCACAGACAATACAACACTTGAATGGAAACACTATATCAATAAACTGAATTCTTATGGGTGTCGGCTAACATCAGGAAAAGGATGAACTTATATGGAGCAACAATCCTGCCACTAGCATGGTGACGGCAAAATACGCCTACAAGGCTATTATTAACTGTCTGTGCATTTTTCCAGCAAATTGGTGGTTCAAGGTACTGTGGAAGTGGGATATTCCCCTAAAGATTAAGTGTTTTATGTGGCAGGCTCTGCGGGGAGAATTGAAAACATGGGACAATCTTACAAAGAGAGGTTGGTTAGGCCCTGGTGTCTGTTTTTTATGCTTTAAAAATATGGAAACTGCTAATCATATTTTTGTTGAATGTGATTATGCGAGAACACTTTGGTCCACAATGACAAACTATTACAATATTGATCTCCAGTGGGGGTCTGATCGATTTGATGGATGTGCTCTTAACTGGTTTAGGAAGTGCTCAAGGTACCCTTTTCTGCCTGCGGTCATCTCATGGGCAATATGGCACAATAGGAACCAAATCATTTTTGATAATGGGTCTCCCAGTATATTGTGTTCTTTTAACAAGCTTGCTCGGGTTATAAAGGAGCAGTGCACGGATATTGGCAGAAAATTAAAATCAAGAGATAGTTCACTTGTCCTTGACTATCATTGGCCAGTTGCTTTCTTTGATGGGGTTGCCAGTGATGGTCTGTGTGCCGTGGGAGGACTTCTTTTTCTGAATAAGGATCACTACTATACACTCAAGTTAAACTGTGGGAAATGCACCAATACTAAGGCCGAGTTATTAGCTTTGTGGTGAGTGCTCACTGTTTCAACTTCTTTTGGCCTCTGGGAATTGATGGTTTTTGGGGACTCTAGAGTAACAATCAAATGGGCGCAGGGGGAGTTCAATTTAAATGTTACCTCTCTCCACCAATGGTGCTGTAGGACTAGGGAGAAAATCTTACTCTTTAGTGAGATATCCTTCGAGCACATATATTGCCATCTCAACACACTGGCTGATTCCCTATCTAAAGATGCATATGAGGGTGATGAGGGTGTTATATATTGGGAGGAATTTATGGAATCTCAGGTTGCTGTGGTGGGCACTTTCAGTTTTTTTGACATATGATCTTTGTTTTTGAAGGCATGATGTCTATGGATAAAGCTTTTTTCTTGTAAGCGATGACTGTAATATTTTTGGCAGTTTTGTTTTTTGGTTCTTCTGAACTTAAGCCTTTTGCACTTACATATTTTGTACTATTTGATTCTTAGTAGAATACCAATAGTATGGTTTTTTTTCGTTGAAAAAAAAAATTAATTAAATGTTTTAATTTTATTTTTTGAATTAATAAATTTAGTAATTAAAAATAATGTTTTATTATTCTATTCCATAAATAGATTTTTATTGTTATAAATTTAATTTTCCTTAAAAGAAATGCATCATAATACGATTCCAACTACTCGACATTAAAGAAAGTTTGGTTCAAAATTAAAACCCTTCCCAAATATATACATACAAGCTCATTGAATTTAATATAAAAACCACAATTTCACAGATTATTCCACGTAATCATATGACAGCTCATATAGACACGTAAGCATAAAGACGAGCCTCCCTTAGGCAAGGGGCAAGAGCACGACTTGCAGTGTGTTGTTGTTGGAGTAGAAAGATTTTAGCAGAGAAGAAATGGGATTGGCTACAGATTTTTCATTTGTTGGATTGGCATCTAAGTTCTCAGAGGGTTTTTGCATTAAGTCGCTTCTGCATTCAGAGACCTGGAGACCAAATATCAATCCAAAATTGGTGGGTTTTGCTAAAATAACGCATTCGTGCCACTCCACAGGAACTCGATGCCTCAAATGGCGTCAGAGGGTTGCAAACAAAGGTAAGAAGACCTCGTCATATCTCTAGCTTCTCTTAGTTTAGAGTGTGTACGTTATTAGTTTTTCCTTTGTAATGTACAGTCTGAGATATTCATAAATTGGATCTAACACGAACAGGGTTCGATGGTGGTCGCGATGTCGAGTCTGGGAACACCATAGATATAGACAGATTGCTTGTAATTGCCGAAGTAGCGTGCATTGCACCGTCCCTTGTTCTCTCAGTTGGTTTTGCAGTTCAATCTGTCATACATAAATCACAAAATGTACGCTAGTTCAAACTTTGCAGAACACATTTATTAGTATTCAACTTAGTCGGGCAGATGTTTTTTTCTCCTCAGAAATATAATTTTTTCTTTCAAAATTGATGTATTTGGGAACCCATTATGAGAGAAATAACATTCATTATTGCAGGGCATAGTTTTTCTGTTTTCTTTTGGCTCAAATTTAATGTATTTGGGGTATCTCAGACATTAGAGATTTACAGGTTAATTGGATGTCATCCACAGCACCTGTAAACAAATTTGCCAGTGTGTACTTAACTTGGCAAATTCTCCCCTTGTTGGGTGCCTTAATCATCAGTGCCATTATCAGAACTAGACAATGGCAAAAACTTACTGCAAGTGGTCCTAAGGACCATGGCAATTCAGGGGGCTCTGAGTTTTCATTGATTCAAAGAGTCAAGAAGCTTGAAGAAGATGTTGGAAGTTCTGTAACTATAATTCGAGTTCTTTCGCGACAGCTCGAGAAGCTTGGAGTTAGGTTTAGAGTTACAAGGCAGACATTGCGTGACCCTATCAATGAGGTAAGCTAATCGCTACCTAAAATTGTATTATAATATGACCTGGGGAGGAGATGTAGTTTATCAATAGATTTAGTTTACCAGTACCGTTCGTTTGAAATTTGGATTATTTGAACCTTTTGGTAGAGATTATAAGATCTTTGATGGGGTTTACCTGATTGAAGCATGCATGCTATTTTAAGTCATGATACATTTTGTATTTTTGTTTTCAATTCAAAACTGGGGCAAGTTTCTTGGCTTTTCAAATGTAACTCTACTGAACATTGTTTGCTATGTTGTTACGTGATTTAAAAAACTCTTTCAGACAGCGGCGCTGGCACAGAAAACATCAGAAACGATTCGAATATTGAAATTGCAAGAAGATGTCCTTGAGAAGGAGCTTCGCGGGATCCAACATATTTTGTTGGCCATGCAGGTAATATGCTATGCATTTACACTGTCTATTAATTTACGCAGTCTATTGATATAGGATTGTACACCGCTGAATATTTCGTGTTATAACATGCTTCCTTTTACTATTAATATAGACAATAATCTACATAAGGGGATATTTTATAAAAAAAAAGGGCAGCTAGGCAATCACCACAAGAAAGAAAGTAGTCTAGGGTAAATCCCTGTAAATTGTCATCTCGGGTAAATCCCTGTAAATTGTCATCTCTAAACAATGTCATAAAGTCTATCAAAATCGTCACCTAGGTGTATAGCAAGGTTATAAAGCCGCACAGCCATAACACAGTCCACTTGGCACATAACTATATAAACCATAATTATTTGCCGTTAAGGCATACAAAGAAAAAAACACACATCACAATATTCATAAACTGGGCAGCTGCGGAGATGAAGACTGTATCAGGAGGTCGTCATCATTGTCCTCTGTGGTGGGACCTCAACCATCATTGGCCGGCTCGGGATCAGGAACTGTGGGACCCCAACCATTATTAGCTTGGTTTCCTCCTTGAGTGATTTCTCAGCATTAAAAATGGCAAGGACCACCGTTGAGAGCTTGTCATTCTGGGGCCCCAGTGGAGGACTTTGGGGTTGTTGATACGGTGCTCTTGCCTCTCCCGAACATGTCCTGCTCTATGTCTGATTTTCCCTTAAAAATGCTGAGATTGCTATGCTGTTTCATCCCTTAAACAGGTCATGTTGAGAAACTGAGCATATCTCTTTGATGGAGAATCCAATGAAGCTCAAACCTGTGGGGTTGGAAAGATGACAGGTCAGGCTACCACAGGCCGAAGTTTTAGACCTTGCAGATCCGAAATTTCAGAGATACACGAGAAACAATACGGAACATCTGAAATGGCTCAACTGAGGAAATCAAAGAAAAGGAGGAAGAAGCTCTCACTTAGGGTTTTCAGTTTTTAGGTTTGGAAGGACCTGATATAATGTTGGAGATACCTGATGCAACATTGGAAACTTTGAAAATGGATTTGGAATCCATTCATCATAGATATTTATCTTTCATCAAAATGTTGTGGGAGGAAGGAGATTGAAAATTAGGGTTTCCAAGTAAGAAGAAACCCTAGCAAAGTTGGGAGACTCATAGGGCAGTAATGAAGGAGGTTTAAATGGCACTGATATTCTATCATCCTAGCACCAAGAACCTATATAAGATGTTTACAAGTGATCTACCTTGGATGGTTAGGGTTTTACCTTTATAGAGAAGACTAGAAGCAATCTCGACAGGTATGACTTGAGGAGATACATGTATGTTTTGAAATCTGTTTCATGATTAAGTTCATGATATGTTTGTCTTCATATGATTGAGGTTAGTACAATCATGATTAATTTTAGATCGTCTGATCACCTTAGTAAAAGTATGAATGCATGGGAATGATAGAAGACATTCATTGATTAGGGTTATGACACTTATAATTGTACTAATGCTCTTGTGTTGTTGTATGAGGATGATGTTGTCTGCTAACATAAAAGGTACATCAAGAAAGACAAATCTATATGACCATGATGACATGAAGACAAAGACTCATCCATAGTCATTGATCACATAGAAGCTTGACTGACAAGGTATGTATAATTTGGTTCTACAATGCTGAACTTATGAGATATGCAGGTTACTAGCACAAGGTCTCTAAATCATTGAAAAGAACAAAGAAGACATTGTTTGGGTATGTTAGACATAACTAACTAGCATGATAATCCAGGTATGTTTTCCTATATCGAGTTAGAATCCTACTTTGTGTTAGGATCTTATATAAGTATACTTTTGTATGATTGATAATGATTATTCATGAAGTTATCAAGGGTTTATGCATATTATGCTTCTTAGTTTAATTAATGATATGACAAACTAGAAGAGCCCTATGGTCAAATAAGAATATGCACGAGTAAAATAAGTACTCTCTGAAACCTTGAATACTAACCTGTGTATGAAATGATCACGACCATACATATTTAAGATTATAATGTTTTGATAGTATTAAGATTATACTAATGAATGTATAATTATGTATGAGATTTTGAGGATGACACAATGATGAAACTATTGCACACTTAAGCATGCATAGTGGTCTAGGATGGATAGAAGTTGTTAACGAGATCAAGAGGGAGGTAACGACACAAACATAAAAGATAAGTATTTGAGTTGTTATTTGAATTACTTCTTGAAATGATATTGCTCGTAATAGTTGTATGCATATTTGTATCCCTAAAATATATCATGCATAGTGTAAGCATTCATATAGCATTGAACAATATACTACTAATATGCATCTGATGGGTAAGTTGGACAAACATTCCATTGTTGCTTGTCTAGAATGAAACCTCTTTGCTAACATATTGGGAGCTGTGCACGCTCTTAATAGTATGTTCTGGTAGAGATGGAAGGCATCTAGATAGCCACTGTATGCATACAGGATATGGAAAAGTGTTGTGCCAAAGTATTGGTCAAGATAGTTGCATAACTATGTGAATCATATTAGTATGCATAATAGGTTATCATTGAAATGTCAACATGATTTGATGATTATGAAGTATCACTAATCATGTAATTGAATTTGATTTGTAGGAAAGATCATGTGCTATGATCTACAAAAGAAGGATGATGAACACTTGTTCCAAAGAACAAGTGATGTCTGTTCAACAAGAAGATTTACAAATCAAACATACTATAGAAGTACAAAGGAAGGGTTGTGGCTAGAGGATTCTTTTAGAAAGAGGGAGAGGATCATGACGAGATTTTTTCTCCAAGTGGCTAGACACATTTCCAGAGATAGATTACACCCATGGATGACAAGACCGTTCTCTTGAATAGTGTAATTGATGAAGAAGTGCGAATCGAGCAAACTCCCAGGATTCGATAGAGAATCACATGATTGAAGAAGGCTCTGTACGGGTTCAACAGGTACCCAGGATCGATAGTCATTTGATGAGCTTGATGATCACCACGGGTGATGCAGATTTCAACCTTTGCTACAAGGTTGAAGATGGTTTCTATATACAGATGACATTCTTCTCTTAGATGGATGCAAGAAGGAACTCACCATAGAGTTCGAGTGATCTTGAGGCTCATATCAGTAGACCCATCTGACGGGAGATGGCACAGATAGATATGCAGGAGATCACTCAATGCAGAGTGTGAATGATGTTCAGTCACAGAGGGAGTAGATCCAAGAGTTAAAGAATCCTGGCATGATTCTTGTGATTAGATATGTGGCTGAGATCAGATGAGATTTTTCCTTAGCCAAGGAAAATGTGAAGTAGAGATTCGTGATGATGAACGGTGGTTTCTACAGTTTACAGACAGATGACTGGTTCATTGATGTATTTGATGAATACCAGGCCAGATATATGCTTTGCTGTGAACACCTGAGTAAATATCTAGTTGAGCTTAGACATGTTCACCTAGTAGCTGCAAAGCACGTGATGAGGTACCTGAAAGGTATGATAGACTTTGGTCTATACTATGTTGGAGATCATGACTACAGATTGTATGGTTATACAGATGCAAATTGGGTCGGGAGTGTCTCAGACAGGAAGAACACCTCAGGTGGATGTTATTGTCTGGGATCCGCCATGATCTCATGGTTCAGCAGAAGGTAGTCCTGTGTGGCTCTCAGCACAGCTGAAGAGGAATATATAGCAGCTTGCTCTTCTAGTTGTGAAGCCATATGGCTTCGGAAGCTGTTGTTAGGACTATTTGGCTTAGAGATGGACTCCACTGTGATCCTGTGTGACAACCAGAGTTGTATCAAGATGACAGAGAATCCAATATTCCATGATAAGTCAAAGCACATAGAGATCTGATATTTCTATATACGGGATATGGTGCAAAAAAGAGCTATAAAGCTCGAGTATGTGAGCACTGATGAGCAAGTTGCTGATGTATTGACCAAACCTCTGTCTCAAGTAAAGTTTGAGTATTTTCGAGACAAGCTTGGTGTAGTTCAAAAGGACCCTTCTTGAAAGGGGGAGTGATATGGTCAATGATGATATTTGGATCGACGATGAGGTCGATGATGAGGATACCTGTATCGATGATGAGGATGCTTGTACCGACGATGAGGTCGATGATGAGGATGCTTGTATTGACGATGAGGTCGATGATGAGGATGCTTGTATTGACGATGAGGTCCATGATGAGGATGCTTGTACCGACGATGAGGTCAATGATGAGGATGCCTGTATCGACGATGAGGTCGATGAGTGGTCCTTAGACTTGGTCTAAGTTGACGAGTGGATTGCATCATCCCTGGACTCTAGTCCTAAATGAATCCAGAGACTTCTGTCTTCGTGAGTGGTCCTTAGACTTGGTCTAAGTTGACGAGTGGATTGCATCATCCCTGGACTCTAGTCCTAAATGAATCCGGAGACTTGTTTCTTCGTGAGTGGTCCTTAGACTTGGTCTAAGTTGACGAGTGGATTGCATCATCCCTGGACTCTAGTCCTAAATGAATCCGGAGACTTGTGTCTTCGTGAGTGGTCCTTAGACTTGGTCTAAGTTGACGAGTGGATTGTATCATCCTTGGCTTTATGTCCTAAAGAGATCGGGATTAACCATCCTGTAAGTGGGTCTGGATTGCATCATCCGTGGCTTTATGTCCTAAAGAGATCGGGATTGACGATCCTGTAAGTGGGTCTGGATTGCATCATCCGTGGCTTTATGTCCTAAAGAGATTGGGATTGACCATCCTGTAAGTGGGTCTGGATTGCATCATCCGTGGCTTTATGTCCTAAAGAGATCGGGATTGACCATCCTGTAAGTGGGTTTGGATTGCATCATCCCTGGCTTTATGTCCTAAAGAGATCGGGATTGACCATCCTGTAAGTGGGTCTAGATTGCATCATCCGTGGCTTTATGTCCTAAAGTGATCGGGATTGACCATCCTGTAAGTGTGTCTGGATTGTATCATCCTTGGCTTTATGTCCTAAAGTGATCGGGATTGACCATCTTGTAAGTGTGTCTGGATTGTATCATCCTTGGCTTTATGTCCTAAAGTGATCGGGAGTGATCATCCCGTAAGTGGATCAGGATTGTATCATCCTTGGACTTATGTCCTAAAGTGAGAGGGATTGATCATCCCGTAATTGGATCATGTGTGTTGTAGATTATGATGCCGTTGATTGAGAGAGATCCAGATGATGTTGTTGATTGGGAGATCCAGATGATGATGCTGTTGATCGGGAGATCCAAATGATGATGCTGTTGAACGTGAGATCCAGATGATGCTGTTGATCGGGAGATCCAGATGATGATGTTGTTGATCGAGAGATCCAACTGATGATGCTGTTGATTGGGAGATCCAGATGATGATGCTGTTGATCGAGAGATCCAGATGATGCTGTTGATCGGGAGATCCAGATGATGATGCTGTTGATCGAGAGATCCAAATGATGCTGTTGATCGGGAGATCCAGTTGATGTTGTTGTTGTAGCTGATCGAGTGATCGAGTGCTGCAGAAGATGAAGACTCAATACTGAAGATGTTGATGTTCCAGTATTGAAGATGTTCCAGTAGTTGTTTGAGTTACTGATGATGATTGAAGAAAACTTCCAATGATTTATAGATGTACCACTGTGATGTAGTTGATGACTCCTTGCTCCTGCAGATGTTGTTAGAATATCCTTCTCGTTAAGGGGGAGTGTTGAAATATTGTAACTTCTAAGAATATTCTATTTGTACTTTATTATCCGGAGATGTTTTATTCCTCCGTTGGGATACTATTATTCATCCAAAGATGTTTTATTCCTCCGTCGGGATGTTATAACTAGGGTTATTAGACTCTCCTAGTGGAGTCGGCCCTGAGTTAAGTTATTAAGGGTTATTAGACTCTCCTAGGAGAAGTCGGCCCAGTTAGGATTAAAAGTCAAGTGAAGTAAAGTATAAATAGAGGAGGTGTGTTCCTCATTTAACACACACTCACTCACTTGTGAACTCGCATAGGAGAGAGAGAGAGATTTGCAAAGGAGGAGAAGGAGCTCTTGTTTGGGGATTTCATCTTTGTACTTTTGATCATCTATATTGAGGAAGTTTTGGTGGGTTTTCTAGCCCATGAGGGTTTCCCAGGATAAATTGTGTCTCTTGTGTTTATGATGTGCTTGTTATTCTTTCAGTGATCCTGTATATGCTATTGTTGTGAAATTGAATTGAGCATTGATGTTATCTATCTTAGCATATTGAATCTTAACAAAAACTCCATGGTGTCCCAAATTGCATTTCTATACTTCTTTAACCTCTGACGGTTGCATGCAAATTGGTTCTTTACTTGTAATACTATTAAGTTGGAGTCGCCTTTTATGCCTAACATCTTTATCCCCATGTCCTTTGCTAGGTCTATTCCAAGCAAGAGTGCCTCATACTCAGCTACATTATTAGTTGCCTCAAATTCTAGCCTAAAGGCAAAATTAAAACTCTTCCCTCCTGGTGAAGTGATGATTATCCTAGCCCCTTTTCCTGCTCTTGAATGAGCACCGTCAAAGTTCATTTTCCATATTTCATCTACCCTTTCATTTTTAACCTTTTGCTGAATAGGGGCTAGAAAGGTAGAGTTGATTGCATAACTCCCAAGATCATTAGTATTATAGACATATTGATTTAAGGGTTTCTTGGAATTTTCCACATGATATTTCTGTTCTTTTTCATTATGCAATTTCACTAATGAGTCCTCTGATGCCGGTACAGCGGCATAAGACCAATCCATTTGTATCCAACCTCCTAAAGTGGCAGCCCACTTTCTGGAAAGTGACATCCCCCACTTATCAGGGACATCTATGACAAAGATGTCCATAGTTACATGGATATCCGGATACTTGGCTAACCTCACCGGTTGATTTTCAATAATGCCAACCACATAAACCTATCTAGAATCCATGGCACAAACATTCTGATATGGTCTAGATGTTCTAAGGTTAAGTTGATGCATAACCTTTTTCGTCATAATGTTGGAAGAAGACCCTGAATCTAACATACAGTTATGTAGAAGAAGATCACCTATCGTCAATGATACATAGAAAGGGGGATGATCTTCTCTTCTTGGGTCCTTGGTATGTAGAATTACTAAGGGGTCCTCTAAGATAATGTTATTGCTTGTGGAAGGTTGTTCTACTGTTTCTAAAAAAGTGACCTTTTTAGGAGTAGGAGGATTTAGAGGAGTAGGAGGATTTAGGACTTTCAAAAATTTATCTCTTTGCTAAGGAATTTTGTATAGTTCAGTAACATGTATAGGTATTTTAGCAGTTTTAAACCAGTTACGCCAATCAACATTTAACTCATTAGACTCATTAGGAATTATTACCTTGGGAGGATACTGCATGCTGGGACCAACATTTCCCTTTCTCTGGTAAGTGACACCTTTGAACTTTTGCATGTCATGGATCATGAGAAGGCCTTTCTCCATAGGTTTTGGTCAAGTTATCTATTTCTTGACTATACTGCCTAGCTTGCTTCCAACTTTCCCTAGGAATGGCGTGGATATCACCTACTGCATTGACAAAATCGAGCTCGCTTGAAACCTGCTCACTGCTGCTACCCTCCAGAAACCCATGTTCTTGAACATAACATGCAAAGTAACAAGTGGATTCCTCATGGAAACCTTTACATGCCCTACAGAAGGGTGTATAGTTCTCATTCTCAACCATGTTTGCAACTTCCAATTGGTTAGGAGGCCTCTTTTCATGGTTAGGACCCTTCTTTGGCCAATTTGTCTTTGGAGGGTAATTTCTCTGAATGGGTTGGGTCTGAGATCTTTCCATGGCTATGACCTGATTCTGCATCTTTTTTAATTGAGAAAGATATTTCATTTCCATGTTTTCCATTTTTTCGTTTATCTCTAATATCTTTCTATCATGAATATCTTGCTGGGAAGGTTCAGTTTGCTTCATAGGAGTCAAGGCCCTTGAATAGCCAGGAATGTTGGACTTGCAAGATGATTGCATGTTTCTGCCAATTTTAATATCCATATCTTGGGCCATCAAAAGGGTGGTGGGCTCTTTGTCTCTAAGCTGATATTGCATTTCACCACTTAGTGCCTCAATGTAATAAACCAAAATGGACTGCGCTGAAGGCTTGAAGTCTGTATGCATGCTGTTTATTAAGTCCGTGAACTTCTTGTTAAACTCATACATAGTTTCATTCAACGTTGAAAAAGTCGGACTCGGCGAAAAGTCGGCAAGGGTCCCGAAAACAATTTTTCGGAAAAATCGGCGAAAAAATCGGAAAAAGTCGGAAAAAGTCGGCAAACATTAAAAAATACAAAATACATTCATTTTTTTCAGAATTTTAAACATATAAAGCAACAATAACATCATATAAACACATTGGAACATAAATATGTAAAAAGCACTGATATATATCATCATCATGTAGTCATGTCAAATATAAAATGATACATCAAAGTCGATACTGAATCCTGAAAGTCTGAAACACCATAGTTGTCCAATCAAGGACTCAAAACTCAAAAGTAGATAACCAATACAAAATGACATCACATATATAAATGTATCTCAGGAAAACTAGTAGCTATCTATCTAATATCAATGCCCTCTTCCCCTTTTACGGGAAAAGGTCATGGGCCGTTTGTCAGGCCTGCCCCTAGCACTAGAAGTAGCAGCAGAAGACCCTGCCCCTGCATCTAACATCGGACGACGAGTGACGGATGGAGGACTAGATGTATCAATCGGTGTAGGCGGTGGTGGCGATGCTAGCACATCACCCTCCGTGGTGGTTCTGACCCCCTCCACCTCCTCCTCCTCCTCCTCCTCCTCCTCCTCCTCCTGCCCTTCCTCTCCCTCTAGCCATGTAAGTTCCTCCTCCATGATAGGAGTCTCAATCTCCACCCTCCAATCAGACAAAATATCAATATTGTCTAAGACGATGGCATCAGCATTTGGTGTTTTATTTATCTGTGCCATCCATAAGCGGAGATTATAATGGACGTAGACCAAATCATTGAGACGTGTGAACTCCATCCTGTAAGAGGAAAATAATTTTTTTGTATGAGTCTAGAGGTTCAAGTTTAAAAAATTAATGAAACATAATTATAATATGTGAAGATGATAGATTCACAAATTATATTAAATGAAATTGATTTGTTGAAAATTTAAAGTCTAAGACTCTAACCTTCTGCGTCTCTTTGCATGTACTTTTTCAAACACACTCCAATTCCGCTCACATCCTGAAGCGGTACATGTTTGGCTCAGAATCTTGATGGCAAATTTCCGTAAATTTGGTGTCCTTACACCATAGGTTCGCCACCAAGTAGCTACAACAAATAAGGAAATAAATAAATCATAATTCAAAATTTCAAATTTCAACTTGCAAATAAAAGTTAAACACTTTAATAACTTACCTGGCATGAAACTGGTCCTGTCACGAATAGCATCAGCAAAGCTAAATACTCCAGCACCATCCTGATACACCTCTAACTCGCGATTGATTGCATTGCGAGTCTCATAATCAGGAACCATCCTCTGAATACAAGTGAAGAGCCCCTCCAACACCTCAGCATCAAAATCAAATTTGCATTTCTAGGAAAATGCAGGGTTGAGGAAGAGTGCTGCCACATGAATGGGTCTATGAAGCATCCCGGTCCATCGACTATCAATCAACTCCCATAACAACATGTGCCTCTCGTGCCCCGGGGTACCCCTGCCCACATAATAATTCCGGATGGCCTCTTTGGCCCTATCCATGGCCTCATACAAATAGCCCATTGCGGGCTTATCACCATCAACAAGTCTCAAAACCCTTACCAAAGGTTCACTCACCGCGCACACTTCCCCCACTCCTTCCCAGAATGAGTCAGTGTACACCAACTTGGCAATGGTTCTCCCATCCTCTCTCCTGCTGTAAGCACAATCACGCCAATCATCAGAAACAAACATTTGCTTCAACTCAAACTGAAATCGAAGCAAGGACTGAAGAGTAATGAAGGTGGTGGCAAAGCGTGTGATTGCGGGACGCCTCAAGTCCCTGTTTTTGGTGTGCCTCCTCATGAGGCTAAGAACAAAAGTATGGTTATAAATAAACTTGGGGATGCTCTTAGCTTGATCAATCACCACCTTGATAAAGGGAACTTTCCCCATATCCTCCAGCATCAAATCAATACAATGAGCAGCGCATGGAGTCCAAAACAAAGCGGGGTGCCTCTCCATAAGCATCCTGCCAGCAGCCACATAATTAGCTGCATTATCCGTAATAACTTGCACAACATTGTGCACCCCAATGTCCTGTAGGAACCCATCTAACAACTCACATAAGAGCGCTGCATCTTTTACATATGCCGATGCATCGACTGATTTCACAAACAAGGTACCTCTAGGACAATGTACCAAAAAGTTGATAAGGGATCTACCCTTACCATCTGACCAACCATCTGACATGATTGTGCATCCAGTGTTCTCCCATGACTGCTTGAGCTCCTCCAACCTAGCACTGATGTCCTTCTTTTCTGCTTGAAGGATTGGACCCCGCAACTCATCAAAGGTGGCACTTTTATACCCCGAGCCAAATGATGCAATGGCATCACACATCTGCTGCCAAAATGGATTGTTTTTTACGATGCTGAGAGGTATGTGACTCCAGTAAAGACACCTCCCCATCACCCTGTCCACTTCTACCTTGTCATTTTTCTTTATCACTGCCTTGATAGAAGGTTGTGATCCACCTCCTGTTCGTGGACCAAAATAGTGTGAGGCCCCCGGCGTGGCTGTGGAACCCCTCGCACTACCCTCAGTGAAAGTGGTAGATCCTGTTGCCCCCACACTTCTTGCTAGGCCAAAAGCTGCAAGCTCAGCTCTGTTTGCGGCGATCTCATCCTTCTTTTTATTCTTTTCATGGATTGCGTCATGGGCAGATCTCATGATCTCTGGGGTCACTGCAGTACAAACGCCAACATCATGCCCAGGGAGTTTAGCTAGATGGTATTTCAACCTGTTAACCCCTCCTGACATGTGATGCCCACACAATTTGCAACTCAAAGTTTGCCTATTTCCATCATCCTCGGGCTCACCATACTGCCAAAACGGATCCAATGGCTTTGGCATCTTCGAAAATGGAATGGCAGCCTCAAAATGCAAACCTAGGGCACAAAAATACAAAAACAAGAAATTAAACCCCATTTGAAAAAATTGCAACAATTTGGCTTAAAAAATCAGACCTCTAAATTTATATTTTTGGCCATGAAAAAATGATAACAAGAAGGTGGCTAAATATCTAAGAAAGAAAACATGCTATTCCATTCTAAGAATCTAAAACCCCCTTGCATTTTGACTCTTTTTGATATTTATAATTTTATGGACATCGAAATCTTTGGAAAAATGGCAAAAAAAAAAAAGAGAATAGAGGAAAGAATATAGGCAAGCAAACATGAAAAAAAATCATAAAACAAATACAAGAAAATGAACCACTACATACCTGTGAGACGAATTGGTTGATTGGCAAAGTTTTGACTCTTGAAATTGAATCCCTTCTCCACAAAAATTCACAATGGTGAGCTTGGATGTTGTTTGGAGTCTTGGATGCCTCCAAACTAGTTGATGGTGCCCTCTTGCCCTTCACACTCCTTCTCCAACAGTCAAACAAAACAAATGACAAAAAAAAAATCACTTTTGACCTTTTAATCCGCGGCCGTGACTGCCTGGGCGACTTTTTACCTCGACTCGCGATTTTTTCCAAAAACTCGGCGATTTTTCGAAAAAGTCGGCACTCGGCGATTTTTTAAAAAATCGCGATTTTTACTCGCCGATTTTTCGGCAAGGGTTTGACCTCGCGATTTTTACGATTTTTCGCGATTTTTCGCCGATTTTTTCAAGCTTGGTTTCATTTTCGCTTCTCTTGATATTGTTTAAGGAAGCTGGCTGATGACGTGGCTCTTTCTTTTCCCCAAATTTGTTGGTGGAGGCTGTTTTGAAGGCCGCTAAGGTTGCAAAAGAGTTGTCTGGTAGGTTTATGAACCAATCACCAACATCTCCTTCTAAAGAAAGGGAAAAAACTTCATATAGACATCTTCATGTTTGTTTGCAGGATCTCTGACCCAACTGTTGAGACATTTGGAAAAGTTCTTTAGATGATGACTTGCGGAAATGGCATCAGTGCCAGTGAAGTTAGGCAGTTTATTGATAGCTTTGTCTGGCAAATCATGCGGTTGACCTGCTATCTGAGTAATGTTAAGGGGACTGAAAAATTCACCCATCATGTCAGATAAACCATTATTATTTTCTATGAAAAGACAATGGATGTCCGAAACAGACTCAGATCCTAAATTCTCAAGGATCCTACAAGAAGATAACCTGTTTAACCTTCTCTGGTAAACCTTTTCAGGTTTAGGGATGAAGTCAAACAAGCCTACAGAGTTCCTTCTTTTTGAATACCTTGGTAAGTTTAAAGACAGTGGAGTCGCCTGATGGATCAAGTCTAATTTCAGAGAGTTATTTAGACTAAAAATCTATCAAAAAGGTTAAGGTAAAAAACTAACAAAAAACTAAGGTAAAGTCGTCCAGGAACAAAAGATTTGTCCCCGACAACGACGCCAAAGATGTTGCCCGCCGATGTGCATACATCAACGAAAATCTTTCGAAGCTGCTTTTGGAATGTGTGGCCTTAGGGGCAAGCAAAGAGTCAGGTGCTGTCACCGGATCCCGACTCCTCCGTTTAGGCAAACCCCTAACGAAGCTAAGGGGGGTAGACCCTACAAAGAGTTACTAAGGCTCTTTAAGTGTATTTTGTGGATTGGGATGGGTGTTTGTTTAGGAGTTCTTAGACAATTTGCAACAAAATTATATCCAAGCAATATTCGCAAGATAAAGCACATCCACAATATATGATGATAAATAACCAATTCACAGATGCATTCACAGCATATATTTAATCAAATTAGTGCAATTGTATGATAGATAAATTAACTTTAGAAAAATAGTGAGACAATTGCTTTGCTTGAGAATTGAGACCAATGCTAGTGGAGTCACTGTCTTTTGGAATGCTTGGAGTGCTTGGAAAATGTTGTGCGGATGTATCTTGGTAAATTTTATTGTAAATTTTAATGAATGAGGTGGATTATTGTGGGAAAAGGGGATCTCCAAGATATACCTTTCGGTATAGGAGATATGTCCGGAATGCAGTCTAGGTGGCTCCGTACAAGGACATGTGGGCTAGAACGGAGTCTCGAGAGCAGTGTTCAACACTACACCAACAAGGATGTAGTCTAATTGGTGCTCTGAGGTCTCTTCCCAGTGGTTCCCGCGTCCCAGGCAGAATTTGCCCAGTTTTGACTACAACGTTCAACGTTGGATTTTCGTTGGTTTATATGGGAGATTATTTTAATTAGGTTGAAGTAGATTAGTTAGATGTGAGGAAATTGAATAAGCTACACCTGTTTTTGGTATCCCATAGCTCAGACGGACTGTTGGTGGGTAGAGCATAAGCGAGGTGAGTAAATAAGTTCGTTCCAATTTTATTTATTACGTGAAAAGATGAGCCATTGACTCTCCGACAGAGAGCACTCTTGATCCGATAAGGAACTGTTATCACCGATCTTGTAGTTGCCCCTTCAGATGGATCCAAGGTGGATGGTAGAGGGGACAGGCAACTAAAGTGGTGAACCAAGAGAGCCTTAGTTCCCAAAAGGATGGTTGTCACGCCAACCAAGGCACTCTTCGCTTGAGCTATCAAAGCCAAGATAGCAAGGGGGAGACCCAGATCTACTCCCGATAGGAGAGATCAACCCAATCACTAGATCAAATCAATCTAATGAAGTACGTAGGGTGACAGGTATGGAACCCTAGAATTTGAGGAATTAAGACCACCGTGGAGGCTTAGGAAAGGTGTGATGTGATACGGAAAGATGACACACAGTGGTTCTAGGATTAAATATGATTCCAGGATTCAAAGCTAGTTTCAAATGGTCAAAGTCAACTGCCTTGGGAAACGTGACCCTTAAAATAGGGAAAGTGTCCCAAATCAGAGATCTGACAGTTAGGGATTTCTAGCTATGCTTGATGAAAGGATATGACAGTATCTAAGTGTTCAAGCAACCAGACAGAGATCAACCACTAAGGAAATCTCACAACCCAAGAAAGTCGTGAGCCTTAGGAGAAGGATTAGTGCCTTGGAAAATGGGCCAAATGGAGTCGGGTGTCCACCAAACTGTAGATCAGGGATGTCAAGGTGTAAAGCAAGGGGGGTTTTGAAGATCAAGGTCATCCAATAGCTAGATCTCAGTAGATTTGAGATTCAAAATGCATCACCAAGTGATCCAAGTGGGGCACAACCCTCAAAATGAGGAATGGGGCCCACAAGGTGAAGCACTAGGGGTAGGTTATCAAGTATGGAGAGTATGAATCAAGTAGGATCTCACCTACCCAGGTCTTAAAACTAGCAGAACTCACCCAACCAAGGAGTGCGACCTCACTTGGAGAGGCTAAGGTGCCTTGGGAAAGAGGTCAAATGGAAGCCAATCCACACCAAACTATACATCCGAATTGCCGTGGATGCTATAGAGGTGGGTTTTCAATATCTTACCCAAAAGGCCACTAGATCTAAGTAGATCTGAAAAAATGTAAAATGAGGGTTTTAACTTATGAGGGTTTTAATGACTTAGACAGATGGATAGATCATGGAATGAGAAGTTTACCTTGAGATCATACCTGTGTGATGGATGAGGTTGCCATGTTGTTGAGGAATGTTCCCACAGAGATCAAATGAGAGATTGTTGATTTTTCTTGCTTCGAAATGATGCCCTAGTCCACACGTGCGCCCTCCTCTTCCTGTCAAACCAAGGAAATCGATTCAATCAGTGAGATCAAGAATGAAGGAAATACAAGCATAAGTAAGTGATAACATGAAGTAGAAGGTACAAAGACAGTAATACTCCCTGTTACCGACGAAGAAACCCCAAAGAAGAGGCAGGGAAAGTCTCCCCTACCAATGCGACCTCCTTGAAGCAAATCGGCCTCCACCTGTAGATGAAAAATACATGGAAAAAAAGATAGCAAGATAGATCTCCAATAACCCAGTGCAAAGGAAGAACAAACGAACGAACTCCAAAAAGCATTCACCACAACACAAGAAGTAGATGCAATAGTATTTTTCTATTCCAATAATCCAGAGCCAAAAGTCCCCTTTACAATGAAAAGCTCTCTCCTTTAAATAGGATGGAGAGAGACCAAAACCTTAACCAATTTTTGAATGAGTGGCTAAGATTAAAAGATCAGAGTGATCTAATCAATGTTTGAGATGAGCTCTGTTGCCGCCTGGTTCCACAACTGGGAAAACGCAGCAGAAGTCTTCAAGCTACTGATGTGGCCTTGGGGGCAAGTCAGAGTCAAGTGCTGTCACTTGGGACTCGACTCCTCCGTCTAGGCTTTCCTAGCAAAGCCAAGGGGGGTTGACCCTAAAAATAAAAAAACTAAGGTGTCTAATCTAGGAGTTAGAAAAAATATTTTTGATAACCAAGATAAAAGCAACATATATTTTTGTAAAGCAAAGCAATCATTCATCAGTACATCATTTACTCTCATTCATTTTCATTATCATTCATTTGCATCATTTGTCAATAACATGAAATAACATTAATATAGACCAGTGCCTTGTAATGGAGTCAAATAAATGCATGAGCAGAAAAGTAAATGTAGTGCAAGTGTTCTTGGTTTATTTTAAAATTAATGTGAAGGTGATCTTTTTATTATGGTTGGTTGGTTCCCAATATACGCGAAGGCACGGGGGAACATGTCTGGAATTTTGCTGTGTGGCTTCCCTCTCTGGCTTGGGCTGAATCGGAGTTTCAAGGAGGTGTTCAGATGGTGTACCAACGAGGGCAAGCCTAACGGTTTCCAAGAGGTCACTACCCAGTTTTGCCCCAAGCCTTCTGGGAAATTTCCCCACGACAACAAAATGCTCGAGATGTGCCGGATTTTCACATAAAGGTTTTTTTTTTATTCGGGGCGGTGTTAGATCCTATTACTAGTCATCCCCTCCTTTCTGATGTGTACCAACTGGATCAGACTGAGCTGCAAGTCGGCCACAGAGCATAAGGGAGAAGACCTTGGTATTTTTTTAGAAAATTTTATGAACCAAAATTTTATCTTTTTTAAACCCCAAGAGTCTCTTTTCAGGCACGTACTCGGGCAAGCCCTTGCACAGAAACCCTATTTCGGGAAAGCAAGGGGGGCGTTTTAGTTTGTAAAAAATTGATAAAAACTACGTTTTAAGTGAAGTTGTGGCCCGCCAGTGGAATGGACCAACAAGGTTGATTTTAATCCTAGTTTGATTTTATTAATTGTAGAAAAAGAAATCTAAACTAAAAAATTGCAAACCACGAAATTTGAGTCGACACAGTTTTCCCCCCTGGGGGGATGGGGTGTGGGCGCTTGATTAGCCCACTTGCTCTTGTTTGATGCTTTAGTAACAATATGATAGAAATGCCCCAGTCTTAAATCGACTTAGTGGCTTACAAAATAGAAGAGAAAAAGTGACCGGTTTAGGAAATTTTCGAACTAGATGCTTCGGATGGCCTGGATCCTGGAAAATTGGCTAGCAATTCTCTCTACCTGCTCCTTAAATGCTGCAAACCAGCAAGCAATAGATCAGTAAAGATGACAAAAAACACTTTAAGAGTGTCTTTGGAACACTTCCTAAAAACCCAGAAAAAACTAAGTTAAACTTCTAAGTTAAAATGACGGAAAGTAACCAAGCAAAACAAGCTATGGGGCTTGTCTACTTGGGATCTTTGTTAGCTTTTAATGGCTGAAAATTTCAAGCTCTAGGACAGCCAGGTAATACTTTGAAATCAGATCTAACACTACTTCAGAAAAACTTGAAAGATTTTGACAACTTAAACCAGTTTTCGAAAAGAAAGTGCTAGATAACCAAGAAGCTTTGATCTACGAACAATGAACTCTTTATGAAATGAAAGAATAAAACTTCTTGATGATAGAATCTGATCTATTCAAGTTTTTATCAGCAGTATGTAAATCAGATCCACTTTTCGATTAGTAACTAGTAACCATAAAATTTGATTTTTTTCTTGAATAAGAGAGAGAGATGGAATAAATCCTTGTTGAAATCCGAAGCTTTGAAGATGGTTTAGTGATGTTTGAAGGGACTATATCTGCAAACAATGATTAGAAAAAAGGGGAAACAAACAAAATCCTCCTTCTTGCCAATTCAAGAAAACACCTGCACATCACAGACCTCACCAACAAAAATTTAAGTGTAGATATACACTCACAAGAAACTACTATTGTATATCCATAAACAAATGAAAGATACAAAAATAATCTCTTACCAAGCACACATCACTAAGCTGCTGCAATAAACAAATTGAAACAACTTATCTCATAGATTGGTAACAATCTTTTTGATGAGCACACCACACCCTTGAAGAATGAATCTTATGCACAAGTCATCTTGGAAAAAGACACAAGATAGTACATCCACATATGACAAAACACCACAAGCTGACCTCCAAAGTCTTCTTTTATTCAAACTAGAAAAATATTACAATCATAGGTCTCTTACATTCAAACATAATATGCATAAACCCTTGATTACTTAAACTTCTAACTTCAAGAATAATCATTATCAATCATACAAAAGTATACTTATCTAAGATCCTAACACAAAGTAGGATTCTTACTCGATATAGGAAAACATACCTGGATTAACATGCTTGCTAGTTATGTCTAACATACTCGAACGATATCTTCTTTGTTCTCTTCAATGATTTAGAGACCTTGTGCTAGTAACCTGCGTATCTCATAAGTTAAGCATAATAGAACCAAATCATACATACCTCATAAGTAGAGCTTCTATGTGATCAAAGACTATGGATGAGTCTTTCTTTTCATCTCATCATGGTCATATATTCTTGATCTAGAACTTGATTTGTCTTTCTTGATGTACCTTTCATGTTAGCAGACAACATCATCCCCATACAACACCACAAGTGCATTAGTACAATCATAAGTGTCATAACCCTAATCAATGAATGTCTTCTATCATTCACATGCATTCATACTTTTACTAAGGTGATCAGACAAGTCTAAAATTAATCATGATTGTACTAACCTCAATAATATGAAGACAAACATATCATGCACTTAATCATAAGATAAATGAAACAGATTTCAAAACATACCTGCATCTCCTCAAGTCATACCTGTCGAGATTGCTTGTAGTCTTTTCTATAAGGGTAAAACCCTAATTATCCAAGGTAGTGTTATCACATATATAGTAGCCGGGCTACCAACATTATTTTTATGATTCCAGTACACTATTCAGCCATTTCCCTTACATTGAGATGCTGAGATGAGCATCTATATCGGATCACTATCAGATTTTGGATAGCAGTACATATATTCCCCATGCCATGACTGAGTCTCAGGACACTCAGAGAGATGACCGATGTAGCCATTATACCATTTGTATAGAGCAATCAGTAGTGCCCAGAGTTACAGCAGCAGTTTCAGAGGACAGATGTGTTATCACATATATAGTAGCCGGGCTACCATACATTATTTTTCTGATGCCAGTACACTATTCAGCCAGTTCCCTTACATTTGAGATGCTGAGATAAGCATATATTGGATCACTATCAGATTGTGGACAACAGTATATATTCTCCATGCCATGACTGAGTCTCAGGACACTCAGAGAGATGACCGATGTAGCCATTATACCATTGGTACAGAGTAGTCAGTAGTGCCCTGAGTTACAACAACAGTTTCAGAGGACAGATGATGGTACAGGTTGATGAGCATTGAGGTATATGACTCAGCAGGTATATCATTGTGTTATGGTTATATTGCTTTTATATTTATTCTTATAGCATGTCTTAGCACCTAGTGTCATGATCTGGCGATCATATAGATATGTGGACCTGGTTGATCATATTATATATATTATATTGTCCCTACTCAGACTTAGAAGTTCACTATTCATACTCATTGGTTTTGCCCTCCTTAGGGAGAATAGAGGTGATCATTCCACCATACCTTGGCTTGCTAGTGTTGGCACCATTATTCATTGTCTTCATCCATCCATTACCTACCTTTTAGTTTATCACCCTAACTTACTACTTGACTAGTGGCATGGAGGACTTTTCCCCACTGTAGCCTCTGTATTGGATGAGCTTCTCTGTTTATTGTGTCTCGGCTCTGAGTTGGTGACAAAACTTACCTATGGTGAGTTGGAGTTCCTTGGAATTCCCCCTAGTCACTAAAGTTGTGTTGGCTAAACCTGAAACTTTTAGTGCTGCCATCTGGAAAATGAAATGCTATATCTTGTATGAAAAGCCCATTCATGCAATGTGTTTTTAAACACACATGAATGAAAGGCATGCCAAATGAAAATGGCCATGAAAATAAAATGTTATATCTTTTGAAAATGTAAATACCTAGGTAAACAAGCTGTCCATGACACACCTAGAAGTGCTCAGGTAAACAAGTGCCTTAAAAACACACCTGCAGCAGAAAGCCTAAAATAAATGTAAATCTATGCAATGTGTTTATAAACACACATAGATCAAGGCTATGGAAACTTCAGGCCTAAAAAGCAATGGAACTTAAATGCTATATCAAAACAATTGTTGGCCTTATTTGTATTATGGATTGTGCGCATCTGTTAAAGGTGAATAAAACCCTCTTTGAACAACTCATCCATTTGTGAGACACCGCCATTCCCTGTGTTGTTGCTCATTCAGTATATACTATGGTGTGTATTCCCTTTCCCTTTGCCAAAGTGTCACAAAGTTAAGTCAGTCAAGTCATCTCTTAGCCTAGCCAGTTATCTTAGCCTTCACCCTTCACTAGCAAATTGATCACAGCTATGAAGTGAGTATGATCTTGAAAGTCTAGTCTGAGTAATAATAATAATTAATGACATTATATATTTGGATTTAGATCGCCAGTAATGATTACTTTGTGTTATAATTGTTATTTGAATAAGTTGTAGAGCATGCATTAACCTTTGACACTTTGCAGCAGCTTCCGATGATGGTCTGAGTTATATTTGGTCATGTTGACTTGGTTAGACCTAGTTTGACCAAGTTCAACCTTAGGACATGAGATGGTTGGGCCTTGTGATGATATGGATAGATGATGTATGGTCTATGTACATGTATATGATGATTCTATGCAGCAGCTACAGGGTTATGATGATGATTCATGGTTTAGAGCATTATTTGATCATTTACAGATTATTATTATTTGCCCTGTGCCGGTATATTGGATATATATATTGATCATGCAGAGACTCATATGGTGTATGAGTACACATCTTGGATAGATTTGGACCTTCTGAGTCCAATGAGACATTTTGTTTTCAGTTCCGGGCACTTACAGTGATGATTGAGCTTCAGTAGGCTATCCCAGTGCAGTTTTGGTCTGTCGGAGGCCTCGTCAGAGCAGATGTGATTTTTATCCGGTTGACCTAGGGCGCTGTGCTTGGAGGGGGTGGTCCAGCCACTTGTTTTTACCATATTACCTCCCTCCCGGACACACTGGTGCCCTCACCTTGACAGCACAGGCACTCTAGGAGGCAGTTTGGGGCAGTTTCACGCTTCCTGAGGCATTTCAGGATTGGTAGAAATGGTTATTGAGGAAATCGATTTGGGCTACTGAGGCAATGTTATGGCATGGGATGATCAGTGATGATGGATCGATGTCTTCCACACCTCCTCCAGCAGTTTCAGCTTCATCGGGGCCCGCATCCACCACTTATGGCACTTTCTGATGATTTCTGAGGTCTTTTGAGGCCTACGATTTGACCATAGAGGCACGATTTGGTATATTGATGACTATTTTATGATTATTGTGCTATGGGGATTGACCAAGGGTGGATAAAATTACCCCTTGGACCCACCATAAGCTTCCTATTATATTTTGTCATCATGATTTGGTGGGATTCCCCTCTTCTAGGGCGATTTTGTCCACTCATATTATATTTTATTAGTGATCCATGTATTTTATTGTTGAGCTCATCTCAACCATTGATTAGACATTTGTATCTTTTAATCTTAGCCACTCATTCAAAAAGTGGTTAGAATTTTGATGCCTCTCCTTATTTAAAGGAGAGAGCTTCTCATTGTAAGGGGTCTTTGGCTCTTGGATTATTGGTATAGAAAAACCTTCTTGTGGAAATTCTTGTGGTCTCCTTTGCATCTGGTGTTCTTAGATGGTGATTGGAAAGTCTATTGCAACCTAGCATTTGGAATTTGTGGTAAGATCTATCTATTTTGGAAATCATTGTCTTGTCTACAGGAGGGCGACTTCAACAAGGGCGATTTTGCAAGGCTTCTTCAAATCGACTTTCTTGGCATTTGCTTGTATCAGGGGGTTATCATTAGTATCATTGTGATCTATGCTATCTTTCTGTTACTTCTCTTGTGGCATTAGTCTTATCTCTTGATTGCATCAAATCTGATATTGTTGACGTTTGTTGTGCAGGAGAGAGGGCGCATTGGCTTCTTGGACTAAATCGATCTCATAGAAAACTACCTCAAAGCTTCTCAAATTGATCGGGTTTGCATAGATCATCATCATCAAGGCATCTACAAGGTTACCCAGGTAAGATCCACAGGTTTGTTTCTCTTATCTTGATCCAATCCATTGACATAATATATAAATTGATAAAACCCTAATTAATTCAAACCCCCATTGTTACATTTTCTCAGATCTACTAAGATCTAGTGGGTTGTTGGGTATCATATTGAAAACCCACCTCTATAGTATCCACGGCGTCTCGGATCTATAGTTTGGTGAGGATTGGCCTCCATTTGACCCCCTTCCCAAGCCAAATTAGCCTCTCCAAGTGAGGTCGCACTCCTTGAGGAAGGTGAGTTAACCTAGATCTAGTTGATGGGTAGTTGAGATTCCACTTGTTTCATGATCTACACATCCAATAACCTACCCCCAGGTTGTCACTTTTCTGATTTCTACCTTGTGGGCCCTATTCCACATTTTAAGGGATTTAATCTCCATTTTGGACCTCTTGGTATCTTTAAACTCAGATCTAGTAAGATCTAGCCATCGGATTGCCTTGAAATTGTAGATCCACACTCTCACTTGACTAACCTACTTGGATCTAAAGTTTGGATGCCATTGGATTTGTCTTGATTCATTTATTCCACTTTTAGGGCTCCTTGGGTAAAGTCGCACCACCTTGGAGATTGGAGTTGGTCCACTTCTAGGGCATGGGTATTTGAGATTTTGGTGGATTTGGAACAAGCATAATTCAAAACCTAGGTCTAGTATGTCACTTCATTAAATTTTGCCTTGGGGATAACATTCCTTGTTTTAAGGGATTATGGTCCACTTGAGGTCAAACCTGAATATCTATATCTAGACCTATTCATCCATCAAGACTTTAACTGCCCACTTGTCTCATGCAATAGGAGTCATCAACCACAAGTTAACTTCACTTTGACTCCATTATCCCAATTCCCAAGGCACTGGTCTCTCTCCAAGTCAATTCAACTTTCCTAGATTGTTGGATTAACTTGTGGTTTGACTCTTGTGTGGTGAACTAAATCCTTTGGTGTCATCATACTTCATGATCAAGCTTGTCACTTGTACTAGTTAGCCCCAATTCAACCCCTTAACTACCCTGCATTGGACACGGTTCCCAAGGCAGTGGATTTTCTTACATTGAACTAGTACTTCAATCCTGGATCCCATTTCAAATACTATAAGTCACTCTCACATCAATAATGAACCAAAGCTATACTCATTAAACCCCTCACTTGTCTTGTGACTTCATCCTTAGGTCTAGGATAAACCATACACCTTACTTCACTTAGAATTAACTTGATTTGGTGTCTTGGTTTTGATCTTTCCTGTCGGGAGTAGATCAGGTCTCCCCCTTTGTTGTCTGGGCTAGATAACATAAAGCGAAGGTTGCCTCGACTGGCGTGACAACCATCTATTGGAGGTCGAGGTGATCGTGGTTGCGCCTTTTGAGTTGCCCTTCCCTATTGCCATCCATTAATGGATACATCCACAGGGGTAACTACAGTTTAGGTGATAACAGGTAGATCACTTGTAAACATCTTATATAGGTTCATGGTGCTAGGATGATAGAATATCAGTGCCATTTAAACCTCCTTCATTGCTGCCCTATGAGTCTCCCAACTTTGCTAGGGTTTCTTCTTACTTGGAAACCTTAATTTTCAATCTCCTTCCTCCCACAACATTTTGATGGAAGATTAATATCTATGATGAATGGATTCCAAATCCATTTTCAAAGTTTCCAATGTTGCATCAGGTGTTTCCAACATTGTATCAGGTCATGCCATACCTGAAAAACTGAAAACCTTAAGTGAGAACTTCTTCCTCCTCTTCTTTGATTTCCTCCGTTGAGCCATTTTAGATGTGCAGTATTGTTTCTGATGTATCTCTGAAATTTCAGATCCTCAGGGTCTGAAACTTCGGCCTGTGGTAGCCTGACCTGACATCTTTCCAACCCCACATATTTTAGTTTCATTGGATTCTCCATGAGAGAGATATGCTAAGTTTCCCAACATGACCTATTTATGGGATGAAACAGCGTAGCGAACTTGTACGGCATGCCACGTGTCACTGTTTCAACTTCAGCCTCTGATACTCGGACCTGTGAAACTACAGTCCGTGCCCTAACTGTCACTTTTTATAGAATTCCATTTGGAGCTTCTTAGCCCGAGATATGACCTTTTTCCCTAGGTCCTCTATTTATGGGATGAAACAACATAGCAAACTTGTACAGAGTGCCACGTGTCATTGTTGCAACTTCGGCCTCTGATACTCGGACTTGTGAAACTACAGTCCGTGCCCTAACTGTGACTTTTTACGGAATTCCATTTGGATCTTCCTAGCCTGAGATATGACCTTTTTCCCTAGGTCACCTTTTTAGGGCTGCATTCTGGAAGAGGCAGAAACCTTAACTTGTACGGATCATATCTCACAAAGTACAACGAATCTGGGGCTGATTTTTCGACACAAGGTACATCTATGTCTGATCTTCGTCCTGTAGAAGTTTAAGATCCTGAACCATCGCAAAAACAGATTTATAGAGAAAGTTCCACGATGACTAGTTTTTGATATACAAAGCCCTAACTTTCAAATTGTCGCGACTGAAGCAAGTGTCGTAAATGCCATACATTGCCTTCTTTCAGGCTAGCTGTGATACCATGTTAAGATTCAATATGCTAAGATAGATAACATCAATATTCAATTCAATTTCACAACAATAGCATAGACATGATCATTGAAAGAAACACAATCACAACATAAATACAAGAGACACAGATTTATCCTGGGAAACCCTCTAGGGGAAGAAAACCCAACAAAACTTCCTCAATATAGATAATAAAAAATACAAAGACAAAACCCCAAACAAGTGCTCCTTCTCCTTGCAGATATCTCTCTCTCTCTCTCCTATGCGAATTACACAAGTGAGTGTGTGTGTGAATGAATGAATAAATGAGAGAGCCTAGCTCTCTATTTATACATTCACTTCTACTTTAATTTTACAAGTTGACATGTCTGCCTCAACTAACTTTACCACTCAATAAATGCTGACTGGGCCAACTCCTCTAGGGGACTTAAAAACCCCATTACATTTGACTCTAGGGGGATCTAATGCCCCGACTTCTAATGCCCCGACTTACAAAGGAGGATTTACCTCAATGACTTTACATGACCAAATGTAATAATAACATCTCCGAATAAATTACAATAGAATATTCTTCGAAGTTACAATATTTCAACATCGATAACCCCCAGGTGCGTGTTTCGGCAGAAACATAGTCATTTGTTCAGAGATAGCCCAAACATTTTCCTTTAATTTTGAGTTGTAGCAGGTTGGCAAGGATATGAATTTGAGATTAAGTTGTTTAAACCAAAGTTACAAATATCGTGTCGGCAAATATATAGCCAAGGGTTCAAAAACAAATTATTGGATTTATTGGCGAAAATGTCGACAAACATCGGCAATATATCGTCAAACTTAAAAAAATACAAAATTATTCAATTTGTTTTTCAAATTTTTAAACATCTAAAGCAACAAGAACATCAAATAAACACATTGCCACAGGAATATGGAAAGAAAATCGATATATAAGATGTATAAGACGTCTAGTGATATATCACAAATACAAAATGAATCGTGTCCTGAATCCTGAGTCCCCCATTCATGAATCACCAGAATATACAATCAATGTATCTATGTAGCTAGAAGGCCCTGGTGGTTGTGGGGATCGTAGTGGACTCTGCATATTTTAAATCGCTGTGTATGTATATGTATTTTTAAATTAATAAATGAGCAAGGACATTTAAAAAAATGAATGTGAAACATAAATCATAAATCATACATGTCGGCGAATCATTGCCTATATTGGGATCCTATTTATCAATAACACCCTCAGCCTCCCTCCTCTATGCTCTAATCCTTGCCTCTACCTCTAATCTCAAAGTTGATCCTCCAAGGACATTAGTTAACAACTCAACACCTTACAATTTTGATGATGTTAATATTTGATTGAGCTTTGATCTTTAATTCTTTTAGATGCAGAGACTTGAAGCAATGAGACAATTCAATCACATGAAATTTATACAACCATAACACAAGATATACCTTGGGGAAAATCCTCAAGACAATGAGAACAAAAACCCCAGCAATTCTTCTCAGTATAATATAATGGATAGCAGAGAATGTTTTCTTTTACAACATAGCAGATTGCTTTCGGAAGATAAGAGATCACCAAACACTCTTGGTGAAGATACGGAAGCAATAGAGAAGAGAGATCAATCGGAGAAGTGCCTTGCATTCGATAATAATATCCTGCACACAAAGAGAAGCACCTTGCCTTCAAAGGAGAAGAGAATTCGCTTGACATTGAATTCATCAATCCCGTATAACATATTTATACATTCTTCTCTTCTATTTTTATCTTCTAACTTCAGGATGAACTCGCCCTCAAACAAGATGTATCAATCTTGCATGCAGAAGTGCGCCCCACTTCTCATGCAGTGCTTTATCTCACCGAGCTGTCATTTAGGATGAACTTGCCTCTTAACTGAAAGCTTGCCCATTTAGTTAGGCGGCTAACTTAAGTGTCGTCACTTAGTTAACTAGATCTTCTTTGTTGTCACTTAGTTAACTCTCTTTAACTGATTCTTGATAACATCATTGTAGTGATCAATTCGAGTTCTCCTTGATTTACTGAAGTGTCGTATTTTAGTTTAACTAAAGTGAAAACACTTTAGTTAACTAGTCCTTATTTAACACTTAGTTAACTGAAATCATGTTGATTGATTTACTTGAAGTGATCACCGTGAGTTCTTTAGTTAATTGAGGCATATCTTGAAGTGATGCTTTAATTGAAGCATTGATTGAGGCATATATTGATATTTAATTGAAGCTTTATAATTGAAACTTTAACAATTCGATTTCTCTTTAATTAGCTGAAGTGTCTGCATGGGAAATTTCGAATTCTCTTGATCTCTATGCTTTATCTTTTATTTCTTTATCTCTTATTGCATGGTCAATATGTGCTAACTTTAATTATCCATCACATTACATTATACTAAGAAGAATTATCAGATGCCGTGATCATATTATATTATTCTGGACCAAATGATCATATGTTAAAGTAATTCACTTTACAGGTGATCAATCTCTAAAGGAGACTTAATAGCAGCTGGTGATCATGGTTAATAATACATCACACAACATTAAATGATTTTAACAAGTAAAGCATGACCTTTATACGGAAGGTCCACCTCTATACGAGAGGTCCATCCCATGGATACCTTTATACGAAAGGTTCACATGAGAATCATGACTTGACACACACAAGTCCGGAGACTTGTCCAACAAGACTTTACAACATCATGACTTTGATCAATTACCTCTATACAGGAGAGATTACCTTTACACAGAAGGAAATCGAAGTGCTCACCTCTATACGGGAGGATCAATCTTGGCTACACAAGATTGGTTTGGAGAATGTCTCCTGATACTGTATATTTAACAGATGAAACTTCCTAATCCAATCGTTTAAATAAGGTAGAAAAAACTTCCATGCTTAATAAGTGATTTTGTTTGAGTGAAGAGTACATTTTTATTAGGTCGTGATAGAGGAGTTCAACAATCAACACGACCAACATCAAGGTACATAGAAGGGTTAACGTGCTTGATTAAATGCCAATACCATACCCTCATACATGATAGAATCCAATGGAAATTTTGCAATCCTGAAATCCTGAAAACTATTAAGTCTGTTGAATTCTGAATGGGATCTAAAATTCTGTTTTTTGCATATGAATTTTGATGAGGTTGGAACCACTCTCAAACATCCTGAAACAATTACTGGTAATGTTAAAAATTTAAGTAAAAAGATAGAAAATTAAAGATAAGGAGAATGTCACTTTTACTTGAAGAATTTAATGTTAATTTTTAGTGCAGTTGCGAGACCCATTCTCAGAGAGGATGGTACCCTAATCAGTTAACTAGGGTTCCTGGTCAAGTTAACCAGGTAGAGTAGAGAGGAAGACCCTAGAAGGTACCCGAGGGCTCTGAGTTGTCTCCTGGGGTTCTTTGTTGGGGACCAAGCAGGTTGATGCCATGACAAAGTACCTAGCATGTGGCTAGGGCCCCTATTTGTGTCTAGGGTATTCTGGTCTAGTACCAGACAGTTTCTTGGTCACAAGGACCAAGCAGATCCCGCAGGTTGAGACAGAGACATCCTGGTCTAGGACCAGGCAGATTCTTGGTCAAGGACCAAGTAGGTCCTGCAGGTGGTTGATCAACACTCAGTCTAGGACTGAAAGCTCAGTTTGGGGTTGAGAGCCATTCTGTATGAATGGAGGCACTTGGTCAGTTACCAAGATGTTGACTTCGGTCAACCTTCAGCCTGGGGCTGAAGAACCTGGTCAAGGACCAGGTGGTTGATCAACTTGACTCAGTCTAGGACTGAAGCTTAGCCGTGGGCTGAGAGCCATTCTCAACCATTCCTTGAGAATGGAGGTTCTTGGTCAGTTACCAAGATGATGATATGTGATGTCCTCTTCTCCTAGGTCTTCGAGATGGTTGAGCTAGGTGGTCTTCTCAAGGGACTGGCCACCCCTTGATGGAGTCACTAGCATTTGACCTTAGGAGTAGTGTAGAGGACCACATGATCACATCATCCGTGTGGACCCTTCCTTTTACAATGATGATGAATTTTCAGGTTATTTGGAACATTTGCACATTTCAGAGAGAGATGATTGGTTGTGCCCCACCTTGATTGATTGACTTTTGGCCCTTACACCTTGTTGATTATTTGTCTTGTGGTACCTTGTGGTTAATAGGGTCAATTACCCACTTTGAGTTATCTTTTGATTTTTACCACTTTTGATGTTTTTGGTCTTATGGATACTATGGTTGTTTGACCACATTTAAGGTTTACCCTTGGTCCTAGGGGTTATGGGTCATGTACCCACACCTCCTATTTAATTATATGACCCTAGTACCCTACTTATGTTTTATGTGACTCTTTTATTTTATTTTTTTATTTTTACTTTTATTTTTTATTTCTATTTTTTATTTTAATTATTATTAAGTGGTAACTCCCTATCTTAAATAAAGTTGGACCCTTCTTAATATGTGGAACCCTAACTTAATTAAAAGATTATTTTATTAATCTTTCTAGAAGGCCTTTTATCATATTTATAGATCTTGGTTCCTCATTTAATCAACCATAAAAACTTTATCTCAGCTCTGCTCCTTACTGTGCTTGACGTCAAGGGTTTTACAGCTGCTCCTTCTGAGATTTGATTGCCGCCCACCTGCTGATTCAAGTTCAGTTCTAATATTTTGATGTCATTCAGGGTTGTTCTATGTTAAGACATTGACTGGTAACCTGACTGAAGGAGGCCGTGACAGTTGTGAACCTGTTAAATTCTGTTTTTTGCTCACCTGGGATTTTGTGAAAGTCCTATCTGCTATTGTATAGACCCGATCTGTTTCTGTGAGGACCCGATCTGCTATTGTATAGACCTGATCTGTTTCTGTGAGGACCCGATCTGCTAGTTGTTAGTATGATCTATTGTTTTTTGAGCTCAGATATCCTTTACTTCTGCTAGACCTTAAGTCCATGATTCGTTGACTCAGTCTTAAGCTCTAGATCTATCTTTTGTGGAGGCCGTAATGTTTTAAGTTCATACTCAGTCTGCTGGTTGTATCTTTGGTGGAGGCTGTGAGCCTTGGAATCTGATCTATTTTTTATAACGATTATCCAGTTTGTTCCAGAACTGATCTGAGTACTTCTTTGGAGGCCATAACTTGTTGGGGTCTGCTCTTTGTTTTTTATGAGGTGCCCTAAACCTGTTTCAGTCCGCTGAGACTTGTTTTGGTATTTAAGACCAGATCTTTTGTGTTATGAATTTGTTGGATTACATCTTGTGCTGAGTTTTTGAATCAGATTTCTTATATTGAGTCCTGATGCTGTCACTGTGTTTTTTGACTGTCTTTGACCACTCCTGGTTGACTGTACCTCAGCCCAGTCATCTCTCTCTCTCAGGTTTGTACTAACCCTTCATCAGGGTCATTTGGTTCCTAGTGTTTGACTGGCCTCTGAGAGGCACAGTTCTTTTCTGAAAGTAATATTTCTGAGTTTAAAACAGGAAGGTTCCACACCCAGGTAAGTATTCTAACTCATCTATTCTATTGTTAATTAAACAAGTTGATTATCTTCTATTATTTACATGTTACTGAAGATTACTTTAACACAGTGACCAAATTGGTAGTGTTAAAGGTGAAAAGTTGAAAGAGATGAAAATTATGTTTTGCTAGAGCTACTGCTGTATTATTTCATTTTTAGTACTAGTAGTAGTCATTAAATGTTAAAAGTGTTTTTTGCATTAAAGTACATTGATTGTTTATTTTCTGCATTAAAACCCTAACTCTATAAAAAATTAACATTTAATATTACCAATTACTTATGAACAAGGTGACATTTTTTATGGGCACAGCAATTTTTTTCTTCTTTCGAAATGCGGCAACTAAGCAAAAAAGGCCGAAAAATCACGATATATTAAAAAAAATTGCCAAAAGTCCCTGATAAAATCGGGTAAAAATCGCCAAAAAATCAGGGAAAATATCGGCCGATATATTGCTGATATATCGCCAGGGGGTTAGCATCGCGATGTTGCCCGACATATCGGTGATGCTGCCGATATATCGGTGATGTTTGTAACAGAGGACTTTAAACTGATTCATCTCAATCTGCAGCCATTTTTTTGACTGATCTCTTCTGATCAACATGAACAAGTGGCAACTACTCTATTTTGGATATTCAACAGGCATATTGTCCTGCCATGCTATGGAACATTCCTTCAGTTAAGATGCCAACATTCCTTCAGTTAAAATGCCACAAGTGGGGGTATTTATTCCGCCAAATTTACTTGGGACTTGCACCTGGTCCCACCCTTTTTTCCACAGGCACAGTGCACACATGGTCACAACCGCAAGCATGAGCATACCATTGGAGAGACTTGAACCATGTTGGGGGCAATCAAAACACCCTGACCACTGACAATCTGCAAACATTTAGAGATGTGTTTGGCTATTTTTATCAATTGGACTCAATTTTGTAATTCTCAATGAACAAAACATATGAAGTTTGAGAAAATGCATAATTCAAAATTTAAAAGCTATATTTGCAAACTATAGTGTTTAAACTTTGGATAAAATTCTAATTTATCATTATAACATAGTTTCTTAAAGTTCTTATTTTGTTTTATTTTATTTATTTATTTTCACTTTATTCAACTTTTATTCAAATTTTATGAATGAATTTGAATTGAATCAAATATATTCTGTGAACATAATCAAATTCAAATTTAAATGAATTTATTCACCAAACATAATCAAATTCAAATTTAAATGAACTTATTCACCAAACATAATCAAATTTAATGGTTGGGTTATGATATTGCCAAATCTGGATTCCTTCCCTTAAAATTTGGTGAACACGGTTACTAAGATTATATCATATATGCCTACATTACTAGTTTTACAAGGATTTCTTAGAAATATAAGATGGTTTTCCAGTCTTATGTTTCATTAACACTTTGTCTTTTCTGAGTCCTTGAATCTGGTGACATGCCCTTTGGAAGGTGTTTTTTTATATTTAGAGGTGAAATTACACAGCTATGGTACTAGGATCAGATCGCCATGTCATTCCAATTTCCAGTATCCAATTTAATTTGTTCACAGTTAAAAGTAACTATCAAAATTCTATGTTTTTATGGTTGATTGATCATTGATATGAGGGTTTTTCTGAAGTTGCAACTTGCAGGTTTTCTGAAATGCATTCTCTTTGTCAGATCTAACTTTTGTAAATTCCATTTCAAACTTGCAGGAGCAACAGCAGAAACAGTTAGAACTTATATTAGCTCTAGGAAAAGCTGGGAGGTTGCAGAAAGGAGCAGCATATTCTGTTGAGAGTACAAAGAAGCCACAAAACAGTGAAGTCTCTTCTAGAAAAGAAGTATCAAAGACAAGGAGCCAGAAAGTAAATTCGAAAAGGGCGAACCCAGCAGAGGAAAATGGATTAGTTCAAAAGCAACGGAGTTTTCCAAAAATCTTTGCCCAGCGAAATGGTAGAATTCCTGATGTGCATTGTGACAAAGGTAAGTCAATCATGGACATACATCTCCCTAGTGTATCAAAATCCCATTCAAGTGGGTATATTGACAAATCTGAGTCAACAAAAAGTAGACAGTATTTACAATGAACAGGTCGACAATGCTGAGAGCCAGGTTCTGTCTTTCACAGGTGAAGCAGAAGGCAACCTTTCTCAAATTCTGGAAGCGCAAGGTACTGCTCAAGGTATCTGCTCAAGGTCAGATTATGCTGTTTCAAACAATCAGGAGAAAGATGATGATTTGGAAAGCCAAATAAATGAGAAAGGTTCTGGGGAGGGCTCTGTACTGTAATTGCAAGGAAGGAGAGTTGCTGTTGTTTAAAGTTTTATCGGCTCAGCATGGTCCCTGTAATGTTGAAGTCCTGGTATGCATTTGATTGCCATTGCTCCCTAAACATTTAATCTTGGGATGGTTATTCATACCGGTTGCATCTTCACATTTAAATTGGTCCAGGAGATGAAAATGGTGTTGGCATTCACGTGCTTTGTTGGCTTTCACATGCTTAGATGAAAGCTTGAGTTTTCTTTAGCTTTATCCTTTGAATGATCTTGTAAAGTTCAATGCAGATTTGCTTGAATAATAACTGTCCGAAACTTGTTTTAGATGCTTTCATCTGACTCATCAACTGTATCTTAGTGTTATGGCAGAACATTGCTATTGTTTTCGTTCTTTTAAAGCTATTATAGCTCGTGTATCCTTAGCTTTATTGAATATTCCATTATAACATATATGGCGACCAAGAAATCAGTGGAGACTTTCCTTATAATTAGAGAACTGGAGGTGGTATTGTCTTTTTAACTGTGGGAATAAGCAGTGTACAGAGGGATTAATAGATTCAAAAGGAAGACGGAGAGTCTCTTTGCAGCATAATTATTGCACTTAAGGCTAACTTCTATATTTTTGCTTTACTTTTATGTTCTTATGCTTTGAGACTATTTAGAGCCTAGTTTTTGATTGTGGGACTGTAATTGTAGATTTCTATAAGGGTAATCTAAAACTGCTGGGAGTGTTCATATATTGGTTCACTCCATGAACTTAGCATCAGCACCTTGCCTATTCCCATTGCTCGAAAAACTTTGTGATGAAAACTTGTGACTTAATAATTATGATCATATATAGTTTTAGTACAATCAGAAATTCAATGTATGTTGGATATGATAGCATTGATGATGGTGTAGAATTTTGAATGTTCTCTTTGTTGACAGTCCAGAATTTGATTCCATGAAAGGTGAAGTTTGTATGACCATTCTTTTATAGACATATTTTTAGCATCACGGTTGTCACTCTTGCATGGATGTCTTTTTTGTCACGGTTTTCTCATCTCAGAATAGAGGGATTCAATGTAAATGCTTACTGTTCAATAGGTAAAGCTTTATCATATGCCAATGTACAGTTACTTAAAAATCAAGACAGAGAGACATGCCACAGAGATGGAGAGGCAAGCCACACACTCGCTCACACCAAAGGTGAGACCACGCTCACACTCAGACAGATTTCATTGATGAAAAATGCATTATATATATAGGCTATGACACACTCAAACTAACTCCTGAAAGAGTGGATCTGAAACCATTCACTACTCAAAATAGTTTAAAACTATAACAAACATAACCTAATAATTAATTCTTTCAACAATATCCCATCTATGTCATTTCGACATTATTCTCAATGCTCCCCCTTAATGGCGAAATGAGTTCTCTACAACACCTAGCAGATTTCTATATATTTCAAACTTTGCCTTTCCAAGAGGCTTAGTGAAGATGTCAGCCATATTCTCATTTGTATTATAATAAATTAGATCAATCTCATTTGACTGCATCTTTTCCCTTACAAAATGATGCTGGGTCTCAATGTCCTTCGATCTGGCATGATACATAGGATTGTTGGCTAGTTTGATGGAACTTTGGTTATCACATTTGATAACTGTTGGCAATTTTTGTTCCTCTCCCACATCTTCAAGAATCCGCCTCAACCAAATTGCCTCACAAGTAGCACTGCACAAGGCTTTGTACTCAGCTTCAGTTGATGACAAAGAAACAGTTGGCTGTTTCTTGCTGCCCCATGACACGATCCTTGATCCATTGCTGAATGTGTTGATGTTTCTCCAGGTGCAGCATCAGGCAGATATTCACTCACAGATAGCCATGCTGATTTGGCTAGTGAGGCCATGCAGATTTGGCTAGTAATGAATGATACATTCACATTCTAGAGGTGAATGGCTCGGGCAGGGGTATTGCTTCTCCCAGTCATATGGTGTGGAGATGGACCCCAAGGATGCTCTCACATTGCCTACTCCCGTAACGGAGTGATCTATATTCTATATTAAAGTGTTTGACATGTTTATTTTATTAGGGGCTTTCATCCCCTTATGAAATATACAAGTCTAGCCTAATGTTGAAATTGACATAATCACTAAGAAGTGTCCGGGCTTCTTAGTGTGGGTCAAATCAACATTAGGGCTCTATGCGGTGAATAGACGTGCATGTGATGGAGAAGTATAACATCATCACAATGGACAACCTTTCCTAAAGAAGTGGGAAATTCCAATAATAAAGTGGTCAACTTGAAATACAACATTGAAGTGGACAAACAAGCAAGTTGGCCCCAACTAAAGAAGACAAGTCGGCCCCAAGTGAATTTCAGGTGTTTTGATGTGTATAAATAAGAGGAGTTCTTCCTCATTTCATCTATCCAATTCGTCAGACTCCTCTCTGCTACACAAGTGCACACATCTAGTGGGGACATGTGAAGATATCAAGGAAGCACCTTTGAAGACTCTTATCTCTTTCTCTTGGGTTCACCATTCTCTCTTGAAGACTCGCATCATCTCTGTGACTGCCCTATGATGCACTTCAACTACGGTTTGTACCCTGTGACTATCAAACCATTATGAACTAGGGTTCTTCTATTGTTGTTGTTGTACTCTTATTATTGGAAATATTCTTCTTAAGAAAGGTTGGTGGGTTTTCTCCCGAGTTCGGGTTTCCTAGGGTAAATCTTTGTGTCTATTGTGCATGGTTCTCTTTCAGTGATACTTTTGTTTTTTCTGCTGCAAATTTGAAGTTGAAATGCAATAATATCTGTGGGATGAAATAAGATTTGAAAAAAATACTACTAAGTTAAAAATTCAACATGGTATTAGAGTAGTACTGAATAGAAACCATTGCCAGTGATTGTTTCTACCCTAATCTGGAAACTAGGGCTTCCAAGTTTGGACATTTCTGTTCATAGATTGGACTTGAAAATAGCATTTTGGAGCTCGCCCTAGGAGGGTGCACTTATCTGTGGAGGTAGATCTCAGTTTAATGAAGTTTAAATTTTGATCTAATCTCTACCGGAATCAAGGAACTAGGGCTTCCAGTTTTGAACTCTTTTGGCCACAGACTGGACTAAAAAATAGTGTTTTGAAGGTCTCCTCAGAAGGGCACATCTATCTGTGGAGTCAGTTTTCACTTTTGACAAACTTCATTTTTGACCTAGTTTCTGCTAGGGTTTCTGGGCAGATTTCAGCTCTTGACAAAAATGGTGTCCAGCCTTAGAGTAGAAGACAGGTTGGATGGTGCCTCTAACTTCAAATTCTGGAAAACCAGGATACTCTTCATCCTAGATGAAAATGAGATCCAAGATTTTGTAAAAGAAGATGTCAAAGAACCTGAGAATGCCGAAGAGAAAATCAAGTACAAGAAAATGAAGCAAAGGCTAAAAGGATCTTGATAGATTCTGTAAAAGATCATTTGATTCCATATGTTGCAGAGTTGAAGACTGCTAAAGCAATGTTTGATGCCTTAGTAGGATTGTTTGAGAGTAAGAAGACCAACAGAAAATTAGCTTTGAGAAACCACCTCCGTGGTATGATGATTACCAACTCAGATTCAGTTGCTACATACTTCATAAAGGTCTCCCAATTAAGAGATCAACTTAAAAGTTAAAGCCATTGGAGATACCATTGATGATTCAGAACTTGTTATGGTAACTCTTAATGGACTTCCCTCTTCTTGGGAGTCATTTGTTCAAAGTGTTTGCAGACGAGATGAGTTGCCCAAATTTGACATGTAAAATTTTCAAATCCCCAACCTGGTTTCAATTTTCAACTGTGCATATTGTTTAATGCCCAACCCCAAAATCGTTTTTGACTGCAAGTTATGGTTTTGTTCTCATAAACAATACAGTGAAAGAAACACTTGGAAATTTTCACACACTTTTCTTATGACGGAAAATTAAAAGATGGCCACACCATAAAATTTAACACTCGGAATTTTAGCCAAACTTGGCTCAGGAAAAACCCTCAAGGGAAAACCTGATGAGAGAGATTTTTATTTCTTGTTCACAATAAAATGAACAGCAGTAAAACTCAGCATTAAAAGACAAACTTATCTTGTAACCTGTGTCCACAGTACAACCCAGAAATTCTTGTCAAACTGCCTGGAAGGTACAGTACAGCCTCCTCTTGATTTTTGTGCAATTTACAGCTTATAGATTGTCTTGAAAACTGTGCAAAAGACAGTCTGAAAACACATGCCTCTAAACTGATAATTTCTGCCCTTGATTTCAGCGCCTGTGTACAGCCTGCTCACTGTACAAACTCTCCAGAAATTTCAGTCAACATTAATGCTGAAGTACACCTCGAAATTTGTGACTATAACCTTGGAATTCACGCTCAGAATTCTTCTTGAAATCAGTGACTTCCTTGAATTTCGTGCTGCTATTTGACTGCTGGATGTGCCTCGATTTTTGTGCCACACTCACAGGAAATCGTGCCCACTCTCTGCTAATTGATTTGCCTTGGAATTCGTGCTGTTATTTGACTGTATAATTCCTTGGGAATCGTGTCTTCCAGTAGACTCTTTCTCTCTCTTTCAAAACTCTCTTCTTTTGCTCAAGTCGAGTTCCCTTCCTTTTGCTCTCAAAATCTCTTTGTGAACAAAGAACAACAATGCCTTCAATCCCTAATTTTCATCCTTTTATTCATGGTAACCAACTCTCATAAGATCAATGGTCAAGATTAAATCTTGACTCAATAAGATCTAGGGTTCACATTAAATGCTCATAATAACTCATTAAATGAAAATAAATGCACTTTTCATTTAAATACGAATGAGCCATTTTAATTATTCACTCACTTTAAAGTTCAGATCTAAGCATAATTTTTCAAGCTTTTAAAATTTAACAATTTTTGACAACCTACTTTACCTGTCTCCAACATACTTTACCTGTGAAAACCTAAATGCAATTTTTTGACAACTTAAGAAAAATGAAATGCTTAATAAACTAAGAGATCTAATCTATGAAAGATAAATACTTTGTAAATAAAATAGACTAGATTTCTTAAGAGTAATATTTCAGAATATAAACTTCAAATGCAAACTACTATTACTCTTTGCTTGTAACCAGTAACCAAAGAAAACGTGTGAAGAAAAAGAGGAGGAGATATGCAGAGTTCTTATTATTTTTATCAATTTTCTTTTGAAGAAGCCTTGGATCCTTCTTGGTGGAGAGCTGAGGGACTGTGTCTGCAAAAGAAGTTAGAGAAGTAAAAGAAGCAAGCAAGATCTTCCACTCATCCACTTGAAACAACCTGCAAATCACATCAACTTGAAACACAAAGATCAAATCTAGAAAAATACATATAAGAAATCAAAAGAAAATGCTCATAAACCAATGACACATTTAAATCAAATCTCTACATATGCATAGATAAAAGATTAAAATTAAATAATAAACAAATTATCTAACCTCCCTTATAAATCAGTACTGATCTTTCCCAAAACTAGACTTAAATGCAAAGAAAAACAAGTAGCTCAAATACAGGTTACCTCTGTTAAAACCATGACATTCATCCACTCATCACAAGCACTACACCAAGCTTGACCTCCAAAGTCTCTTTATTTTCATTAACAACAATAAGCAAATTACAATAGCACTCTTACTTCCAAACTCCAACTAGAGCAAATGGGAGAGAGATGCTCCAATAAATAGAATGAGCAAGGAGAGGTAGGCGCACTTGTGAAGGAGGAATGGTGGAATGAGTGGAGGAGATGGTGGCATGAATGGGGCTGCCTACTCCCACCTTCTTGGCTGCCAAAACGCAGCCCAAGTAGTGCTACATGACAGCCAAATAATAGGCTGACCACATTCCTTGAAGTGTGGGATTCCCTTCTTGGGAAATGCGCCTTGGTTGAGGGAAAGTGCCTCCCTTAAATGGGGGAGTCATGCCCATGATTCTAGCTTCCCACAAGCCTTACAAATCAGCTCATTACACTCATCTTTCATAGCTGAAAAAATTCTGACCTTCAATCCCCCAAAAAATGGCATTTGATTTTCATGATTTTTTGACTTTTTTTGATTTTTTGACCAATTTTTGACTTTTTTTTGGAAATTTGAGCATAAGTGAAAAATAAATGACTCTAAGACTATGGAAAGTGGGTTTTGGGGTATGGTGGGTGCTCCGAGTTAGAAAACAAGCACCCCCATGGCAAAAATGACCCCTAGACCACACTTTTACACCAATTACAATTTTTTTAATTAAACCATTAAAAAATGGCTTAATTTTACGGATTTTTTTTTTCTTCGCTGGAATTAAAAAAACCTAGGGGGACCTAGCACATGTCCATATGACTCAAAATTAATGCCTAGCATGTTCTTATACATTGACCCATGGACTTTGTTGTCCGCCGAGATGCACACTAGCAGCAGAAATTTTTCGAAAGCTGTCTTCCTCACTGGAAAGTGGGGAGAGGTGTGGCCTTGGGGGCAAGCAATGAGCCAGGTACTGTCACCTGAATCCCAGCTCCTCCGTTTAGGTTAACTCCTAACAAAGCCAAGGGGGGTAGTCCCTACAAAGAGTTTCACTAAGGCTCTTGTGTTTTATGTGTGAAATGATGCGGATGGGTGTTGTTTAGGAGTTTTGAAGATGAGAAACACAATAATGCTTTGAATAAAACCAAGATAATGCAATCCACGTTGCAAGAGAAGATAAGAGATACACTGAATCAGATATAAATCACTCTTTACGAAAATTAACACAAGTACTCCAAATTGATAATAAGTAAATAAAATATGTGATTAAGGACCAGTGCCTTATGGAGTCAAAAATGTTTGAGTGCTTGAGTTGCTTGATACAAGTGTTCGAGATAAATGTTCGTGAGATCGTTTTGCAGCTTATCTTGGTAGATTAAAGATTTTAGTGGTCTTGATTATTAGGATGAAACCAAGGATATCAAAAGAGTGTCCGGAAAGACATTCTAAGCACCTCCTTTAAGAGACATGTCGGACCTGTTTCGATCACAGCGAGGCGCGCAATGCTAACCAGCCACTGTGTCACAGATTGGGAAACCTGGCGCCTCCCCTGAGAACTGCTTTGAATACTTTTTGAACAACGCCGGTTCGTTGGTTATGGGGGTGGAAGTTTTAATTAATTATCACTTATGAGCTTATCAAGTCCTTCACCTTTCTGAGTACTAGTCCAACCATTTCCGGTTGGCAGAGCATACGGGTGTTGGACACACGACCAAAGTAAATTAATTAGGGGGGAAGTGGATTGAAGTATTTTAATTATTAAGAGCACTTGTTCAACCCTCCAACAGAGAGCGCTCTTGACTTAGTCTTAAAACCACAGTTCAAGAGACTTTCTACTCTAAAATGCCTAATGTAAGGGAAAAATGCAGATCTACAATGCTCTCCGACAGAGAGTGCTCTTGACTTGGATTTGGCCAAGTTCAAGAGGCTTTGTTTATTTTATTGCAAGAAATAAAGCGATTGTGAAAACTTAAAGAAATAAATGAAATTGAAAATGACTGAAAATATAAGGATAACCACAAAGAAAGATGCTTTGAAGATAACAGAAAACAAAATCTAGTGTTCTACCAAACAGATTTATTCTAAAGTGGGATCAACCTCCGAACAAGGGTAATCACTAGAACCGTCAGTCCTGGAAACCTTCCAGCTAGCTGGATGTCCACAAGATGCTAACGGGGGAACGAGAAGCTACCACAAAACTATGTGGCCTTTGGGATACAATCCCAAAGTTAGCTTACTCTGGTCAAAACTTGGAAGAAAAGTATGACAAGATAAAAATAAAATACTGATTTAAGGTATAAAATGAAAAATTAAACTAAGAACTTGGAAAGCTGAGATCTAAGCTAATCACGCCACAACACTCTTCCCCAAATGGGGAAAAAACCAAAAAAGTGGAGGCCTCCTCCACTTGACACTTTTATTGACTTGATTACAACTGCCTTTGGGAAACAAGCCCTTGAAAGGTCTTTGAAATGGAGGTATAACTTGGAAAAACTTGAATCTAGCTCTCAATAGCCATTACAAAAGGATAGTGAAGACAATGTCATGTTTTGGATCATCCTCGTGATTTGTTAGAGTTTTTCCTTTGCTTGGATTTCTTCACTTCAAAACTCTCTTGGATTTGTTTTTTTTTCTTCACACCTAGGCTACAACAAAAGATTTCAAACTACACATGCCCATTAACATTAGTCAAGATAAATCAAACAACACTTTTAAGATCTAATCTAGAAACTTGAATCTAAGATGCAAGTTTAACTTATGAGTGGAACCTTAATGCAAATAAACAAAAAAGAGACTAAGTCCAATATCTAGGATGAGATCTAAACAATGCAAGTGTGAGATAAAATGGATCAACAATGCCTAACTATTAACTTCCCAAAGTATAAAATGATTGCAAACTAATCAAAACTTGATGCATCCAATAATTACTTTTTATGTTTTTCAAGAGCATATACCTACTAACCAAAATCAAAGATTTTAAAACTATTCACTAACTCTCTTAACAAAACTTTTAAACTAGTATTTCTGTTGTTTTTTGGGCTTTTTATGGAGATGGACGAAGAAGAAAGCTAACAGGTGGGTGATGGACAGTCCACAACTTGGTGTCAAAATTATTGAATAAAGAGGGACAAAACAGTCCTGTTTGGGGCAGCCAAGAGAATTCTTTTATGATATGGAAAACGAGGCAGCCAACAAATAGAAAAATGGGACTGTTTTACACTCAAAACGAGGCAGCCAAGTACAAGATGACAGGGGACTGTTAACGCTACCTTTCAAAAAGTAAATGAAAAGCAAGAAACTAGATCTTAAGTGATGAGCTTTGAGAAAACAAGAGATCTAGTGCACATGAATGATTTAGACCTTAAAAATATAACTTTTTGAATGTCTATTACTTCATGCAAGAGAGACACTAAAATGGATTTAAACCTTTTAAAGATAGATCTCCCTACTTGTAACCAAAAAGTAAGCAAGAGTTTTAAGTTTTTTAATAAGGGGATGGAGTTTTGAAGAAGAAAACTCTTTGAGTTCGTTTTCTTGCTTGGAAAAAGGTTGACTTGTAGATCCTGAAATGAAGATGAACGTTGGTAGTAACTCATTGTATTAATGGAGATGAGATTGATGTAACCGAACTCTCACTCTTCTCCAAACGGCAAGATCTGCTAGAAAGACAATAAACTTTGCAACCACGTGAGATCAAAACAAACACTAGTATGCTACGAAAGTTAAGATCTAAATCAATACTTCATATAACCGAATATTTGTATTCATTCAAATTCATAACCAACATCACATAAAAACCCAACTTGATGAACAAATGGGAGATCTTACGTTTTAAAAATAAACCTCTAAAGCTTGTTAGTTGATCACACATAAGAAACAAAGCTTAAATAATAAGAAGCAGATATCACCTCATACACAAGTATCCACCATTTGCAAAGATAGTCCCATAGACCTCCAAAGTCGACAATGCTTTATTCACTTGAGAAAAACCGATTACAAAATTGTGTAGAGTTTCTATGCTCCAAAAGACAATGAAGAGTAGGGCTCCAAGAGCCTCTACTTATACAAACTACAAGAGCCCAAAGCCCAAATTCGAATTGGCACAAAAGGGAGCCAATAACACCTGACAAAAATCTCGATTCCAATCAATAACCAATCAAAATTTGGCTTGGAGTCCATATCTACCATCAAACTCGAGTTTGCATTTAGTTAGGGTGGGGAGGTGGCCTCCACCTAGGCAAGGTGCCCCCCATCCCTTCTTGTTAACTCCACCAAAGCTTTGGAATATACACCCATCAAATGAAGAGCTGCCACATGTAAAATCGTGACCAAATGGGAGATATACGTGAGCTCTCCAAGAGATTGACGTGAGCTAAGATAGGGATGCGTGAGCTTGAAGAGGGACCGAGCTTTGATGATGCGACAAACTAAGGACGTGCCCACAATAGCCATTAATGCATATTCAACCATCCATACAACCCTTGCCAACTCACCAAATCGCTAATCTCATGTTTTGAGCTCCCACATGAAAGATGAAATCTGTACGGATCCGTACAATCTCATTTTATTTGAAAGTTGAATTTAGTGGTATGGTTTGTCTTTGTAAAGTATTCGTACCTCTCCCAAAAAATATTCCAAGCCTTTTCCATAGTTCAAAAAATCACATTTTTTGATTTTTAAATTTTTTTGTCTTTATGTGCTTTTGTCATTTTATGGCCACTAAATGCCAAAATAGTGAAAAATTGCTCCCAGAGGCGATGTAATCGCCCGAAACCTTAGAAAAGCTGGCGCTAGGGTAAAGATGATGCTCTGAGCGTCAAAACGAGCTTCCCCACGCCTAATTCCGCCTTCGGATGAGGTTTTTATCACTTTTTGAAAATTTTTAATTAAACCATTAAAAAATGGTCTAATTTTATGAAAAAAAATATTTTTGCCGGAATCAAACGAAACTCCTAGGGGACCTAGTGCATGTTCATACGACTCAATCGAGATGGATAACACGTAAAAAATCCTAGACGCAAGACTCTAATAACCACCTTAGGTTTTGAACACCATGGGAAATACTCCAGCTTTGGAGGTTTGAGTGAAAAACTCAGGGATTATACGCCACTGATGAGTAGCGCATAATTCCCAAGGAAAAAACACTCTAGAGTATCCCCCAAATGGCTAAACCTACGGATAGCCGAGTCTTTTATAAAATGACCCCATTTAGACCAACTTTTTACATTTTCCCCATGGGGGTATGAACATGCAGTTATTACAAATGGGGCAAAATTGCCCTGAAATTGACTTCTGAACTTCTGAATGCTGATGATGAACATGAATCATGTTCAATAAATTGGCGGCTCATCGGAAGTTCAACTATTTGTACAAAATAGGTGATAACATATGGCTCCAACTGCGGGACGGGCACTTGCTCGATCTATGGATCAAAGAAAGTGTTCGAGAATCCCAGAACATCGGTTTCCTGCATGGAAACATAAGTGTCTTAGTCCAACATTTTCATGATAAATAATGCCAAAATGAAATACCAACATAATAATTTTTTTGCTTTTTTCAAAAAATAAAAGTACATGGAAATGAAATCTTTTCTTTTTCCTTAGCATATATATGAAGTATGATACAAGAAAGGCTAACATGTGAAAAACTATGATACATCAACATGGTACATAAAAATGCATAAAAATCAACAAGGATGGGTTCAGAGATGTCCTGAGATGACCCCTTGGTCATCTTGAATGTTGTTCCGATAAAAAGGCTTCAGGTGTTGCCTATTTCTGGGCAGGCTTAGTTCTTCTCCTTCCATGGTGTTCAGTAAGAAAGAATTAGTGCCAGCAATCGCACGGATGATAAACGGGCCCTTCCAAAGGCTGTCGAATTTCCCATGTTTCCCAGGCTTCTCCCTTCTTTTGTCCCATAGGAGAACAGTATCTCCTACCTGGAAAGGTCTTGGCTTGGTTGATTTGTCAAAAGTACCCTTCATACTTTCCTGATGTCTCAAGGATTGATCGAGGGTAGCTCTTCTGGATTCATCTAATTCTATGATCTGGTTTATTCTCTGCTCCATTTCTAATTTTTCCGTTCCATATTCACTTATCAATTTGAAAATCGGAATTTGCATGCTAAGCGGAAGGGTGGCTGTGAGACCATACACCAACTCAAAAGGGGATTTTCCTGTGGAGTTCTTCTTGGTTATCCTATCAGCCCATACGGCATACTTGATCCTACTGTCCCATGCTTTCTTATTATCACCCACAGTTTTCTTAAGGATACTCATTAGATTTTTATTGGTAGACTCGGCAAGTCCATTTCCTTACAGGTAATAATCTAAAGAATGGGATAGGATGATGCCATATTTGAAGCAGAAATCATTTACTTCTCCAGAACTGAAAGCTTTGGCATTATCAGTCGTTATCTTTAGAGGGATTCCGAATTTGGTGATGATTCTTTTTTCTATGAAATTTATGACAACATTTTCATCAGCCTTCTTAGTAGGTATGGCCTCTACCCATTTTGTGAAATAATCGGTTGCCATAAGAATCCAGCAAAATCCATTGCTAGAGTTATCTTTAAATTTGCCGATGAAATCAAGCCCCCATTGTTGAAAAGGGGCAAGGACCACAACAGGTGTGAGGGGGAGGGCAGCCAACTTCTGCTTACCAGTGAAGAGCTGACACTCTTGGCAACACTTAACATGTTTGTGAACATCTGCAAAGATGGTGGGCCAATAGTATCCGGCTCTTAAGATCTTGTGAGTAGTTGTATTCGCTGCATAATGTCCTCCGCAAAATCCTGAGTGAAACTCAGTCAAGATTCTTTTGGAGTCCTGTTCATTCACACACCTAAGTATGATGCCATCTGGGTTTCTCCAACCCAAACCTTCCTGGGTAAGGCAGTACCTAGCAGTTTTAAGCCTTAAAGCCCTTCGCTTGTGACCCTTGAGGTGCTCAGGACAATTGAAATGGAGGAGGAAGTATATGATGTAAGAATACTAGATGTTGTCAAGTTCCTGGAGGGCAGGAGTCATGGAAGGTTGATGAATGTTGTTCTCAACGATCATTTCAATGGCTTCTTCATTCTTCTGAGTGAGCATTTTAGCCAGCCCTTGCCCTTTGATTAATTTGGTAGGCTTTATCTCAAGGTCATATTCCTGAATTTTGGAGACCCATGTACCTCTTGTTCCTAAACAATCCTGTTGAGATAGGATGTCTTTAACCGCAGCATGGGGAACATACCCTATAACCTTGGAATAGCCGATATACGTTCTGAAGTGTTTCAAAGATTTGACTAAGGCATAAGCCTGTTTTTCCATGATTGTGTAGTTTAACTCGGAATGTTGTAATGCTCTACTCATAAAGGCAATTGGTTGCTCAAACCCTTCGAAGTTCTTCTGGAGCAACACACCGACAATGGTGTCTTCCGAGGCAAAGGAGAAAATCATGAAGTCTTTCGTGTAATCAGGGCTGACTAGGACAGGTGATCTAGTAATGGCATCTTTGATGGTTCCAAAGGCTGCCCTCCCTTTATCATTCCAGACAAATTTAGCATCCTTTTTAAGTAACCGTTGCATGGGTTTCATTAGCTCGGCTAAATTTGGAATGAACCTTCTTATGAAGTTGATGTGACCGTTGAAAGCCTGAAGAGCTTTGACATTCTTGGGAAGGGGTATCTTTTTAATAGCTTATAGTCTTTCGAGGTCAATCTTGACTCCGTCCTTCGATATGATGTGACCGAGAAGCTTTCCTTCATCTATTCCTAAGACAGAGTTGGATGGGTTTAAAAAAATGCCAAATTCTCTGCATCTTTCGAAAACTTTCCTGAGATGATCAATGTGGTTAGATCTTTCTTTTGAAAAGATGGTTAAGTCGTCTTGATATATCTCAATGATCTTGCCTATTAATTCGTTAAAGGCATAATCCATGGCCCTCTGGAAAGTGGCCCCAGCATTTGTGAGACCAAAGGGCATTCTCAAGTATTCAAAAGTTCCCCAAGGAGTAGTGAAAGCTGTTTTGTGCCTATCTTCCTCTTTGATAACAACCTGGTTGTATCCCGAGAATCCATCAAGCATAGACATTATTTTAGAACCCGTGACTCTTTGGAGGAGAGTCTCCATGTTGGGAAGCGGATAATTGTCTTTTTGGCAGGCTATGTTTAGATTTCTAAAGTCTATGCATATCCTAATGCTCCCATTTTTCTTTCTGACCACAACTAAGTTGGAGCACCATGAGGTATGTCGAGTAGGTGCTATAATACCTACTGCCAACATTTTTTCTAATTCCTGCTTCACAATAGGGGCCAACCTAGGATTTATTTGCCTAAGTTTTTGCCGGAAAGGCTTGGCATTTTGCATTTTTGGCTTGAGAGGGATAGTGTGCTGGAAAACATCTTCCCTATAAGCCTTTAACTCATCATAGGTAAACACGAATATATCCCTATATTCTTTTACCAAGCTTATTAGCGCATTCCTTTCCTTTTCAGAAGTTCCTTTTCCAATTTTTATAATTTTCGGATTTGTTTCCGTTCCAATATTTATTTCTATATAATCCCCTGGTTTCATCTGGTCAATGCTATTTTTCTTCCCATCCTGCCTATCAAAAATATTCTCCAGTTTGGTAAAGCCACGAGATATTGGATTGATAGGCTGGCTGTGCTCTTGATACTGCTTGCCTTCCTCATGCATGTTTACATTGAAATTTGAGAATTCATCAAGATTATGAATGAATCTTAGGATCTGCTCATCATCTTTGAAAACCTGCCAATGGTTCATGTTGTCTGGGATAGATGGTCTGTAATTTATTTCTAAGGTACACTCCCCATTTAACATTTCCTCTGAAGGCTGGAGGGTAGATGCTGCAACTACCAACCTATCTGCCATACTGTTCTCTTCCCTATGGACTGCTTTTATGTTTAATGCATCAAAGTACTCCATGGTGTCCCATATTGCATTCCTATATCTTTTAAGCCTCTTGCAATGGCATGCAAAAATGCCTTTGATCTGTTGCACAACTAAGTCAGAATCTCCTTTAATACTAAGCTTTTTTATCTTCATGTCTTTAGCAATCTCTATGCCTAGTAAAAGTGCCTCATATTCCGCAACATTGTTTGTGGATTCAAATTCAAGTCTGAAAGCAAAGTTGAAGACCTTTCCCTCTGGTGATACTAAGACTACGCCAACACGTTTACCAGCGTTAGAAAAGGCACCGTCGAACTCCATTTTCCACAATCCTTAAACCTTTTTATCTTTCATTTCTTTATAAATAGGATCTAAAAAGGTGGAATTTACCTGGTAGGTTCCTGTTATCACATATATAGTAGCCGGGCTACCATACATTATTTTTCTCATTCCAGTACACTATTTAGCCAGTTCCCTTTGCATTTGAGATGCTGAGATGAGCATCTATATTGGATCACTATCAGATTGTGGACAGCAGTTATATTCCCTATGCCATGACTGAGTTTCAGGACACTCAGAGAGATGACCGATGTAGCCATTATACCATTGGTACAGAGCAGACAGTAGTGCCCAGAGTTACAGCAGCAGTCTCAGAGGACAGATGATGGTACAGGTTGATGAGCTTTCAGGTATATGACTCAGCAGGTATATCATAGTGTTATGGTTAGATTGCTTTTATACTTATTCTCATAGCATGTCTTAGCACTTAGTGTCATGATCTGGCGATCATATAGATATATGGACTTGGTTGATCTATTATATATATTATATTGTCCCTACTCAGACTTAGAAGTTCACTATTCATACTCATTGGTACATACCCTCCTTAGGGAGAATAGAGGTGATCATTACACCATACTTTGGCTTGCTAGTGTTGGCTCCATCATTTCATTGTCTTCATCCATCCATGGCCTACCTTTTAGATTATCACCCTGACTTACTACTTGACTAGTGGCATGGAGGACTTTTCCCCACTGTAGCCTCTGTATTGGATGAGCTTCCTTGTTTATTGGGTCTCGGCTCTGAGTTGGTGACAAAACTTACCTATGGTGAGTTGGAGTTCCTTGTGAATTCCCCCTAGTCACTAAAGTCGTGTTGGCTAAACCTGAAACTTTTAGTGCTGCCATGTATACAAAATCTGGAAAAATGGAATGCTATATCTTGTATGAAAAAGCCCATTCATGCAATGTGTTTCTAAACACACATGAATGAGAGGCATGCCAAATGAACATGGCAATGAAAATGAAATGTTATATCTTGTGGAAAATAAATACCTAGGTAAACAAGCTGTCCATGACACACCTAGAAGTGCTCAGGTAAACAAGTGCCTTAAAAACACACCTGCAGCAGAAAGCCTAAAAGAAAAATGTAAATCTATGCAATGTGTTTGTAAACACACATAGATCAAGGCTATGGAAACTTCAGGCCCAAAAAGCAATGGAACTTAAAAGCTACATCTAAACAATTGCTGGCCTTATTTGTATTATGGATTGTGCGCATCTGTGAAGGTCAATAGACCCTCTTTAAACAACTCATCCATTTGTGAGACACCGCCATTCCCTGTGTTATTGCTCATTCAGTATATACTATGGTGTATTCCCTTTCCCTTGCCAAAGTGTCACAAAGTCAAGATAGTTAAGTCATCCCTTAGCCTAGCCAGTTAATTTAAGCCTTCACCCTTCACTAAGCCAGTTAATTTAGATCGCCAGTCATGATTACTCTGTGTTATAATTGTTATTTGAATAAGTTGTAGAGCATATATTAACCTTGACACTTTGCAGCAGCTATTAATGATGATCTGAGTTATATTTGGTCTTGGTTAGACCTAGTTTGACCATGGAGGACCATGGGACATGAGATGTTGGACCTTATGATGATATGGATAGATGATATATGGTCTATGTATACATACATGATGACTCTATGCAGCAGCTACAGGGTTATGATGATGATTCTGGGGTTGCAGCAGTGTTTGTATATGTACAGCGCATTATTATTGGCCTTGATCCGGTATATTGGATATTTATTTTGATCATGCAGAGATTCATATGGTGTATGAGTACACATCTTGGATGGATTTGGACCTTTGAGTCCAATGGGACAGTTTGTTTTCAGTTCCGGGCACTTATAGTGATGATTTAGCCTCAGTAGGCTGTCCTAGTGCAGTTTTGGTCTGTCGGAGGCCCTGTTGGAGCAGATGTGATTTTTATCCGGTTGACCTAGGGCGCTGATGATGGAGGGGGTGGTCCAGCCACTTGTTTTTACCATATTACCCCCCCTTCCGGACACACTGGTCACCTTGACAGCGCCAGCACTCCAGGAGGCTGTTTGGGGCAGTTTCACGCTTCCCGAGGCATTTAAGGATTGGTAGAAATGGCTATTGAGGAAATCGATTTGGGCTACTGAGGCAAAGTTATGGCATGGGATGATTAGTGATGATAGATCGGGACCTTCCACACCTTCTCCAGCAGTTTCAGCTTCATCGGGGCCCGCATCCATCACTTATGGCACTTTCTGTGGATTTTTGAGGTCTTTTGAGGACCACGACTTCACTATGGAGGCACGATTTGGTACATTCATGATTATTTTTTGGTTATTGTGCTATGGGGATTGACCAAGGAGGGATAAAATTACCCCTTGGACCCACCATAAGCCTCTTATGATATTTTGTCATCATGATTTGGTGGGATTCCCCTCTTGTAGGGCGATTTTGTCCACTTACGTTATATTTTATTAGTGATCTATGTATTTTATTGTTGAGCTCATCTCAACCATTGATTAGACATTTGTATCTTTTAATCTTAGCCACTCATTCAAAAAGTGGTTAGGGTTTTGGTGCTTCTCCTTCCTATTTAAAGGAGAGAGCCTCTCATTGTAAAGGGACTTTTGGCTCTGGATTATTGGAATAGAAAATTATTATTGCATCTATCTCCAGTGTTGTGGTGAATGTTTTTGGTGTTCGTTCGTTGGTTCTTCCTTTGCACTGAGTTATTGGAGATCTTGTTTGCCATATTTTTGTACCACGATTTTGCATCTACAGGTGGAGGCCGATTTGCTTGGAGGAGGAGGTATTGGTAGGGGAAGACTCTCCCTACTTCTTCTTTGGAGCTCTTCGTTGGTAACAGGGAGTATTACTGTCTCAGGACCTTCTATTTCATGTTACTATTTGCATTTCTCTTGTATTTCTTCCTTACTTGATCTTACTGATTGAATCTTCATTCCTTGGTTTGACAGGTAGAGGAAGGCGCACTTGTGGGCTAGGGCATCAAATCGGCAAGCAAATCAACAATCTCTCATTTGATCTCTGCGGGAATCTTCCTCAACATCAAGGCATCTCATCCACATCACTCAGGTATGATCTCAAGGTAAGTTCTATCTCCATGATCTATCCAATTGTCAAAAAACACTTAAAACCCTAATTAATCAAAACCCCTTTTTTTACATTTTCTCAGATCTACTTAGATCTAGTGGGTTATTGGGCATAATATTGAAAACCCACCTCTATAGCATCCACGGCATCTCGGATCTATAGTTTGGTGAGGATTGGTTTCCGTTTGACCCCTCTCCCATGCCAACTTAGCTTCTCCCAGGCAAGGCGCACTTCACTAGTTGAGCAAGTTGACCTAGATCTAGGTGATGGGTGTTTGAGATTCCACTTGATTCGTCATCTACACATCCAATAACACATACCCAGGTTGTTACTTTTCTGAAATTTACCTTGTGGGCCCCATTCCACATTCTAAGGGATTTAATCCCCATTTTGGACCACTTGGAACCCTTAAACTCAGATCTACTAAGATCTAACCATTGGATTACCACGAAAATACAGATCCATACTCCTACCCGACCGATCTATCCGGATCTAAAGTTTGGATGCCATCCGACTTGTTTTGACCCACCTAACCCCACTTTTAGGCTTCCTTGGGCAAAGTCGCACCACCTTGGAGAAGTGAGTTGACTCACTTCCAGGAACTGGGTACTTGAGATTTTTGGAGATTTAGAATCGGAATAATTCAAAACCTAGGTCTAGACTATCACTTTGTCAAATCTTGCCTTGGGGATTTCATTCCTTGTTTTAAGGGATTGTGGTCCACTTGGGTCAAACCTAGATCTAGATACATTCATCCATCAAGACCTCTATTGCCCACCTGTCCCAAGTACTAGGAGTCCTAAACCACAAGTCAACCCTACTTTGACTCCACTTCCCAATTCCCAAGGCACTGGTTTCTCTCCAAGTTAATTCAACTTTCCTAGATTGTTGGATTGACTTGTGTTTTGACCTATGCATGGTGAACTAAACCTTTGAAGCTGCCATGTATCATGGTCAAGCTTGTCATTTGTACTAGTTAGCCCCAATACAACCCTTAAACTACCCTGCATTGGACACGGTTCCCAAGGCAGTGAGTCTTCTGACATTGTACTAGTACACTAGCCCTAGATCTCACTTCAAACATTATAAGTCACTCTCACATCAACCATGAACCAAAGCTATACCAATTGAACCCCTCACTTGGCTTGTGACTTCAACCTATAAGGTCTAGGATAAACCATACACCTAACTTCACTTAGAAATACCCTGATTTGGTGTTTTGGTTTTGATCTCTCATGTCGGGAGTAGATCGGGTCTCCCCCTTTGTTGTCTGGGCTAGATAACATAAAGCGAAGGTTGCCTCGACTGGTGTGACAACCATATATTGGAGGTCGAGGTGATCGTGGTTGCACCTTTTGAGTTGCCCTTCCCTATTGCCATCCATGACTGGATACATCCATAGGGGTAACTACAGTTTAGGTGATAACAGTTCCTATTTCATCCGTATTGTAGATGTATTCATTTGATGGTTTCTAGGGATTCTAGACATGGTATCTTCTTTCTTTTTCCGAGTGCAGTTTGACAAGGGTATCTTCGGAGGCTGGAACAGTTGCATAAGATAAGTCTAATTGTATTGACCCACCCAAAGTAGCACCCCACTTTCTAGAGAGAAGCATCCCCCACTTATCAGGCACATCTATGACAAGGATATCCATAGCGACATAAATGTCTGGATACTTGGCCAATTTGATGACTTGATTTTCAATCATTCCCTCAACTTCCACAGGCCTAGAATCCATGGCACATACATTCCCATAAGGTCTAGTGGTCTTTAGATTAAGTTGTTGCATGACTTTCTTGGTCATTAGGCTTGCACCAGATCCTGAATCCCACATACAATTGTGTAGAAGAAGGTCACCTATCATCAATGATATGTAGAAAGGCGGGTGAGCTTCTTTTCTTGTTTCCCTGGTATGTAGGACTATAGGAGGATCGTTAAAACCATTCTGACAACTTGTTGAAGCTGGTTCTTTAGTCTCTGAGAAAGTTACCTTCTTAGGGGTAGGCTGATTTGCAGGTGGAGGGGGCTTTTCAGATGCTATGGACTTTGGAACAGGGTGAAGAGTGCCATCAGCTTGAGGATCTAACAATTTCAAAAGCTTCTCCCTTTGACCAGGAAGTTTACATAGTTCAAGCACCGGGATTGGGACATTGGTGTTGGACAACCAACTACTTAAATCAAAATTCAAATCAACAGACTCCTTTTCATTATTAATTTCTTGAGTAATGTGAGGAACTCTTACCTTAGGAGCAGTTTGAGTAGAAGGCCTTGTTATCACCTAAACTGTAGTTACCCCTATGGATGTATCCACTCATGGATGGCAATAGGGAAGGGCAACTCAAAAGGTGCAACCACGATCACCTCGACCTCCAATATATGGTTGTCACGCCAGTCGAGGCAACCTTCACTTTATGTTATCTAGCCCAGACAACAAAGGGGTAGACCCGATCTACTCCCGACAGGAGAGATCAAAACCAAGACACCAAATCAAGTTAATTCTAAGTGAAGTAAGGTGTATGGTTTATCCTAGACCTTAGGATGAAGTCACAAGACAAGTGAGGGGTTCAATGAGTATAGCTTTGGTTCATTATTGATGTGAGAGTGACTTATGATTTGTGAAATAGGATCCAGGATTAAAGTACTAGTGCAATGTGAGAAAATCCACTGCCTTGGGAACCGTGTCCAATGCAGGGTAGTTTAGGGTTGAATTGGGGCTAACTAGTACAAGTGACAAGCTTGATCATGAAGTATGATGGCATCAAAGGGTTTAGTTTACCACACAAGGGTCAAACCACAAGTTAATCCAACAATCTAGGAAAGTCGAATTGACTTGGAGAGAGACCAGTGCCTTGGGAATTGGGATAATGGAGTCAAAGTAAGGTTAACTTGTGATTAAGGACTCCTATTGCATGAGACAAGTGGGCAATTAAAGTCTTGATGGATGAATAGGTCTAGATCTAGGCTTGACCTAAGTGGACCACAATCCCTTAAAACAAGGAATGCTATCCCCAAGGCAGGATTTGATGAAGTGACAAACTAGACCTAGGTTTTGAATTATGCCCGTTCCAAATCCACAAAAATCTCATGTACCCACATCCTAAAAGTGGACCAACTCACTTCTCCAAGGTGGTGCGACTTTACCCAAGGAGGCTAAAAAGTGGGATAAAACATTCAAGACAAGTCCAATGGCATCCAAACTTTAGATCCAAGTAGGTTGATCAGGTGAGGATATGGATCTATAATTTCAAGGCAATCCGATGGCTAGATCTTACTAGATCTGAGTTTAAAGATGCCAAGTGGTCCAAAATGGGGATTAAATCCCTTAAAATGTGGAATAGGGCCCACAAGGTAAAAATCAGTAAAGTGACAATCTGGGGGTAGGTTATTGGATTTGTAGATCATGAATCAAGCGGGATCTCAACTACCCACATACTAGATCTAGGTCAACCCACCCAACTAGGAAGTGCGTCCTTGCTTGGAGAGGCTAAATGCCTTGGGAAGAGGGTCAAATGGAAGCCAATCCTCACCAAACTATAGATCCGGGATGCCGTGGATACTATAGAGGTGGGTTCTAAATTTCTTACCCAAGAAGCCACTAGATCTTAATAGATCTGAAAAAATGTAAAAATGGGGTTTTGATTAATTAGGGTTTGAAATATTTTAGACAAGTGGATAGATCATGGAGATAGAAATTACCTTGAGATCATACCTGAGTGATGTGAATGAGATGCCTTGATGTTGAGGAAGATTCCCGCAGAGATCAAATGAGAAATTGTTGATTTTGCTTGCCAAATTGATGCCCTAGCCCACAAATGCGCCCTCCTCTACCTGTCAATCCAAGGAAAATCGATTTCAATTAGAGAGGTCAAGTATGGAGGAAATACAAGTAAAATGCAATGATAACATAGAATAGAAGGTCTTGGGACAGTAATACTCCCTGTTACCAACGAAGAGATCCAAAGAAGTAGGGAGAGTCCTCCCCTACCAATACTTCCTCCTCCAAGCAAATCGGCCTCCACCTGTAGATGCAAAAACGTGGTACAAAAGATATGGCAAAACAAGATCTCCAATAACTCAGTGCAAAGGAAGAACCAACGAATGAACACCAAAAACATTCACCACAACACTGGAGATAGATGCAATAATAATTTTCTATTCCAATAATCTAGAGCCACCAATCCCCTTTACAATGAGAAGCTCTCTCCTTTAAATAGGAAGGAGAGGCATCGAAATCCTAACCACTTTTTGAATGAGTGGCTAAGATTAAAAGATACAAATGTCTAATCAATGGTTGAGATGAGCTCAACAATAAAATACATGGATCACTAATAAAATATAATATAAGTGGACAAAATCGCCCTAGAAGAGGGGAATCCCACCAAATCATGATGACAAAATATAATAGGAAGCTTATGGTGGGTCCAAGGGGTAATTTTAGCCACCCTTGGTCAATCCCCATAGCACAATAATAATAAAATAGTCATCAATATACCAAATCGTGCCTCTATGGTCAAATCGTAGGCCTCAAAAGACCTCAGAAATCATCAGAAAGTGCCATAAGTGATGGATGTGGGCCCCGATGAAGCTGAAACTGCTGGAGGAGGTGTGGAAGACATCAATCCATCATCACTGATCATCCCATGCCAAGACATTGCCTCAGTAGCCCAAATCGAATTCCTCAATAGCCATTTCTACCAATCCTGAAATGCCTCGGGAAGCATGAAACTGCCCCAAATTGCCTCTTGGAGTGCCTGCGATGTCAAGGTGAGGGCACCAGTGTGTCCGGGAGGGGGGTAATATGGTAAAAACAAGTGGCTGGACCACCCCCTCCAAGCATAGCGCCCTAGGTCAACCGGATAAAAATCACATCTGCTCTGACAGGGTCTCCGACAGACCAAAACTACACTGGGATAGCCTACTGAGGCTCAATCATCACTGTAAGTGCCTGGAACTGAAAACGGACTATCTTATTGGACTCAGAAGGTCCAAATCCATCCAAGATGTGTACTCATACACCATATGAGTCTCTGCATGATCAATATATATATCCAATATATCGGAACAGGTCAAATAATAATAATCTGTAAATGATCAAATACTGCTGTAAACGATGAATCATCATCATAACCCTGTAGCTGCTGCATAGAATCATCATGTATATGTACATAGACCATATATCATCAATCCAAATCATCACAAGGTCCAACCATCTCATGTCCTATGGTTGACCTTGGTCAAACTAGGTTTGACCAAGTCAACGTGACCAAATATAACTCAGACCATCATCGGAAGCTGCTGCAAAGTGTCAAAGGTTAATGCATGCTATACAACTTATTCAAATAACAATTATAACACAAAGTAATCATTACTGGCGATCTAAATCCAAATATATAATGTCATTAATTATTATTATTACTCAGACTAGACTTTCAAGACCATACTCACTTCATAGCTGTGATCAATTTGCTAGTGAAGGGTGAAGGCTAAAATAACTAGCTAGGCTAAGGGATGATTTGACCGACTTAACTTTGTGACACTTTGGCAATGGGAAAGGGAATACACACCATGGGATATACCGAATGAGCAACAACACAGGGAATGGCGGTGTCTCACAAATGGATAAGTTGTTTAAAGAGTGCTTATTCAACTTAGGCATCATGTCTACATCAAGTTGATCCAGTTTCATTAGGATCATTCAATTTCATTTCATGGCCTTTTTGGCCTACATAACCCTTCGGATCTCAGGTGTGCTGATAAGCACAACTAGTTGCAACTTGCATCTAGGGCATATTTTTCATACATATATAAGGTCAACAATTGTTTAGATATAGCTTTTAAGAACCGTTGCTTTTTGGACCTTTCTTATACTCTTCGAGGAGTATTTTTAGTAGTTCATCGCTCTTGCCTTTTTTTAATTTCCATGGGCGAATTTATAAGTTTCCATAAGTAGTACATGAGCTTTCAGTTTTAGCCAACAACATCTCAAATGACTAGGGGGAGTTCGAGCCAATGCCAAACATCGGGACAACCGACCAGAATGATTTACGCCTACAATCCAACTCACCAAAGGTAAGTTTTGTCACCAACTCAGAGCCGAGACACAATAAACAGGGAAGCTCATCCAATACAGAGGCTACAGTGGGGAAAGATCCTCCATGCCACTAGTCAAGTAGTAAGTCAGGGTGATAAACTAAAAGGTAGGCAATGGATGGATGAAGATAATTAATAATGGAGCCAACACTAGCAAGCCAAGGTATGGTGGAATGATCACCTCTATTCTCCCTAGGGAGGGTAAAACCAATGAGTATGAATAGTGAACTTCTAAGTCTGAGTAAGGACAGTAGAATATATATAATAAGATCAACCAGGTCCACATATCTATATGATCGTCAGATCATGACACTAAATGCTAAGACATGCCATGAGAGATGAATATAAAAGAAATATAACCACAACACCATGATATACCTGCTGAGTCATATACGTGAATGCCCATCCTCTGAACCATCATTTGTCCTCAGAAATTGCTACTATAACTCTGGGCACTACTGACTGCTCTGTATAAATAGTATAATGGCTACATCGGTCATCTCTCTGAGTGTCCTGAGACTCAGTCATGGCATGAGGAATACATATGCTGTCCAAAATCTAATAGTGATCCATAGATAGATGCTCATCTCATCATCTCAATGTAAAGGAACTGGCTGAAAAGTGCTCTGGAATCTGAAAAATAATGTATGGTAGCCCGACTACTATATATGTGATAACAGGACCATCAATCATCATCCATAAGCATACATGGCCCACATCATCACGGATCCCAAGAAATGACCATAGTCAAACTAGGTTTACTAGGTCAATATATAACCAAGGATAAATCATATCAATAGACTAAGACATGTTCCTCTAATCATACTCACAGCTTAACTTAGAGCATAACATCATTTAGTGGCATTAATCATATTTGTTCATTTTGTTGTTATTTATATTTAATTGCACAATAGCTTAAATGACAAACTCACCCATCGGACATGGTCTAACTGTTAGCTAAGGATGAAGGCTAGGAACAAGGTTGGGCAAAGGGGGTGACTTGTCTAAACTCAACTAAAAGACACTTTGGACTGGGAGAAAGGGGGAGCTACAAACTCTGTGCTGGACAAAATAAACACGGGGGATGGCTGTGCCTCACAAATGGGTAAGTTGTTTAGAGAGTGTTTATTCAACTTAGGCATCATGTCTACATCAAGCTAATCCAAGTTCATTGGGATCATTCAATTTCATTCATGGCCTTTTTGGCCTACATAACCCTTTGGATCTCAAGTGTGCTGATAAGCACAACTAATCGCAGCTTGCATCCAGGGCATGTTTAAACATATATAAGGTCAGCAATTGTTTAGATATAGAATTTAAGAACCATTGCTTTTTGGACCTTTCTTATACTCTTCGAGGAGTATTTTTTTAGCAGTTCATCGCTCTTGCCCTTTTTAGTTTCCATGGGTGAATTTATATAAGTTTCCATAAGTAGTACATGAGCTTTCAGTTTTAGCCAACAACATCCCAAGTGACTAGGGGGAGTTCGAGCCAGTGCCAAACATCGGGACAATCGACCAGAATGATTTAGGCCTACAATCCAACTCACCAAAGGCAAGTTTTGTCACCAACTCAGAGCCGAGACACTAAACATACAGGGATACGGTCCAAAAACAGAGGTAGCAAAAAGGGAAGTCTTCAATATCAGAAAGCCAAGTAAGACAAGTCAAGGGTTAAGGCCAAATAAGGAAAGTCATGGATGGATGGAGTCAAGTGATGGTGAAGCCTAAGCTAGCAGACAAATGGTGTCAAGGAAGACCATATCTATGCAAGGTAGTGAACCAGTGAGTTTTGTCAAGCAACCTAAATGTGCAAGTAAAATGTTCATTTTATAATTTATCGTCAAGATAGTTCATTTTATAAAGTTTGCCACATCATCAATTATATATCAAGCCAATGCTGTGAACATGACTAAAACAACAAGATGATAATCCATAATCAATGATCAAGAAACCATAGGTCATACAATATCATCATAAGAATAATCATCAAATACCATTTGAAACACTGCTGCAATACATCTCTAGTCACTGAACTGAAACTGTATGGAATAAAGGGTCACATCGATCATCAAATCTGAAATCTCAAGGCTCAGCCTTGACACAAGGTCTAACATAAGTCTGAATAATACACTGCTCTGATCATGAGTGATCTCAAAATATAAAGTCATCATAGCCAAGCTTTGAAACATCGAAGCTTTGGAATGTGTAGATATCTGCTAAGCAAGAATAGTAACCCTGCTACTATGGTGTGATAACACTGCTGCTGCTCCTGCACCATATCACTGAGCTGTCTTCTTTGTTCTCATCTCCTCAGACCAAAATCAGCCCTGCTCTTCTCTATGAGCTTCTCAACTACTCTCCCGAAATTCACCTTTTCCTAAACTCCTTTAAAACAACGAAATGGTCTTGGTTTATATACTTGATTTGTCCACAATAGAAGGAGGCCGACTTCTCTTATCATTTGTAAATGATATTTTATTATGTCAATTAAATCTTTTAATTGAGCCGACTTGTTCATTTTTATTTCCACATCAATATATATAAATATTTTTGCCATCGCATTTGTGGGTTCATCTTCCATGACATCGTTTTTATGCTCAACATGGCTTCCATATTAAGCATGCCTGTAGTTGGCTTCAATGTTAAGCTCACATAGGATTTCTCTTATGCCCGCGGGAGCCATTTTAATCTTCCAAAACGTGCCCGCAGGCCCTCACAAGGGTGCCCGTAATGTGCTCTTACTTGTCATCTTGTATGCCCACGGCCATTCCTCATCCTGCTCTCAGCTCTATTTCTGGATGCCCGCAATCTTCACTTAGGATGCCTGCAGCTTTGGTTAAGAGTGCCCACAAGGCTTATATGGTGTGTGGTGTGCCCTAATGGGGCTTTCTCCCTTCAAAAACTGACCACACAGTTGTAAATTCAAATGCCCAAGAGTGACCATATGCTCACATTGGTTTTGTCCATGAGCCATGCCATGTCACCCTGCTGCTATATCCTTGTCCACTTCAATGCCATATGTATGCTTCAAGCCATCCACATACCTTGCTTGTGAACTTCATGTCATGGTTTGTCATGTCCACGTATGTCATCCAATGTCCTACTGTCTAGGGTATTAGGCCCAATTTCAAATGACCACAGTATGTGTCATTTGGCTCATTAGGTGTGCCAAAGCCCATTACCACCAATCATCAATGCTTGCTTAGTCATGACCTTTGTCATTAATTTTGGCATCAATGACAACCTTAGACAACCATATTCATCAATCTCCCCCTTTGTCATTGATGGCAACTGATCTCTCTCTCCCCCTTTGACATTAATGACAAAGGGTCAATGAGCCTGTTATCACACAACTTGTAGTTGTCCCTAGTGGTATCCCATCCGGGATGGTAGAGGAGATGGACTACTAAAGGGTGACCCAAGAGATGCCACGGTTCCCAATGCAAGCTGGGAGTCACGTCAACCGAGGCACTCTTCACTTTAGATCTAGATGAATCAAGACCAAGGGGGAGACCCTATAGCCAATCAAAGGAGATTGGACCCAAACAAAGGTTCCTAGGGATATGTGAAAGACAAGTTACAGAAACCAATGCAAGGTTAGGTGGACCTAGAAGTTTAAGTATCGTTGAAAGAGGCTTAAGGGATGACTAGTGTTTCAACCAATGAATGATTTAGGCCACATAATGAGATCAAATGACCAGATCTAGTACCATGAAATACACAAGTGGGGACCACTCCCTTGGGATATGGAAATGGTTCAAATGGGACCCACAAGGTGAAGTTAAGGTACCAAGGGGTAAGCAAAGAGTAGATCTATGGATCTAAGATGAAATTAGAGATACCCACATATGGGATCTAGCACTTGACACTAATCCCAAGAAGTGCGATTTGCCTTAGGTGGACTAGTGCCTTGAGATGGATGGGTAAATGGAGTAAAAAAGATGCCAAAATGTAGATTGGGATACTTAAGATGCAAATCAAGGGTGTTACTCAAGATCAAGTGAATGTGATGGCTAGATCTTACTAGATCTAATAGTCCACTAAGTGACCCAAGTGGACAACAATCCTCAAAATGAGGAATGATACCTCTGTTATCACACAACTTGTAGTTGCCCCTAGTGGTATCCCATCCGGGACGGTAGAGGAGATGGACAACTAAAGAGGTGACCCAAGAGATGCCACGGTTTCCAATGCAAGGTGGGAGTCACGTCAACCGAGGCACTCTTCGCTTTAGATCTTAGATGAATCAAGACCTAGGGGGAGACCCTATTACCAATCAAAGATGATTGGAGCCAAACAAAGGTTCCTAGGGATAAGTAAATGATGAGTTACGGAAATCAATGCAAGGTTAAGTGGACCTAGAAGTTAAAGTATGGTTGAAGGTGGTTTGAGAGATGATTAGTGTTTCAACCAATGTATGATTTAGGCCACATGATGAGCTAAAAAGACAAGATCTAGTACCATGTATTACACAAGTGGGACCCACTTTCTTGGGATATGTGAATGACTCAAATGGGACCCACAAGGTGGACTTTAAGGGATGAAATTGGTACTAAGGGGCATATAATGAGTAGATCTATGGATCTAAGTTGAAATTAGGAATACCCACTTATGGGATCTAAGGTTTGACACAATTCCCAAGGAGTGCGACTTGCTTAAGGAGGACTAGTGCCTTGTTGGATGGGTGAATGGAGTCAAAAGATATGTCAAAGTGTAGATCGGGACACCTAATATGCAAATCAAGTGGGCTAATTGGGATATGATGGTTGGATTTTACTAGATCCAGGGTTTCATGATATGACCCAAGTGGACCACAATCCCTTAAAATAAGGAATGCTACCCTCAAGGTAGATCGTCACAAAATGATACTCTAGACCTAGGTTTCAAGGTATGCCCGTTCCAAATCCACCAAAATATCAACTACCCACGTCCTCAAAGTGGGCAAACTCAATCACCCAAGGAAGTGCGACCTTGCTCAAGGAGGGCTAAAAGATGGGAAAGGTGTGTCAAAACAAGTCCAATGACCACCAAATTGTAGATCCAAGTAGTTTAGGCAATGATCTATGTGGATCTAGAAAATCAAGACAATCCAAGGGTTAGATCTTGCTAGATCTGAGTTTTAAGGTGCCAAGTAGTCCAACATGGGGTTTTAATCCCTTGAAATGTGGAATGATGCCCACAAGGTAGAAATCACCCAAGTAAAAGTCTAGGGGTAGGTTATCAAGTATGTAGATTGCAAATCAAGTGGGATCTCACCTACCCATATGCTAGATCTAACCAAACAAGCCTCTCCCAAGGAAGTGTGATTTGCCTCAAGAGAGCTATATTGCCTTGAAAAGTGTGTAAATTTTAACCCAATCACCACCAAACTATAGATCCAACTAGGGGTGGATGCTATAGAGGTGGTTCTTAAGATCTTTTCAAAAGCAAGGCTAGATCTAAGTAGATCTAAGAAAAACCAAAATTTGGGGTTTTGATTAATTAGGGTTTGTGACCAATGAAGAGAGAATGGATGGAAAGAGACACATACCTTGTAGATCTTTTACCTCAATTCCTTATGGCCACCTTGCAAATTGATAGCATTCTCCTATGTGTATATTCAAGAGTGCAATTTTGATTCTCCAAGCCAAATCGTCCTCCTCAAGAAGCCAAATCGTCCTCCTCCTACAAGACAAGATCAAAGGAAACAAGTCAAGTAAGATGATTATGAAAATGATAGAAAGATGTAATAGAAAGCATCAACTATGTCACGAAGATACAATAATGATACTCCCTGTCACAAGATCAACCCAAGAGAGAATATGTGGATCCCTCCAACAATAACCCTCAAGAAATCGCCCTCCTCTCCACCAATTCGACTTCCCTGCAAGACAAATAGTTGTAGAACCAAAACCCACAATGATACATAGAAGAGATACTGTATACTCAAGATGCAAGAGAATCCATAAGACAAGAGAGATATGCTCCACAAAGAAGTGTTCTATTCCAATATTCCAGAGCTCCAAAGGTGAGCTATACAATAGGGGGTCTCCTCCTTATATAGGATAATAAAGACCAAAACCCTATACCACTTTACAATACTACATCAAATGAGTGGTTGAGATTAAAAGATCTCAATATACAATCAATGGCTAAGATGAACCATAATAACATAACACATGGATCACTCATAAAGTGATGACGTCATAGTCTAAAAATAATCATGGAGGGTGACGTCATCCACTAGAGGGGGTAAAAGTATCGAAATCCACCTCATAATGACTAGGACATGACATATGGAGCACATGGTGGGGCTAGGAGGCATCAATCCTTACTAGCTCATCCCCAAGGCACAATAAAATAATAAAATATGTCCAAGATAAATATAAATAACCAAATCTGTCCTCAAAATCTGTGACAGACAAGCAGTAAAAGACCTCCTGTGATCGCTGTGGGCCTACCCACATGGTGAAAACTGGCTGGAAGCATAGTTTTAAAAATCGGTGAAATCGGAATCGGAATCGGCCGATTCACCGATTTAAGGCAAGACCGGTTCAAACCGGTCTCCAAATCGGATCGGAGGACCGGTTTGGTACCGAACCGGCCGATTCGGTATCAAATCGGCCGGTTCGGTACCGAACCGGTCTGGTCCACCGATTTTTTACAAAAATCGGCCGATTTTTTGGTGTGGGCCTGTGGGCCATTAAAAAATGGGTTTTTTTAATTTTTTTTCAATTTTTAACCTATATCCTCATGGTGCTGTAGTACTTGGTGATACTAATGGTAATGTTAAATTCTTAAAGTAAAAGTGACATTCTCCTTATCTTTTATTTTCCATCCTTTTACTTAAATTTTTAACATTACCATTAATTGTTTCAGGATGTTTGAGAGTGGTTCCAACTTCATCGGACTTCATATGCAAAAAGTAGATTTTTAGATCCCATTCAAAATTCATCAGACTTAATAGTTTTCAGGATTTTAGGATTGCAAGGTTTCCACCAGATTCTATCATGTATGAGGGTATGGAATTGGCATTTAATCAAGCACATCAACCCCTATATGTACCTTGATGTTGGTGGTGTTGATTGTTGAATTCCTCTGTCATGACCTTAATAAAAATGTACTCTTCACTCATGCAAAATCACTTATCAAGCATCGAAAGCTTTTTCTACGTTATTTTAGCGATTGGATTAGGAAGTTTCATCAAAATTGTAGTGTGTTGAGTCGTTGACTAATGTCCTTGGAGGATCAACTTTGAAATTTGAGTTAGAGGCAAGGGCTAGAGCCTAGAGGAGGGACGCATAGGGTGCTATTGATGAATAGGATCCCAATATAGGCAATGATTCATTGACATGTATGATTGATGATTTATATTTCACATTCATTTTTGTAAATGTCTTTGCTAATTTATTAATTTAATATATATATATATATATTGCATTTCCTCATTTCCAGAATTTTGGGGGTCACGTTTCCCCTGTTTCGAAGTTTCTCCGTTTCGTCCTCGTTTCCCCATTTCATGCAACTTAGGTTGAAGCTGTTCAAACCCTCGTACAAAATTTTTGAAGCAAACATGTGCCTGTTATGACCTTTGTAGCAGTAAAAAGTCATGAAAATCACCTTAAAGGCTAAAAATAAATTGTGGGCAGTACTGTGGATGAAAGCAGCCCTAAACAACAAGTAAAGGTGCTCTTTGGCCTTCAAACAACAGGTCTAGGTCATAACAACAGTCCTAAAATCTTGAAAATGTTGTTTTTTTTTTAAATTTAAATATTTTATGTATTTTTGAGTAAACCGATTCATTAAATTCAAATCGGCCGATTTATGACCGATTCATTACCGATTCCGATTCCGATTCCGAGTTGACCCTCGACCGATTCCGAGTCCGATTTCGATTTTTCAAACTTTGGCTGGAAGATAGTGGGATCACCCTGGAAGACCTCTGTGAAAACCAAGTGCCAAAACCTTGCCTCAATTGCTCAAATCGAATTCCTCAGTGACCACTTTATCCCATTTTTTAACTGCCTCAGTAACTGTGAAAGTGCCAAAATTGCCTCCTAGGGCATGCGCGCTGTCCAACTGAGCCCACCAGGCTCTCCAGAAGGGGGGGTAAATGGTAAAAAAAAGTGACTGGACCACCCCCTCCTCATACAGCGCCCTAGGTGAACTGGCCTCTCCTGGCCCCTGCTACTCAGGCTGGGAAATCAGCCCCAAATCTGGTCAACAAGTGGAAAACTGCATCAATCACTGTCAGAAGTGCTCGGAACTGAAAGATAAGTGTCTCATTGGATCCAGAAGACCCAAATCCACTAGGAATGTGTACTCATACACCATGGGTTGCCCTAATGGGCCAGCTGTAGGGTCCACCATATATGGACAGTGCATAATCTGATGATCTGAAGTAATAATAAAACCTGCTGAACTGCATCAATCATCATTTGAACCATATGTCCATCATATGACATCATCATCAAGTATGTGGGACCATCAATAGGTATATATATATGGCCCACATCATCACGGATCCCAATAATATACAACCAAGGATAAATCATATCAGTAAACTAAGACATGTTTCTCTAATCATTCTCACAGCCAAGCTCAAAGTATAACATCCATTCAGTGGCCTTGATTAAGTTAGCATATTTCCTTTGTTATTTGAAATTACTTGCACAATAGTTTAAATGACAAACTCACCCATTGGATATGGTCAAACTGCTAGTGAAGGATGAAGGCTAGGAACAAGGTTGGGCCAAGGGGTTGACTTGTCTTACTCAACTCAAAAATACTTTGGACTGGGAGAAGGGGAAAACTACAAACTCTGTGCTGGACAAAATAACACGGGGGATGGCTGTGGCTCACAAATGGATAAGTTGTTTAGAGAGTGCTTATTCAACTTAGGCATCATGTCTACATCAAGTTGATCCAGGTTCATTAGGATCATTCAATTTCATTTCATGGCCTTTTTGGCCTACATACCCTTTGGATTTCAGGTGTGCTGATAAGCACAACTAGTTGCAGCTGCATCCAGGGCATGTTTTCATATACATATAAGGTCAGCAATTGTTTAGATATAGCTTGTAAGAACCATTGCTTTTTGGACCTTTCTTATACTCTTCGAGGAGTATTTTTAGTAGTTCATCGCTCTTGCCCTTTTTAGTTTCCATGGGCGAATTTATAAGTTTCCATAAGTAGTATATGAGCTTTCAGTTTTAGCCAACAACATCTCAAGTGACTAGGGGGAGTTTGAGCCAATGCCAAACATCGAGACAACCGACCAGAATGATTTAGGCCTACAATCCAACTCACCAAAGGCGAGTTTTGTCACCAACTTAGAGCCGAGACACTAAACATACAGGGATGCGGTCCAAACACAGAGGAAGAAAAATGGGGAAGTCCTTAGTATCAGAAAGTCAAATGAGACAGGTCAGGGTTTACAGTCAAATAAAGAAAGTCATGTATGGATGGAGTCAAGTGAATATGGAGCCTAAACTAGCAGACAACTGGTGTCACGAAAGACCATATCTATGTAAGGTGGTAAACCAGTGAGTTTTGTCAAACAACCTAAATGTGCAAGTAAATGTCCATTTTATAATTTAGAGTTCATTTTAAACAGTTTGCCACATCAGGAATAATATACCAAGCAGATGCTGTGATCATGATTAAATTAACAAGATAATAATCCACAGTCAATGATAAAATATCCATAGGTCATATAACATCATCACAATAATAATCATCATATATCATCTGAAACACTCCTGCAATACATCTCTGAGCACTGAACTGAAACTGTATGGCATAAAGGGTCACATCGGTCATCAAATCTGAACTCTCAAGGCTCAGCCTTGACACAAGGTCTAACATAAGTCTGAATAATACACTGCTCTGATCATGAGTGATCTCAAAATATACAATCATCATAGCCAAGCTCTGAATAATGGAAGCTCTGGAATGTGCAGATATTTGCTAAGCAAGAATAGTAGCCCTGCTACTATGGTGTGATAACAATCCCCAAGGCAAAAATCCACAAAGTGAGACACTAGATGTAGGTTTCAAGGTATGCTCTTTTCAAATCAAGCGAGATCTCAACCACCCAAGTCCTTGAAGTGGGACAACTCAAACCCCTAGGAAGTGCGACTTTGCCCAAGGAGGGCTAATTGCATGGAAAGTGTGTCAAATCAAATCCAAAAGCCACCAAACTTTAGATCGGGGTAGATTAGGCAATTATCAATGTGGATCTTGAAAATTAGAGGCATCCAATGGCTAGATCTCCATAGATCTAAGATTGAAAATGCATCACCAAATTGACCCAAGTGGGGCACAACCCTCAAAATGAGGAATGGGGCCCACAAGGTGAAAATCAATGAAGTGAAGCACTAGGGGTAGGTTATCAAGTGTGAGGATCATGAATCAAGTGGGATCTCATCTACCCATGTGATAGAACTAGCTTAACTCACCTACCCAAGGAGGGCGACCTCACTCAAGGAAGGCTAAGTGCCTTGGGGGAAGGGGCAAATGAAGTCCAAATACCACCAAACTATAGATCCGAATTGCCGTGGATACTATAGAGGTGGGTTCTTTTTATTATACCCAAAGCCAAGCTAGATCTTTGTAGATCTAAGAAAATGTGAAAACAAGGGTTTTAATTTTAAGGGTTTGTTGACCAATGAAGAAGAAATGGATGGATCCAAGCACATACCTTGTGGAACTTACCTCAATTGCTTATGGCCACCTTGCAAATTGATAGCATTCTCCTATGTGTATATTCAAGAGTGAAATTTTGTTGCTCCAAGCCAAAACGTCCTCCTCCAAGATGCCAGATCGTTCTCCTCCTACAAGACAAGATCAAGTGAAACAAGCCAAGTAAGATGATTATGAAAATGATGGAAAGATGTAAAAGAAAGCATCAACTATGTCACAAAGATACAATAATGATACTCCCTGTCACCAAGATCAACCCAAGAGAGAATATGTGGATCCCTCCAACAATAACCCTCTTCAAATCGTCCTCCTCTCCACCAATTTGGCCTCCCTGCAAGAAAACAACGTGTAGCTCCAAAATCCACAATGATACGTAGAAGAGATACTGTATACTCAAGATGCAAGAGAATCCACAAGACAAGAGAAATATGCTCCACAAAGAAGTGTTCTATTCCAATATTCCAGAGCTCCAAACGTGAGCTATACAATAGGGGGTCTCCTCCTTATATAGGATAATAAAGACCAAAACCCTAGATCTCAAAACCACTTTACAACAAGATGAGTGGTTGAGATTAAAAGATCTCAATACATAATCAATGGCTAAGATGAATCATAACAACATAACACATGGATCATTAAAAATAATGATGACGTCATAGCTAAAAGTACTCATGGAGGGTGACATCATCCTCTAGAGGGGGCAAAAGTATATGGGCCCACCTCATATGACTAGGACATGACTCATGATGCACATGGTGGGGCTAGGAGGCATCAATCCTTGCTAGCTCATCCCCATGGCACAATAAAATAATATAATATGTCCAAAATAAATAGAAATGATCAAATCTGTCCTCAAAATCTGTGAGAGACATGCAGTAAAAGGCCTCCTGTGGCCTTTGTGGACCCCACTGACCAATGAAAACTGGCTGGAAGATGGGGGGTTCACCCTGGAAGACCTCACTGAAGACCAAGTGCCAAAACCTTGCCTCAATTACCCAAATCGAATTCCTCAGTGACCCTTCTATTCCATTTTTAACCTGGCTCGGTAACTGTGAAAGTGCTGAAACTGCCTCCTAGGGAATCTGCTCTGTCAAACTGAGCCCACCAGGCTCTCCAGAAGGGGGGGTAAATGGCAATATCAAGTGGCTGGACCACCCCCTCATATAGCGCCCTAGGTGAACTGGCCTCTCCTGGCCCCTGCTGGTCAGGTTGGGAAATCAACCCCAAATCTGGTCAACAAGTGGAAAACTGCATCTATCACTGTCAAAAGTGCCAAGAACTGAATGATTAGTGTCTCATTGGATCCAGAAGACCCAAATCTACTAAGAATGTGTACTCATACACCATGGGTTGCCCTGATGGGCTAGCAGTAGGGTCCACCATATATGGATAGTGCATAATCTGATGATCTGGAGTAATAATAAAACCTACTGAACTGCATCAATCATCATCTGAACCATATGTCCATCATATAGCATCATCATCAAGAGTGTGTGGGACCATCAATCATCATCAATAAGCATACATGGCCCACATCAACACGGATCCCAAGAAATGACCATAGTCAAACTGGGTTTGGCTAGGTCAATATACAACCAAGGATAAATCATATCAATAGACTAAGACATGTTCCTCTAATCATACTCACAGCTTAACTTAAAGTATAACATCATTTAGTGGCATTAATCGTATTTGCACATTCCGTTGTTATTTATATTTACTTGCACAATAGCTTAAATGACAAACTCACCCATTGGACATGGTCTAACTGCTAGCTAAGGATGAAGGCTAGGAACAAGGTTGGGCAAAGGGGGTGACTTGTCTAAACTCAACTAAAAGACACTTTGGACTAGGAGAAGAGGGGAAGCTACAAACGCTGTGCTAGACAAATAACACGGGGAAGGGCCGTGCCTCACAAATGGGTAAGTTGTTTAGAGAATGCTTATTCAACTTAGGCATCATGTCCACATCAAGTTGATCCAAGTTCATTAGGATCATTCAATTTCATTTCTTGGCCTTTTTGGCCTACATAACCCTTCGGATCTCAGGTGTGCTGATAAGCACAACTAATTGCAGCTTGCATCCAGGGAATGTTTATATATATATATAAGGTCAGCAATCGTTTAGATATAGAATTTAAGAACCATTGCTTTTTGGACCTTTCTTATACTCTTCGAGGAGTTTTTTTAGCAGTTCATCGCTCTTGCCCTTTACTCACGTGTGTTGATAAACACATTCTAGAGCTTTTTTAGTTTCCATCGGCGAATTTACATAAGTTTCCATAAGTAGTACATGAGCTTTCAGTTTTAGCCAACAACATCTCAAGTGACTAGGGGGAGTTCGTGCCAGTGCCAAACATCGGGACAACCGACCAGAATGATTTAGGCCTACAATCCAACTTACCAAAGGCAAGTTTTGTCACCAACTCAGAGCCGAGACACTAAACAAACAGGGATGCGATCCAAACACAGAGGTAGTAAAAAGGGAAGTCCTCATTATCAGAAAGTCAAATAAGACAAGTCAAGGGTTAAAGCCAAATAAGGAAAGTCATGGATGGATGGAGTCAAGTGAAAGTGGAGCTTAAGCTAACAGACAACTGGTGTCAAGAAAGACCATATCTATGCAAGGTAGTAAACCAGTGAGTTTTGTCAAACAACCTAAATGTGCAAGTAAAATGTCCATTTAATAATTTGTTATCAAGATAGTCCGTTTTAAGTTTACAAAGTTTGCCACATCATGAATCATACACTAAGCTAATGCTGTGAACATGACTAAAACAACAAGATAATAATCCACAGTCAATGATCATACATCCATAGGTCATACAACTTCATCATAAGAATAATCATCATATATCATCTGAAACATTGCTGCAATACATCTCTAGGCAGTAAACTGAAACTGTATGGAATAAAGGGTCACATCGGTCATCAAATCTGAACTCTCAAGGCTCAGCCTTGACACAAGGTCTAACATAAGTCTGAATAATACACTACTCTGATCATGAGTGATCCCAAAACATAAAGTCATCATAGTCAAGCTCTGAATAATCTAAGCTCTGGAATGTGCAGATATCTGCTAAGCAAGCATAGTAGCCGTGCTACTATGGTGTGATAACATAGCCATTAATGGCTTCACAATGCCCAAAATTTTATCTTGAATGCTTCATGAAATTGTGTACTGAATCTTCCAACACTTGTTATCTTCAAAGTTTAGACAAACTCTCCTTATGACCGAGATTTATCCTCTATCAAGAATGTACTACTAGCTGCTCCTGATGCATCATGTCACCAAATCAAATCTGTCCCTTAATCTCCTAGACAAAACAGAGATGAAGCTTTGTACTACTCCATCATGTTTTTGCTGTCAACAAGCTCCCCCTAACTGATATGCTACAGTTAGAATGTTGTCCAAATCTTTGACTTGTTTAATACTCTGCTGATCAAGCTGGTCATCATCATCAATCATCAATTAACAAGAGGTAAGCATCTATGTGTTCATCAGAGTAGGCTTCAAATGTGCATCATCATATCATTGATATCTTTGTATCAAGATCTCCAAGGTTACTTGTATCTTGTCACCAGATCTGTCCTTTAGTTTTCAAGGAAAAAAAAAAATCGACGAGGCTGATAGAATTTGGATGACCTGAGATGAATCTTCTGCTGCATCAGTATAACTTTGTTTGTAATGCCTGGGAGTATCTTCAAGCAGACTTTAACTAAGCTGCTGCATCTTCTTAACCAAACTCAGAGATGTGTTTTTCAATTCACATATGCAGTTTAGTATGTCTTCTTAACTATCAATATCATGTAGTTTCTGTTATCTTCAACATGGCTTAAATTTGTGTCATCAAAGATTAACCTTGTGAAGTGCTTCAAGCAATACTTCTACATTTCATCTTATTTCTTGTGTACTGCTGCTGAGAGCAATTCTTTACACCTGCTAATCAGATTTAATAGATTTGTGTTTTCGAATGGCTGCCTTTAAGGCCTGAATCTTCTCTTAACTCCGTCACAAATTCTACCTTCAACTTGTGTTTGCATTATTCAAGATGGGACTGCTTTTGACACACCTTCTATGGCTATAGAGTGTCTTCACAAATCTGATCTTGCTCTTTATCATTATATAGTATATGCATTGTGTATAAGTGTGCATCAAATATGCATCATGCATTCACACTGTCAAAAGTCATCACATCAGGTAACTGTGCATTGAATACAATTCGATGTCAATTTCATCATTGCTCCGCCTTACTTTTAGTCCTTCATCAATTGTCACTGTCATGTCAAGATGCTGCCCATATACTGTCAATGTCCTCTTCTCTGTGATCACAGGACTGCCTTCATTCCATTCTTCTCATACAATCAGCTAGGTGTAATTTAGAGAACATTTTGCCAATGAATGATTTAAATTCATAAAAGATAAGCATGCAATAGATCATCGTCTCATCATTGAGTTCATCATCATGAAAATGTTGTCCCCATAATCACTAAGAAATCAGTGAAGGAATATGAGCTTTTTCAGTTTTGGGGAATTTTGCTCCAAATGTCTCACACAAAACTGCTCTTGATGATGATGCCACAATGTGCTCAGAAATTGCCACAAGTGGTGATTACCATCCACAACTATTCTAAATCTGCTTTTAAAGATGTAATCACAATGCCGTTATCCAAGAGAAACCTCTTTGTTGCTTGTGGCACCATCTACTGTTGGTTATGATTGCTAGATGTTTGTATGCATATTTCTTCACTGAATGACCAAGGTTAATCTTAATCCGTTGCTTAGTGCTTCCTCAGAGATCTTTGCTGCCTGTGGTTTAATCATGATCTGCCTTCACTTGTTACTCCTCCAATGTTCAATTCAGAACTTGATGATGACCTTAGTTCGGAGCTAGATGTTCTTCTCAGGACATTTAAAGAGTGTCTTCAATGTAATCTATGAATCTTATCAAGAGATTATTCCTGTCTTGTCAAGTGTCTTTTATTCTTCCTAGCTGCCATACACTATTATCCGATGTCTGGAGGAGTGCTTATGCCATTATCTTCATTTCAGGATGTTTAAATCTGTCCATAACTTCTTACACATTCAAACGAGACTTGGAACTACATTGCTGCTCACCATCCTCATTCTAAATTAACAATAATAGTCTTTGGCACCACTACTTACTGTTATGGAGATTTGCATCAGCTCCTCAAGGATTCTTTGGAGGCATCAAGTGTAGCTCAACAACAGATAAAGTACATCACAGTCTTTAGCCATTCTTGTGATTGACTTTATTTCTTGTCTTTATATTAGTTTTCAACTTCAACCATGATCCTTGGACCTGTTTGGAGCAACCTTCTCTTACCATTGAGTTCATCCTCCAAAACACCATGAACTCAAGGTGCATCATGGTCTTCAAGAGACCTCAAACTTGGCTTGCCAAATGGCAGCCACCTTCAATTTTGCATTGATCATCAACTTGATTTAAGTCTAGCAAAAAGTTCTTCCTTACCCATACCTGTTTCTTGACACTTGTCTTATTGCGCCGAGAGGCGCTCTACAGCCCAGTATGAGGGAGATCTTGTAACATGTGAGTGTTTGTCTAGGAACAAAATAATACAAAGTCAACAAAAAAGAATAATACAAAGTAAAAAGTAATAAATATTATGTCGGCCGTAAACAAAAAAGAATAATACAAAGTAAAAAGTAAATATGAGACTTAAATTAGAGACTTTAGAGCTTAGGATTAGGTGATAAATATTATGTCGGTCATAAACAAAAAAGAATAATTCAAAGTAAAAAGTAAATATGAGACTTAAACTAGAGACTTTACTTTTTACTTTTAATACTGAGTAAAATGTAAATATGAGATTTTAGAGTGTTTGTCGAGTAACAGAATAATACAAAGTAAACAAAAAAGAATAATACAAAGTAAAAAGTAGTAAATATTATGTTGGACATAAACAAAAAAGAATAATAGAAAGTAAAAAGTAAATATGAGATGTAAACTAGAGACTTTAGAGCTTAGGATTAGGTGGCTCAGGTATTGCACTCGAGGAGCTATTCAAGGAGAAGTTTGCACCTCGAGAGATTTGATCCCTCTCAGCGCTTGATAGAGCCTAGGATTTGGATCTATGCTGGTAGCATAACTTGTTCCATCTTCTTCATTGACTTTGCTGGCTGAGCTGTATGTTAATTTCCTCATAAATTGTCTTCTTGGACTTGCACACATTTTGGCTTTATGTCCAAAACCTCCACACGTGAAGCATCTTGATGTGTGACAATTTGCAGCCACGTGTCCAAAATGATTGCATGTCCAGCATCTAACTGAGTTGTTTTGTCTTCCAATATTCTCTCTTCCATCTACACAATCTATTGCCTTGTGACCAAAGTTAGAACAAGAAAAACAATAGCCATTAAATCTATATTCATACCTTGGACCTTGTTTCCATCTTGGAATTGTTTCTTTGCTTTGAGGATTGGGCCTAGCACTTTGATGTGTTCTTGAACAACCAACATCTTTGTTGTCATGAGATGCATCCTTGTTCATTGATGGAACAGCTTCTGGAGTCTTTGGAGACCACTTGTCTTCTTCTAGATTATCTTCTACCTTTTTATACCCAAGGCCAGTTTTGTCATGGGGAGACCTTTGGCAATCTAATAATTTATCAAATATGACTGAGCTGTTGTTGAAGTTCTCATGATAGTTTGATTTTTCAATTTTCTTCTTGAGTCCAACAACTTCCATCTCAAGCGCTTCATTTTTTTTCTCCTTTTCATCTAACTGATTTTTCAAGACTTCTTCAATTCTCTTGTACTCATCCAACTAAACTTTCAAGTCAAGATTAGCCCATCTTGTCTCTTCAAGTTCTCTAGGATCCACATCAGTCTTTTCTTGTTCATTTGCTAGTTCATCCTTCAACCTTTTGACATCAAGATTTTTATCTTCTACTCACCTTGCAAGTCTTTGCTCTTGAGCTTCAAACTCATGAACAACGCTTTTGTCTCTTCTTGGTATTTTTCAAATGCTCCCATAATCTTCTTTTTAAGCCTTATGTTGGATTTGACATCCTTATCCAATAGATTTTTTGTAAATACCTCTTTGATTTTTAATAACTCATCTTCTTCATCCTTTACAAGTGCAACTACATCATCATTAATTTCAATAGGGGAGTTCTTACCTTCACTAGAGCTTAATGCTTGAGCCTCCTTCCTTCCTTGATCTACATCTTCAGATGTCTTGACTTCTTTTTCTTTGTCAATGTTTTGAACCTTCCTTTTGTGCTCTCTTTCAAGTGTGCTCTAGAGTTCATTGGTTGAGGTGTACTTTCCAACATCTAGTCTTTCCTTCTCTGATTGAGACAAGGCCATCAAGATTAAGCTTAGTCCCTTTTCATTGCTTTCAAGTAGCTTCTTAACTACTCCCACTTCGATTGATTTCTAGATGTCATAGCCCTTTGCCACTGCGTGATGCTTCATTCTGATGATCCAAGACTCATAATTTGATTCATTGAGTAATGGAACTCCATCTTCCGAATAATCCTTCATTTCTTCTTGCTTTGCTGATCCTTCCATATTGTGTCTACTGATTTCCTTCAAGCTTGTTAGGCTTATGCTGAAGGCCCGCTCTGATACCAATTGTTAGACACAATGCTCACTGAGAGGGGGGGGGGGTGAATCAGTGAGCCTATACTTAATCAAATTTCAACTACTTCTAACTCTAAATCATAATTCATCTTTTCACCTTTACATCATATTCATCATTGGACTATCAAATTAAGCATATCAACATCAACACATTGCACAAGATGTAGTTTTGTAAACTTTATATAAATGGAGACCTCAATCTTCTAATATGGGCTACAACCCATAAGGTGGCACCACCCACCAGAATGGTTCAGTCAGCTACAACTGACTGGGATGCTACAACACCCCGAACAAACATAGATTTACAACTGATGTTTTAGACTCTTTTTGAGTCTACAAATTCATACACTCACAAACAAGAAACCCTTGTTTGTTTCAACATATATCACATCATCATTCACTGTCATAGCATCAACACATGTCTCTGTCTTAACATATCATTATCACAATTCTCCTTGTATTTATGACTATCCTAGTATCAAACATATCATCATCTCAGTTTGTGCACCAACACATTCATTGTCAAGCTGTCCTGTATCATTCTGACCATTATGCTTTTGTCCTCACATTCAATGCTGCTGCCCAGAAAAGCTTCATTCTGTCCATACATATGATCTCATCACTGTCTTCTTGCTGCCCCAATCAACCCAGAGAATCAAGCATCATATTAGCATCTACACTGTCCATCATCTTCAGCACTTTGTCCCTGATTTATCTTCTCATTTGTTCATCAGCAGGCATCAACTCATCTTCAGTCTTTTCAGGAGTATATCAGCATCCAGCATCATAACATGTCTTGCCCATGTATCCCATTTTAGCTCTCAACAAACTCAGAAAATAAAGGTTAGACAAAAATTGTCATGTTGCTGCTCTTTATCTTTGTTCTGTCCTAGTATATATCAGCATCTTGACCATCAACTATATCGAATTACCAATCTGCCAAACAATTAGTGAAGCCCCAGAAAAATCTTCATTATGCTGCTGCTGCTCCTGCACCATATCACTGAGCTGTCTTCTTTGTTCTCATCTCCTCCGACCGAAATCAGCCCTGCTCTCCTCTACGAGCTTCTCAACGACTCTCCCGAAATTCACCTTTTCCTAAACTCCTTTGAAACAACGAAATGGTCTTGGTTTATATACTTGATTTGTCCACAATAGAAGGAGGCCGACTTCTCTTATCATTTGTAAATGATATTTTATTATGTCAATTAAATCTTTTAATTGAGCCGACTTGTTCATTTTTATTTCCACATCAATATATATAAATATTTTTGCCATCGCATTTGTGGGTTCATTTTCCATGACATCGTTTTTATGCTCAACATGGCTTCCATATTAAGCATGCCTGTAGTTGGCTTCAATGTTAAGCTCACATAGGATTTCTCTTATGCCTGCAGGAGCCATTTTAATCTTCCAAAACGTGCCCACAGGCCCTCACAAGGGTGCCTGTAATGTGCTCTTACTTGTCATCTTGTATGCCCGCGGCCACTCCTCATCCTGCTCTCAGCTCTATTTCTGGATGCCCGCAATCTTCACTTAGGATGCCCGCAACTTTGGTTAAGAGTGCCCACAAGGTTTATATGGTGTGTGGTGTGCCCTAATGGGGGTTTCTCCCTTCAAAAACTGACCATGCAGTTGTAAATTCAAATGCCCAAGAGTGACCAAATGCCCACATTGTTTTTGTCCATGAGCCATGCCATGTCACCCTGCTGCTATATCCTTGTCCACTTCAATGCCATATGTATGCTTCAAGCCATCCACATACCTTGCTTGTGAACTTCATGTCATGGTTTGTCATGTCCACGTATGTCATCCAATGTCCTACTTTTTAGGGTAGTAGGCCCAATTCCAAATGACCACAGTATGGGTCATTTGGCTCATTAGGTGTGCCAAAGCCCATTACCACCAATCATCAATGCTTGCTTAGTCATGACCTTTGTCATTAATTTTGGCATCAATGACACCCTTAGACAAGCTTGAAGAGGGCTTTGAACTTGGGTGTCTCTTCTCTCCTCTTCAACACAAACTAATCTTGTATTTCAGGGATTTTCCAAGGCTTCACAAGGATCAAGCTTGGGTTTGAAGGGTTTCATCCATCAACTTCAAACAAAATCTACTATCTTTCCTTTCCCTTTTGGTTATATTTTCTAAGTGTTTAAGTTGTAGATCCATAACAAATTTGCAAATATTTCAAATCTATGATACTTAGAAATTACATTCTAGATTATATCCAAGCATTTAAAAGTCTATTTTGCACTAGATCTAAGCTAGAACTTGAACTTTTTATACTTGTAAAATTTTTCGAAATTTTTCTAAGTGTAAAATTTTTCAATTTATTTTATTTTTCTTTTGTGTTTGCCATCACATTCTAAGTGTTTTACTTGCTGGTTTTTAGCAGGTCCAAAGAAAAAGAGGAGGAAGCTTTGGCGAAAAATCGATAAAACTTGCCAAAATCACCTTCCAAAGGACCCATTTTATCATTGTTTCAAAACACCAGCTTGTAAGCCCGTAGATCCAAGTCTAAAAGGACTAAGAGGCATCTTTTCTTGAGCATAATTGTAAAAACTTTAAACGAGAGCAATGGGATACTCAACGCCCACACCCCATCCCCCCTGGCGGGATTTGTGTATTTTGTACATTTTTGTGTATGAATTTTTCTAACTCACAAATTTTCACACACTCACTATTTTAGTGTAGGGTGTATACTTTTTTGTATTTCATATTTTTATCCACTTTCATTTTTGCAAAAATAATTTAGAAATAAAACCACTCTTCGTCGCCACGAAGTATGCTCTCACCTCCACCCAAAGGCATTTGCTGATTAGTGGAGGTTGATCAGAAAAGTGACGCATAAGTTTGGCCATTATATATTTTTCCATAAGTTTTTTTTACTTTCCACAGCTTAACTTGTTTAATAAAAAGAACCCAAAGTCTCTTGAACTTGGCTGAAAAGCAAGTCAAGAGCACTCTCTGTCGGAGAGTACAATGGTTACTTGTTCAAACTTGGAATAAACTCATTTCGCTACCACTACGTATGTTCTGCCCTTTTTGGGTTATTCAGAAATAGTTGGAAGCACTCTTTAATTTCCACACATAATTTATAGTCACTAATAAAATTAACTACACACAAGATAGTGAAAATCCGACACTCTCGACTAAACTTTGTGTGGGGAAATTCCGCCTGGGGAAGCTGGATCACTGTACTTAGATCTTGGGGGCACCGTTAGACTACATCCCTGGTTGGTGTAGTGTTGAACATGCCCTTGAGACTTTGGCAGCCAACATGTCCCCGTACGGAGCCACCAACTTCTAAATTTCCGGACATTCCTCTCTGTACCTTACGGTATCTCGAGAGTTCCCATTTTTCCCTAATCAAGATTCACCTTTAATAATCTGAAATTCATCAAGAGACATTGCACAACATTTCTCTTTTCAACATTATCTATTTTTCACTGTGTTGACTCCATAAGGCACTGGTCCTTGCACTTTATTTGCTTATTATCAATATCAAGTATCGTGCATCTTCTATATTTTTACAGTGATATTTAATTCATGCTGGTAAAGACTATTTTAACTATTGTTGCAATTATATCTTGAAACCCTACTTTCAAACTCCCAAAAAACCTTAATAAACAACCCATCAACTAATGGAAGACCCTAACAACCTTAGTAACATTCCATAGGGACTACCACCCTTGGCTTTCGTTGGGAATTTTGCCTAAATGGAGGAGTCAAGAACCAAGTGACATACTTGACTCGAGACTTGCCACCAAGGGCACACTGAGCGGCAGCATAGATTTCTGCTGCGACAAAGACGGTGTGTGATCCGGCGGCAACAAGGCTCTCCGAGTCCATTGGGACAGTTTGTTTTCAGTTCCGGGCAGTTTCAGTTGGGATTTCTCTCAGTTTATCACTTTAGTGCAGATTTGCCATTAAAAATGGCCTGTCAGAGTAGTTTCATGATTTGCTTGGTTCACCTAAGGCGCTACAGAGGGAGTATGGGGTCCAACCACTTGTTTTTACTATATTGCCATACTCTCATACATTTTGGTGCAGTCAAATTTGGCTCTGGGTGACCAGGCAAAGAGTTACAGGCATTTTTATCTTTTATAGGTGATTTACATAGGCATAGAAATGGTAAAATTGGCTACAGAGGAAATCGATTTGGGCTACTGAGGCAAGGAAATGGCATAGGAATGGTTTTGATGATGTGTATGATGTCTCCCACACCTTCCACAGCAGTTGCAGCAGTCAGTGGGGCCCGCACATCTTTCTCGGGCACATTTTCATGGTTTTATGGTGTCTTTGGAGGCACACGACTTTGCCACTTGGGCACATTGTTGTACTTTGATGAGTCATTTGATATTATTGTGCCATGGGGACACACTAGGGAGGAATTATATCACCCCCTAGACCCACCATGAGCGTTGTGTTATGTTCTCCTAGTCACTTAGAGTGGGACGTCCCCTTAGGGCGATTTTGTCCATGGTGTATTGTTATATTTCTGAGTTGATCCATGTACTTTATGTTGAGCTCATCTCAACCGTAGATTATCACTTATGTATCTTTTAATCTTAGCCACTCATTAAAAATGTGGTTAGGGTTTTGGTCTCTCCCATAGCTATTTAAAGGAGAGACCTGTTATCACATATATAGTAGCCGGGCTACCATACATTATTTTTCTCATTCCAGTACACTATTCAGCCAGTTCCCTTACATTTGAGATGCCGAGATGAGCATCTATATTGGATCACTATCAGATTGTGGACAGCAGTTGCATTCCCCATGCCATGACTGAGTTTCAGGACACTCAGAGAGATGACCGATGTAGCCATTATACCATTGGTACAGAGCAGTCAGTAGTGCCCAGAGTTACAGCAGCAGTTTCAGAGGACAGATGATGGTACAGGTTGATGTGCATTCAGGTATATGACTCAGCAGGTATATTACGGTGTTATGGTTAGATTGCTTTTATACTTATTCTTATAGCATGTCATAGCACTTAGTGTCATGATCTGGCGATTATATAGATACATGGACCTGGTTGACCTATTATATATATATATTACTGTCCCTGCTCAGACTTAGAAGTTCACTATTCATACTCATTGGTATTTACCCTCCTTAGGGAGAATAGAGGTGATCATTCAACCATACCTTGGCTTGCTAGTGTTGGCTTCATCTTTTCATTGTCTTCATCCATCCATGGCCTACCTTTTAGATTATCACCCTGACTTACTACTTGACTAGTGGCATGGAGGACCTTTCCCCACTGTAGCCTCTGTATTGGATGAGCTTCCCTGTTTATTGTGTCTCGGCTCTGAGTTGGTGACAAAACTTACCTATGGTGAGTTGGAGTTCCTTGTGAATTCCCCCTAGTCATTAAAGTTGTGTTGGCTAAACCTGAAACTTTTAGTGCTGCCATGAATACAAAATCTGGAAAAATGAAATGCTATATCTTGTGTGTGAAAGAAATGCCAATTGAAAATGGCCATGAAAAATAAAATGTTATATCTTTTGGAAAAATAAATACCTAGGTAAACAAGTTGTCCATGACACACCTAGAAGTGCTCAGGTAAACAAGTGCCTTAAAAACACACCTGCAGCAGAAAGCCTAAAAATAAATGTAAATCTATGCAATGTGTTTGTAAACACACATAGATCAAGGCTATGGAAACTTCAGGCCCAAAAAGCAATGGAACTTAAATGTTATATCTAAATAATTGCTGGCCTTGTTTGTATTATGGATTGTGCGCATCTGTGAAGGTGAATAAACCCTCTTTAAACAACTCATCCATTTGTGAGACACCGCCATTCCCTGTGTTATTGCTCATTCAGTATATACTATGGTGTGTATTCCCTTTCCCTTGCCAAAGTGTCACAAAGTCAAGTCAGTCAAGTCATCCCTTGGCCTAGCCAATTAATTTAAGCCTTCACCCTTCACTAGCAAATTGATCACAACTATGAAGTGAGTATGGTCCTGAAAGTCTAGTCTGAGTAATAATAATAATTAACGACACTATATATGTGGATTTAGATCGCCAGTCATGATTACTCTGTGTTATAATTGTTATTCGAATAAGTTGTAGAGCATGTATTAACCTTGACACCTTGCAGCAGCTATGGATGATGGTCTGAGTTGTATTTGGTCTTGGTTAGACCTAGTTTGACCATGGAGGACCATGGGACATGAGATGTTAGACCTTATGATGATATGGATAGATGATATATGGTCTATGTACACATACAGGATGATTCTATGCAGCAACTACAGGGTTATGATGATGATTCTTGGGATACAGCAGTGTTTGGTCATTTACAGATCATTATTATTGGCCTTGTTCCGGTACATTGGATATTTATTTTGATCATGCAGAGATTCATATGGTGTATGAGTACACATCTTGGATAGATTTGGACCTTCTGAGTCCAATGGGACAGTTTGTTTTCAGTTCCGGGCACTTACAGTGATGATTGAGCCTCAGTAGGCTGTCCTAGTGCAGTTTTGGTCTGTTGGAGGCCCTGTCGGAGCAGAGATGACTTTTATCCGGTTGACCTAGGGCGCTGATGATGGAGGGGGTGGTCCAGCCACTTGTTTTTACCATATTACCCCCCTCCCGGACACATTGGTGCCCTCACCTTGACAGCGCCATCACTCCAGGAGGCTGTTTGGGCAGTTTCACGCTTCCCGAGGCATTTCAGGATTGGTAGAAATGGCTATTGAGGAAATCGATTTGGGCTACTGAGGCAAAGTTATGGCATGGGATGATCAGTGATGATAGATCGGGACCTTTCACACCTTCTCCAGCAGTTTCAGCTTCATCGGGGCCCGCATCAATCACTTATGGCATTTTCTGTGGATTTTTGAGGTCTTTTGAGGACCACGACTTCACTAGGGAGGCACGATTTGGTACTTTCATGATTATTTATTGGTTATTGTGCCATGGGGATTGACCAAGGAGGGATAAAATTACCCCTTGGACCCACCATGAGCCTCTTATGATATTTTGTCATCATGATTTGGTGGGATTCCCCTCTCCTAGGGCGACTTTGTCCACTTATGTTATATTTTATGTGTGATCCATGTATTATATTGTTGAGCTCATCTCAACCATTGATTAGACTTTTGTATCTTATAATCTTAGCCACTCATTCAAAAAGTGGTTAGGGTTTTGGTGCCTCTCCTTCCTATTTAAAGGAGAGAGCCTCTCATTGTAAAGGGTCTTTGGCTCTTGGATTATTGGTATAGAAAAATATTCTTGTGGAAATTCTTGTGGTCTCCTTTGCATCTGGTGTTCTTAGATGGTGATTGGAAAGTCTATTGCAACCTAGCATTTGGAAATTGTGGTAAGATCTATCTTTTTTTGGAAATCATTGTTTGTCTACAGGAGGGCGACTTCAACAAGGGCGATTTTGCAAGGCTTCTTCAAATCGACTTTCTTGGCATTCGCTTGTATCAGGGGGTTATCATTAGTATCATTGTGATCTATGCTATCTTTCTGTTACTTCTTTTGTGGCATTAGTCTTATCTCTTGATGCATCAAATCTGATATTGTTGACGTTTGTTGTGCAGGAGAGAGGGCGCATTGGCTTCTTGGACAAAATCGATTTGCATAGAAACTACCTCAAAGCTTCCAAATTGATCGGGATTGCATAGATCATCATCATCAAGGCATCTACAAGGTTACCCAGGTAAGATCCACAGGTTTGTTTCTCTTTCCTCTATCCAATCCATTGACATAACTCATAAATTGTTAAAACCCTAAATATTTCAAAACCCCCATTTTACATTTTCTTAGATCTACTTAGATCTAGTGGGTTGTTGGGCATGATATTGAAAACCCACCTCTATAGCATCCACGGCATCCCGGATCTATAGTTTGGTGAGGATTGGCTTCCGTTTGACCCCTCTCCCAAGCCAACTTAGCTTCTCCCAAGGAAGGCGCACTTCACCATTTGAGCAAGTTGACCTAGATCTAGTTGATGGGTGTTTGAGATTCCACTTGATTTGACATCTACACATCAAATAACATACACCCAGGTTGTCCCTTTCTTGAAATTTACCTTGTGGGCCCCATTCCACGTTTTAAGGGATTTAATCCCCATTTTGGACCACTTGGAATACTTAAACTCAGATCTACTAAGATCTAACCGGTGGATTGCCATGAAATTATAGATCCATACTCCTACCTGACCGATCTACTAGGATCTAAAGTTTGGATGCCATTCGACATGATTTGACCCACCTAAACCCCATTTGAAGCCTCCTTGGGTAAAGTCGCACCACCTTGGAGAAGTGAGTTCACTCACTTCTAGGAACTGGGTACTTGAGATTATTGCAGATCTAAAACCGGAATAATTCAAAACCTAGGTCTAGACTGTCACTTTGTCAAATCTTGCCTTGGGGACTGCATTCCTTGTTTTTAGGGATTGTGGTCCACTTGGGTTAAACCTAGATCTAGACACATTTAACCATCAAGACCTATACTGTCCACTTATCTCATGTTGTAGGAGTCCTAACCATAAGTCAACCCCAATTTGACTCCACTTCCCAATTCCCAAGGCACTGGTTTCTCTACAAGGTAATTCAACTTTCCTAGATTGTTGGATTGACTTGTGGTTTAACTTAGGCATGGTAAACTATACCTTTGAAGACATCATGAACCATGGTCAAGCTTGTCTCATGTACTAGTTAGCCCCAATACAACCCTTTAACTATCCTGCATTGGACACGGTTCCCAAGGCAGTGGATCTTTTGACATTGAACTAGTACACTAGCCCTAGATCTCACTATAAACATTATAAGTCACTCTTACATTCAACTATGAACCAAAGCTATATCTATTGAACCCTCACTTGGCTTGTGACTTCATCCTTAGGTCTAGGATAAACCATACACCTAACTTCACTTGGAAATACCCTGATTTGGTGTCTCGGTTTTGATCTCTCCTATCGGGAGTAGATCGGGTCTCCCCCTTTGTTGTCTGGGCTAGATAACATAAAGCGAAGGTTGCCTCGACTGGCGTGACAACCATACATATTGGAGGTCGAGGTGATTGTGGTTGCACCTTTCAAGTTGCCCTTCCCTATTGCCATCCATGACTGGATCCATCCATAGGGGTAACTACAGTTTAGGTGATAACAAGACCCTCTCATTGTAAAGGGACTTTTGGCTCTTGGCTTCTAGAATAAAATATATTCTTGCAAATGCTTGTGCTCTGGTTTTGGATGTTATTGGTGTTGATTGAAATTGTTCTTCCTTTGCACTGCGAGTTTTGGTGATTATTTTGCACATCTTTTCTCCACGTTTTATCTACAGGTGAAGAAGTCGATTTGGTGAGGAAGGCGCATTGGCTGGGGAGACTCTCCCTGCCCCTTTCTTTTCTCTTTGCCGGTTTAAGGGAGTATCATTGTCCTTGTACCTCTTACTCTTTGTTATCATGTTCGTCATTTGTATTTCTTCCATTCTTGCTTGAACTGATTGATTTGTTGTCCTTGGTTTGACAGGAAGAGGAAGGCGCATTTGGGGAGCTGGGCATAATTCGTGTGGGCAAGATAAGTCACCAAACTTTCATTTGATCTCTGCAGGAGCAATCCTCAACATCATAGCAACCATCTCCATGAATCAGGTACGCTTGTAAGGTATGCAAATTATTCTTCTATCCTACCCATCTGTCATTTCATGTTAAAACCCTCATTGAAATCCTTCGGAAAATTCTCTGGTTCAAACAACTTGGTTTACCGCAAAACCATTTCTGGGTTATTTGTTTCTTGCATATCCCTAGGTGGGTTCTCTAAGGCGTCATCATTGGAGGACTCCATTTGCCCAAATCCCAAGGCACTAGTCACCTAACCCTTGCACATTCTCTAACTGAGCTGGTTTACTTGTCGTTTGATCCCTGTTACTGAGCTTGCATACCTTGACATTGTCAGATCTATCAATCAAGCCATGCTAGAAATCCCTAACTCTCAGATCCACTCTTTGGGACACTTTCCCTGTTTTAAGGGTCACATTTCCCAAGGTAGCTAAATTTGATTATTTCTACTAGCACCTGAATCCTGGAGTCACTTCTAATTGTTGAATCACTGTGTCTAAACACTATCAATCAAGTCTTATCTTTATTAAGCCTCCACAGTGGTTTCATTTCCTTAAGTCTAGGGTTCCATACCTGTCACCTTATGGGTTAGATCTCTCCTGTCGGGAGTAGATCAGGGTCTCCCCCTATACTATCTTTGGCTTTGGTAGTATAAAGTGAAGGGTGCCATGATTGGCATGACAACCAATCCTTTGGGAATTGAGGCTCTTGTGGTTGACCTCTTTGGTTGCCTATCCCCTCTACCATCCTGTATTGGATCTATCATTTAGGGCAACTACAAGTTTCGTGATAACAGCGCCCTATCAAGGCGCATTGAGAGAAGGTAAGATCGAGCCAAAAATGTGGACTGAACAACACAAATCTTGAAACCCTATTTTTTGCAGTAACTGCAGCAACTCCAGAATTAGGTCAAAAATGAAACTTCTAAGAACTGGATTTTCCTTCACCAAAAGATGCGCCTTCCCGAGGGTGAAGTTTCTAGTGCTCTTTTCAAGCCAAACTGATGAGGGAAGGCCCCAAAATGTGAAACCCTAGTTTCCAACAATGGCTTCTTTTAGCATTGCTCTGATACCATGTTAGATTTTATAGCAGCATAACCAGGATCACTAAAAGAATGGCAAAGCACAAAAACAAAATGAGTGTGGAGCTCGTTTAACCACGATGATAAGAACAATCATCTCCCAACCATAGACAAAGCTATTTGTCTCCCCCGAGCTCACACCTTCCAATAGAGAATGATGTACATCTAGATAGTAGTAGCACAAACCCAAGAAAACAAGAGAGAAACTTCTCCAAAGTGGAGAACCCCAAAAATTAGTCTCCTAGCTGCAGTAGCGAACCTTCCTTGGCTAGAGTGAACTTGTCTTGAGTGAATGACCAAATGAGAGGTTCGACCTCTCTATTTATAGATGTCAAAAGTGACTTTTTCCCTTACTGGGCCGACCTGAGTGGGGCAGTTCTGCCCTAAGTCACAGGGTTCGCCGAACCTAATCTTTGAGGTTCGAGGTTCGGCGAACCTCAAAAAAAATTTGAAATTCGTTTAGGTTCGCAAACCTATTCGTTGGGGTTCGATTTTTCGTTGGAGTTCGTTTTTTTAATCAGGTTCGGGCGGGCTTTATCCTAGGGCAAAACCGACCGAAAACATCCATTCTGCCCGCCGCTTTTCTGCACCCTCGCGACCTCCCTCCGGCTCTATTCACTGCAACCCCAAGCTCCGCCTCCATCACTGCAACCTCGAGCTCTGCCTCGGCCCTCCATCACCACAAGTTGCAACCCCGAGCATTCATCACAGGCCACGATTCATCTCGGGACCCGACACGGTGACGGTGACCTCCCTTCGGCTCCGCCTCCATCACTTCCACCATCCCGGCAACCTCCCTCCGGCTCCGACTCCGGCTCTGCCTCCATCACGGGCCACGATTTCAGTGCGGCTCCACCGGACCACCACACCCACGGCACCACCCGACTTGGGTCTCGGCAACTGCAACCCGACGATTTCTTAATTTTGAAATTTGAAAAATATGTTTTATTTCATTCCGCATTTTGAAAAATAGGTTATATATTGTTTTATTTCATTTCGCATGTGATTTGGGTATTTACAATTCAAATGGGATACTTTTGTTTTAATTTATGAAAGGTAATATATTGTTTATTATTTTATTTTTAAAATGGTTAAAAATATAAAATGAAAACTTGATTATTTATATTTTTAAATATTTATGTATAAAATATTTTTGTAAAGAATATTTATGATTATAAGAATAATTATAATTTTATTTAGTATTTTTAATATTAAAATGATTTTTTATACTTCTTTTTACAATTTGCAGTTGCACTATAAATGATAAATCTGTGTGTTTGAATATTTAAAAAGCGTTGATGATTGGAATTTGTTATTATTGTGTGTTTAAATATTTAAAAAGGGTTGATGATTGGAATTTGTTATTATTAAACATATATGGATTATTTATTCATTATGATTCTTACTTATTCATGTATATTGATGCTGATTTTTTGTTAGTTATGTTATTTATGCTATATATTTAGCTCTCATGTATGATGTTCATGTATTTATATTAGATAAATATTTATTGATCATGTTTCTGCATTATTTGTTTTTGCTATATAATATGAAGAAATTATATATATATATATATAGTCAAACCTTATGTTGAACCTCATCCGAACCTTATCGGAAAATTCGAACCCGAATCGAACCTAATCCTTGCCGAACCCGAACCCGAACCCGAACCGTGTGACTTAGGTTCTGCCCATTGTCTGGGGCAGACTGCCCACTGTTTTGGGGCAGTCTGTGGTGGAGATCTTTTCACCAATATCACCAAGCTTGTCTTTCAAATCTTTAATTCTAGAAATAAAATTATTAACATTCTCATTGTCCATTTTAATTAAAAGCAATTTACCTTTTAAGAACAAAACGCAGTTTGTATTGGCTGTTTCAAACAAACCTTTAAGCGTATCCCATGTCTCCTTAGACGTTGTGCAGTCTCTGATATGTGGAATAATACCATCCTTCACAGACATTCTTAGAAGGACTTTTTCTTTGCTCTCTTTTATCCCAATCCTGAGTGTTTGCAGGGGCTTCGGGTTTGGTTTCTTGTCCAGATACAATGGGCCAAACATTTGATGCTTCCATTAAGGTCTTAATTTTGAACTTCCAATTCACATAATTGGAACCATCTAGCTTATTTGACTCATTCAGGTATGAGTCAACTAATGAATTTGTCATTGTGAGTACAATAAAAAAATTCAATTACTGAATTTCTTCAGAAAAATGATTGAGTTACCTTTCTTTTTTTCACCCTTGACTCTAGCTGCTCCAAAGGCTGTTCCTCAGCCAGCAATTGCAAACAGACAGGTGGCTTCCTCTTTTCACACAGAATGGCGACTGCCAATCAGAAAACTTGGCTTTTTAACACTAGCAGGCAACTTCTTTGATGGCTCAGCAGAGACGAAATCTCTCCTCTTCAACACACCGACTCCAACACTTTCCACCGATGGTGACACTCTCCACTGCTTCAACAGCTCTCCACCAACTCTTTGCACAGGTCTGTGATGTCAACAGACGGTAGATCTCTCACATGGCAGTAGTGATAATTCTTCCTGATATGGTTGCAGCGATCCATAACAGGCACTCTTCCAAACAGTGACTTCTTTTCAGACCGAACAACTGCTTCTTTACTTTGTTCATAGGGCAACATGTCTTCGCAGGCTCTTCTTGACATAGATCCGCAGATTTGATGCCCCTAACCTGGCTCCGATGCCCTTAACCTGGCTTTGATACCAACTTAAAAATCAAGACAGAGAGACAGGCCACAAAGATGGAGAGGCAAGCCACACTGGCTCACACCAAAGGTGAGACCACGCTCATAGTCACATAGATTTCATTGATGAAAAATACATTACATCTAGGCTAAGACACCACTCAAACTAACTCCTGAAAGATTCTATCTGAAACCACTCGAGAACTAAAAATAGTTCAAAACTGTAACAAACATAACTTAATAATTAATTCTTTCAACAATATCCTATGATCCTATCTATGTCATTTCAACATTATTCTCTAACAAAATTCTTAGACAGCTGTTGCGCTAGAGTTTAGACAGCTGTTGCGCTAGAGTTTCTTAAAATCCTTGTCATCCAAAAATGTACCAAATTATACTATAAATTGGAGCAATCGTTTTTATTGGTGTTTATTTTTGGGTTAGGTTAGGGTTTGAAGCAGAAAATTGAAAATCTTTATACTTTAGTGCAAAACTAAATTTCTAAACTAATACTGAAGACAAAAATAGTACAACTGTAATAATACAGGATTTAGGTCTAAGAAATTAAAACATAATTTTCATCTCTTTCAACTTTAACACTCTCAAGAGGTCCCTGTATTAAAGTTGAAGCATGCATATAACTAGCAATAGCAGTAGTAAAACAAATTTAAAGATCCAACTAATCAATAAAAGAAGAACAAGTCTGATAACTTACTCAGTGAAATAGTATCTTCCTTATGCTCAGAAATCTAGCTTTCAGAACAGACTTTGCCTCTCAGAGGCAAGTCAACATCTGGAACAATCTGACCCTTACCTGAGGGTTAGTACATACCTAAGAGAGAGAGATGGAATGTGTTGTAGGATAGGTTTAGGCAATTTCAGTAGAAACTCCAAATCAAACCCAATAAGATAGTCAAAACACAAGGGCAACCTCACAGTCCAAAGTGGCAGGTCTAACAACACTTAAGCACAACAGTAGAGGTCACCTACAGGTCATAACAGACCTCAAATGACAATAGCATCCCAGGGAATCATCCAACAGGATATCAGACCTCAAATCATAATGGAACTGACCCAAACAGGGCTCCAACAGACAGTGACCTCCACAAGTGACCAAAGGCAACCCTAAACAAGTAGATCTGACTCAAGACCCAAGCAAGTCATAACACAGTGGATCTGACCCAAGCAAGTCATAAAACAGTGGATCTGACCCAAGCAAGTCTGCAATCTTCACAAGCATCCCTGAGAACAATAGGTCTGACCCATGCAAGGTCTCAACAGGAAGCAACCTTCACAAAATTAGCATTCAGCCCACAAACAGTCCTAGATCTGTCCACAAGAGGTAACGACCTCCTCAAATAATTCACAGGGCAGCAGGTAGGCCACTGATGGCAGCGGTCTCCCCTAACACAGTCCACTGGTGGGCAGATCAACCCACAAAGGCAACGATCAGAACATAGGGCAGCCCTAAAGGCTATGCCCCCCTTCAAAAACAGTCCACAGGCAGCGAATCAGTCCAATAAGGTATCGGCTGCCCTAGCAGCACCCAAAACAGTCCACGTAGGGTGGCGGCTTCCCTAGCAGCACCCAAAAACAGTCCACGTAGACGTCGAACCAGATGGATGACAGCCCTAATGGGCTTCTAACAGCTGAAGGTACCCACAGGAAACAAAACGGCAGCCCTAGAGGATTTGCTCAGCACTAAATCAGCCTTTGACATCAACCAAACAGGACTGCTGAAACGCTAGATTAGTCACCCAATAAATCAGAGCTAAGATGCTTTTTCAGGATGTCATAATGAAAGGTTTTATAGCCTTTTAATGGTCTCCTAGAAGGATCCCCCTTCTATCCTTTCATTGACTTTTAGGGTTACCAAGATGTCCTATAAAATAGGAGGGTTACCAAATAAAAATATAAAATAATATGACTTCTTAGTATAGAGTACCAAAGTCAAGACATCATACATTAAGGAGGGTCACCACTTATAAATTAAAGTTAAGACATTCAAAAGTGGTGTTCGACCAACAAGTAAAGGTCAACATAAAACAAAGTTGTCACGAACCTAAACTCCATGGATCAAGGGTGGGTAAACACCCCTTCAAACCACAAGACCAAAGGTGTACCCGCAAGGTGGGAAAGCCTAAGTTGTGCTGAAGCGGATACGGATACGTGGGGGGGGGGGGGATACAGGTACGACAAATTTTCAAAAAATCCAGATACGATACGGCAGGGAAACGACATATATATATATCGTCATCATCATAAATATTATCATTGTCATCATAATATTATCATTGTACATCATTATCATCATCTGGCACTACTATCGAATATCAATAATCATACATGTCACATGATACTATGAAAACTTTTAACTAATATCATTTGAATCCTCATGCTCAGAGTTAGAATCATCATCTATGTACTCAACAAAAGTAGATCGAAAATAGGGATCCCGAGCCTGGCTTGATTCCCCTGGGCTTGAAGGCACCTGTCTAGCACTACTGTTCACATCCTCTGGCTATGGAAGTGGGTCCAAGTCCATCCAAGACAGAGGAGTTCAACAATCAACACCACCAACATCAAAGTAGATAGAGGGGTTGATGTGCTTGATTGAATGCCAATCCCATACCCTCATATATGATAGAATCCAGTGGCAACGTTGCAATCCTGAAACCCTGAAAACTATTAAGTCTGTTGAATTTTAATGGGATTAAAAATTCTACTTTTTGCATATCAAGTCCGATGAGGTTGGAACTTGGAACCACTCTCAAAAATCCTGAAACATTTAATGGTAATGTTAAAAATTTAAGTAAAAGGATAGAAAATGAAATACAAGGAGAATGTCACTTTTACTTTAAGAATTTAATATTACCATTTCCTTGAAACGTATCACCTCTAGGCTGAAACGTATCCAAAACCCTGCAAAAGTATCCATACCAATCTGATACGTATTAGTGACGTTTCAAGGCCGTATCCCCTTCGTTTCAGGATCCAAAACGGGGAACGACGTTTCACCAAGGCTGCTTGGGCATTTCCGGTAAATTTGGGGAAAAAAAACCATTCTAACCACAAGACAAGTTGGTAATCCTTCTAAGGTGGTGAGACAAATCTTCTAACCACAAGTCCAAGACCAAGGGTGTAAAGACAAGGGGGTAAACCTTCTAACCATGAGACCAAGAACAATAAGGGTGGAAGACCAAAGGTAAACAAGCAAGGTGGGTATACAACCCATTCACCTCTCTCTCAAATGTACAAGTGTTCCATACTAACTGAAAGTTCATCATCACTATATAAGGAAGGTCCACACTAGATGATGTGATCTTGTGGTCCTCTCGACTGCTCCCGAGGTCAAGTGCCAGTGACTTCATCAAGGGGTGGCCAATCCCTTGAGAAGACAACCTAGCTCAACCATCTCGAAGACCCAGGAGAGGAGGGCATCACAGATCATCTTTTTGGTTAACTGACCAAGATCCTCCATTCATAAAGAATGGCTCTCAGCCCTAGGCTGAGCTTCAGTCCTAGACTGAATCATGTGGATAAACCCCTTGGTCCCTGACCAGGTCCTCCATTCTCCCAGACAATGGTCCTCAGCCCCAGGTTGAGCTTCAGTCCCAGATTGAATGTTGATCAACCACCTACATGACTTATTTTGTCCTTGACCAAGAATTTTCCTGGTCCTAGACCGAGATGTCTCTGTCTCAGCCTGCAGGATCTGCTTGGTCCTCGTGACCAAGAAACTGTCTGGTCCTAGACCAGAATACCCTAGAGACAGATAGGGGCCCTAGCCACATGCTAGGGACTTTGCCATGGCATCAATCTGCTTGGTCCCAAACCAAGAACCCCAGGAGACTGCTGGGGGCCCTAGGGTGCCTTCTAGGGACTTACACTACTTGGTTAATTGACTAGGAACCTTAGTTAACTGACTAGGGTGCCATCCTCCCTGAAATGGGTCTCGCAGCTGCATTAACTTTAACAATTGGCACTATTCATCAATTGTGCAAAACACATGCTGATGTGAGGACATCAAAACAAAGGTATGTTTAGATTAAAAAAAACCACAATCAAAATTATTTTTCTTGCATCCGCCTTTCCTGAGAACTCAATAGCTACAATGTTGATTGAATTATAGCAAATCAATCATATTCATGGTCTTACCAAACAGAACTACTTACAAATGTTATGATGCAAGTTACAGATCAACAAAATAAGTCTTCAAGGGTGTGCCCTTTAGTAAACAAGACTGAAGATGGATATTGATCACTAAAAAGTTGTAACAATATCCAACAAGAAAGTATCCATGGCATGGTAACTCTGCTAATATAAAGGGCTGTGCACCAATTTCTTATTTAATATATATATATATATATATATATATTAGCATCATCACCTTTCCTATTCCCATTGCTTGAAATATTTTGCGATGGAAACTTGTGACATATTTTTCTTTTACTACAATCAGGAATTCGATTGTATGTCAGACATGATAGCATTCAACATTGATGACGGTGGAGAATTCTGAATACTCTCTTTGTTGACAGTGCAGAATTTGATTCCCTGAAAGGTGAAGTTTGTGTCATCATTCTTCTTCTATAGACCTATTTTTTGCATCACCGTTGCCAGTCTTCTTGTATTGACGTTTTTTGGTCATGGTTTTCTCATCTCAGAATAGAGGGATCCATTGTAAATGCTTACTGTTCTATAGGTAAATCTTTATCATATGCTAATGTACAATTCTAGAGTTTCTTGAAAACCATGTCATACAAAACTGTACCAAATTATACTGTAAATTAGAGCAACCGTGTTTATCGGCACTATTCATCAATTGTGCAGAACACCCGCTGATGTAAGGACATCAAAACATGTCTGACTAGATTTAAAACCACAATCAAAATTAGTTTTCTTGCATCCGCCTTCCCTTAGAAGTCAATACCTTCAATGTTGATTGAATCATGGCAAATCAATCATATTCATGGTCCCAATGTTCACAAACCAAATTACTTACAAATGTTATGATGCAAATTACAGGCCAGCAAAATAAGGCTTAGAGGGAGTGCCATTAGTGTGAAAAGTGCAGATGATGTATATCGATCATTAAAAAAATGTAACAATATCCAACAAGAAAATATTCATGGCATGGTAACTCTGCTAATATTAAAGGCTATGCATCGGATATATTGTTATTTAATATTTTATTTTATTTCTACACATTTTGCTGTTTTCTTTCTTTTCATACATTCTAACCTGTGTGGTCTTCTGATGAAGAAAAAATACTTGAGTTTTTTCCTATTGTTATAATGCCCTCTTACAAATCTGCTGAGAGAGAGATCCGTCTCCATCAACATTTGTTGTGGAACCATTTCATATTGCAGAAGGCATCAGTAAAATGAGATCTTGCTTGATACACTGTTTTGTAGAGTTGCCTCTTGGTAATTAGACACCCCCATTAGCCTTTGTTGTGGAATATTTCAAATTGCAGTAGCCAACAGTAAGACGAGATCTTGATTGATACAAGGTTTTTCCTTGGGTTTCCCTACAAGATTTTTCTTGAAAAGACTTTATTTGACTGTGAAGTTAAAGTGTTAATGATTTTGATGATTAATCTCATTTAAGAATGGATATGAATCATTGTTGATTTACATAAATTTCAGTTATGCTTTAATTTTTTTTTCATAAATATTAAATATATTGTATGCTCTTCACACACCCTTGTCCCTATTTCAATACCCTTCCAACTTTTCTAGCATGCTAATAGGTTATATTCTCTTCTATGACCTTATCCCAGACTACTTATCTACAATTTGATTGTTCGTAAGTCCCCAACAACTTTGTCCCACATCAAAATCTCTATCTCCAAATTGCAAATTGTAATCCAAGATGGCTCTTAATAACATTGTCACTATATGCCCCACTATGGAATCTCTTCTAGAGTCGTTGATGATTAGGAGACGACTTTGACAATCATCTCATGAACGCTGTCACAAGTAATGTCTGTCATGGGTGTATAATTTTATATTTTGACCAATGTTATCGGAACCGGGCCGGAACCGGCAAAACCGGCCGGTCAGACGGGTTCACAGGCTTGGCCGGTCCGGTTCGGCAAAAAAAATTTGAAAACCGGACTTTGCATCAGACCGGCCAGAAAACCGGCCGGTTCCGTACGGAACTGGTCAAAACCGTCGAACCGGCCGGTTTTGACCGGTTCTGTACGGAACCGGCCGGTTTTGACCGGTTCTGTACGAAACGGGCCGGTCTGATTTCTGTAGCATAGCCAGATTGTAATTTGCCAAAAGAAATCACCATTTGCTGTAGCGTTGCTTTTATTCTATTTCCTGTAGCAATACTTTGTTGTGGTTCGTGTAAATATCTACCATCGATAGCATAGATAGCGTTGCTCTGTTTGCATAGAACTGTAAATCAAACAAGGTATTAATCACTTCACCTTGATTCTTGTAGCATGGTTTGTTGGTAATGCTCTCTGTGTGATATAATTCACTGAATTTTTATTATTAGAACTCTCACTTTATTTTGAAATAACATTACTTAATTTTGTAAATCTTTAAACCTTAGTTAATCATTTATCATATAGGTAATGGGCTTGTCACATTACTTTATTGATAGGTTAAGTCACATTACTTAGTTTATAATCTTTAATACTTAGTTACTTGCATAGTTTTAACCTTTTTAATGTCCATGGTACATGCTTGAACACTATTTAAAAGACTAAAGAAATGACTGTATATATATAAATTCCAAATTGAAGAGAACATGAAATGAGAGAAACTGCAGAGACATCAAACAAATCAAATACAGTCACTTAACCTTACAAACTCTCAAGCATAAACCTTGGATACACTAGGTAAAATAATCATAGGAAACCATAGTAACCAGTCAAATTCAAGCAACTTGCTCTGTACATGCAGCACTAATGTCTCGTAACCTTATCACGAGCCCTGGGTTGACATTTAAATGAGCCAGTGAATCTTGGTGCTATTTTGGTTATTTGCACCCATATTTGCTTAAAATATGAGAAACTTTGCATATTTGTGTATTAATGGTTTCGATTCATATGTATGCACATGAATATATATGTTTTTTTACAAAATATGAATATTTTATGTATTTTTTAGTCGGCTGGTTTTTTACCCAGTTTTTTGCCGGTTCCGGTCCGGTTCACATTTTGGGCTTTGCCGGTTCGATGACCGGTCCGGTTCCGATAACATTGATTTTGACAAATGACAATATCCCTACACTTTGATAGTCTTAACCAAGGTGTCGCTCTGATAGTGTTTGACTAGGGTGTTATAAGGTACACACATTCTTTGTATTCTCTCACATGGGCATATCAATTATCATCAAAGGTACATGGTCATCACACCTTCATATTCCCCCTTGATGACAATGTATCATGGATTCTCTCGAGGGCCATGAGTTTGTCGAATTTTGAAAAGACTCTTACAATTATGAGAATAGGCTTTGACAATGGCATAGATTCTCTGATAATTTTAGAGATAAAAAACACTCCTCTTTGATTTGGACCCCCCCTATTTTTGTCAATTGTGTGTGTTGTTGTAGTTTCTCGAATTGTAATTGGATAACCAATCCCTAGGTCTTGGCCCACTTCCAAATCTTGACCTTTTTTCAACCATAGCTATATTACCATATCACATTTACACACAATAAACAAACAAATACAAAGAGAAAAAAATATACCTCATAATTATTCCATATTTCAAAAATTTGTTTTACACATGAGATAGATGAGAGAGGTTACATAACTTCTTTGTCTTTTATTTCAATTATTACCAAAGTACTTTATTAATAATGTAATGCATTATCATTAAATTAACCTTAAAGTACTAAAATACTATTAATTAAATAATTAATGGTAACACGTAAGGCCTTGTGTTATAGCTTTGCCACCAATTTTTTTGTGCAATTGATATTATATAGGCTTTGACAATTGATGCCGAGCTGCATGAGTTTTTGAAAGCCATGTCGGATTCTTTAATTCTCTTATTCGTATTTATCAATACTTCACGAAATAGCAGGTTAACCTATCCTTCTATCGTGGCTCGATCTTCCTGGGTGATACACACGACCACTTCACCTCCACGCTTTTACAGAGCCGTATTCCTTTTCCTCTACGATTGTGGAATAAATACTCATGATTCCTCTATAATCTATGGACCACGATTCCTCACGAATTACCCGATTAACCACGAATTCGAAGTTCAATTACAAAACTATCCAGAACCCGTAATCTTCTTCCAAGAGATTGAGACACAAAACACTCAACTAAATTCACAAGGATATAGAAGATGATCTCTTTGAACCAATAATTCTTATTATTAGTCTCTGAAACTGAAAATACAATTCTAAAATCTTTGAATCTAATTCTCTCTGGTCTAACCAGACTAATGTTACGAATTTTAGCTTTATACAATAGGGTTTAACCCTCTTCCTCAGATGAGGGAAACATAAATCTATTCTTAGATTAATCCCTAAATTATTTGAAACAGAAAAAACACATCGGCAATCCCTATCTACGAATTTATTCATCCTAATCTATCTTCCTAGTTTTCAGGAACCCACTCCTGTAGTAAATATCTGATGCTAAAGATCAGGAATTCTGTTTCCTTAACAAATCCGTCCAACTAGCTTGATGCGCTTGCATCAAACTCCCAAGGGTCAAAAGATTATGAGCTCCTGCTCATCAGATCTTCTCCATTATGGCCCTTATTTTCCAAGTCTGCTGCACTCATCCAAGTAGCATCTTCTTCAGGAAGTCCTTGCCATTTCACCAAGTACTCCCAATACTCCTTGCTTTAGTTTTCTTTGCAACCTTTTGCTCCAGGATAGCCTTTGCTTCTGTAGGCCTTGCTGGTGGCATTTGTTTTAACCAATCTACCTCTTCTGGTACTGTAGGATCACTATCCTTTTGAGCTTGCCCTGTATTATCAACTGTATAAGGATACAGATCAGCTATATTAAATATTGGAGAGATGCCAATACCTGTAGGCAACTCTAGCTCATAGGCATTCGCAGAAAACTTTCGAAGGATCTTGCATGGTCCTGTCTTCTTGAGTTTCAGCTTGTTATACTGCCCTCTTGGAAACCTCTCCTTTCTGAGACGAGCTAGAAACAAGTCTCCTTCTTCAAAGTTCACTTCTCTTCTTTTTACATCTGCTCTTAGCTTGTACTTGCTATTGCTGTCCTATAATCTTTGCTTGACTTGTTCATGCATTTCGCTGATTGCTGTAGCAAAAATCTCAGCTTCAGCAGTCCTATGTTCCAGATTTCCCAAATTTCTGAGTTCATGTACACCTATAGGATGCATTCCATACACAATCTGGAATGGAATTAACCCCGTACTTCAATTAGGTGAATCATTGTATGCAAACTCAGCTTGAGCTAGCACATGATCCCACTGCCTTGGTTGTTCACTTGTCAAACTTCTCAAGATATTACCCAGGCTTTTGTTCACTACCTCAGTCTGTCCGTCTCTCTGTGGATGATAAGCTGAGCTGAAAGTCAGCTTAGTACCCATCTTCTTCCATAAGGTCCTCCAGAAGTGACCTGTAAATCTGGTACCCCTGTCTGAAACAATGCTTCTTGGCAAGCCATGTACTCTAACAACTTCACCAAAGAATAAGTTGGCTACATGTGTTGCATCACTAGTCTTGTGACAAGGAATGAAATGTGCCATTTTACTAAACCTATCCACTACCACAAAGATAGAATCCTTACCTCTTTGTGTCTTTGGCAAACCCAATATGAAATCCATGCTAACTGAATCCCATGGTCTCCTTGGAATAGGCAAAGGAGTGTACAGCCCTGTGTTTTGAGTCCTTCCTTGCGCATGTTGGCATATCCTACATTTCTTCACAAATCTCTCCACCTTTGACCTCATCCTAGGCCAAAAGTAATAATGGCTTAGCTGTCCCGCTGTTTTGTCAATGCCAAAATGTCCAGCCAGTCCTCCATTATGCTTCTCTTGAATCAAGTTTTCTCTCATGGAACATTGTGGAATACAAAGTTTGCTGTCTTTGAACAACAGTCCATCCTGTAGGGTATAGTCGTTCCACGGTCCTCTATCTCTTTGAGTAGGACTTAAGCTTACTTTATAAGCTTCTTTAAAATCAAGATCAGATTTGTACAATTCCTTAAGAAAATCAAATCCCAACACTTGAATTTGACTTTCTTGTACCATCAAATTCTTCCTGCTCAAGGCATCTGCTACCTTGTTTGCTTTTCCACTTATGTGCTTGATGACAAAAGTGAATCCTTGTAGAAATTCAACCCATTTCACATGTTTCTGATTTAGCTTGGGCTGCTGCAGTATAAAATGTAATGCATGGTTGTCAGAAAACAGTATGAAGTCCTTAGGCATTAGATAATGCCTCCAATGCTTCAAAGATTGGACTATAGCATAGAACTCTTTCTCATAAGAAGAGTACTTTTGCCTAGCCTCATTCAACTTCTCACTGAAATAAGCCACTGGCTTATCCTTTTTACTCAACACAGCTCCTATGGCTGTACCACTTGCATCACATCTCACTTGGAAGAGATTGTCAAAGTCTGGCAACTTTAACACAGGCTTCTCTGTCACTTTCTTCTTCAACAAATTGAAACTTTTCTCAGCTGCTTCTATCCAACATAAAGGCTGATTATCTTTCTTAAGAGTCTCAAGAATTGATGCACAAATACCACTGAAGTTCCTAATAAACTTCCTGTAGAAACTTGCCAACCCATGTAACCTTCTAACTTCAAAGGTATTCCGAGGTGTTGGCCAATCTAAGATTGCTTCCACCTTCTCTGGATCCATCTTCAGTCCTTCATCAGAGATGATAAACCCTAGTTATACCAACTCCTTCTGCATAAAGGTGCACTTCATGTTTATCAATATCTTTTCCTTTTTCAGCCTGTCTAAGACATACTTGAGATGCCTCAGATGTTCTTCTTTGGTTTGACTGAAAATCGAAATGTCATCTAAGTAAACAGTGACAAACTTTCCTACAAAATCTTTAAGTACCTCATTCACGAGCCTCATGAAAGTACTCGGGGCATTTGTCAACCCAAATGACATGACCAACCATTCATACAACCCACCATTAGTCTTGAAGGTTGTTTTCGATTCATCACCTTCTCGGATTCTAATCTGATTGTAACCGCTCTTTAAATCAATTTTAGTGTAAGATTTTGTTCCACTAAGACAATCCATTAGATCATCCATCCTAGGCAAAGGAAACCTATACCTGATGGTGATCTTATTGATGGCCCTAGAATCAATACACATCCTCCACTCGCCATCTTTCTTTGGGCTCAGGACTGTTGGAACAATGCATGGGCTTAAACTCTCTTTAATCAGGCCCTTGTCTAATAATTTCTAAACCTGATTTTTGATTTCTTCATTCTCTCTTGGAGTCATTCTATAGGCTGCTTTGTTTGGTAGGCTTGCTCCAGGTATCAAGTCTATATGATGACTGATACTTCTCTTAGGGGGTAAGGCATCTGGCAAGTCATCAACCATGATGTCTTGATAATCTCCCAACATATCCTTGATCTCTGTGGGTAGATCTGTAATAACAGTACCAACATATTTAACTATTGGTTTGCAAATGATAGCATAAATTACCTCCTCTTCTGTCATCTGCTGCAAGAATTCTTTTCCTCCAAGTAGCAGAGCTTTTGGTTCACTTGTTGTAGCTCCATTTCTTTCCTGCAAAGGTAATAAGGTATGGTGGATACCTCCCATTTCAAACTTGTAACAATTTCTGCTTCCATCATGAATCACTTTCCTATCAAACTGCCACGGTCTTCCAAGCAACACACGACATACATCCATAGGCATGATGTCACAAGTCACTTTATCCTTATAACTACCAATCTTAAAGTCAACCTCACTCTGTTCTGTGACCAGCAGTTGATGTCCCTTATGTAGCCATGACACCTTGTAGGGTGTTGGGTGCTTAACCTTTTTAAGGTTCAGCTTTTCCACCATTTCAGTGGACACTAAGTTATTGGTGCTTCCACTGTCAATTACTACCTTGCAGCATTTCCCCTGCACTCTACATGCAGTTCGAAACAAAGCTTTTCTCTGTGAGAAATTCACAACTTCCTTCTTTGGCTTCAACAACACTTTGTTCACGAGAAGGTTTTTCCCAACCTCAGGCACATTATTCACCTCAGGTGCTTGTGTTTCTGTTTGCTCTCCTTGGGCAACATAATTACCTCTTTGTCCTGCACTATCATTATCAGGGCACTCATAGGATCTATGACCGAGTTTGTTACAAGTGTAACATCGGTAGATTGACTCTCTGCCTCTACCTCTACCTCTACCTCTCTGGTAGGGTCTTCTGCCCCTACGTTCATATCCTTTCCCTACTTGATCTGGCTGATTGAAACTACCAGCTTCATCTTTGTGCATTGGAGCTTTTCCTCTTCCAGTGCTCTGTCCTCTTCCTTTGGCAGCTCCTTTTCCTCTGCCAAAAGTTTGCTTCCTGCTTATCTTCCCTTCTGCTCTGAGAGCATATTGATAAGCTTCTTGCATGGCACTAGGAGATAACATACTCATCTCCTCTTGAATGTCCATTCTCAACCCATTGATGTATCTAGCTGTCTTCTCATAAGTATCTTCTATGTAACCTGCTCTCAGGTTCACCTTATAGAATTCTTCTATATACTCTCTCACAGTCAGCAACCTTTGTCTGAGGTTCTGCATCTGCCTATAAAAACCTAGCTGATAATCTTTGGTTAAGAATTTGCCTCTGATCTTGGCAACCATTCTGTCCCAACTCTTTATTACTGCCTTGTTCTTCTTCTTCCTCTCTGACTGTACACTATCCCACCATAAGGCTGCATGGCCTTTTAGTCTGGTAACAACCAACTTTACTTTCTTGTCCTCCTCAGTCTCTTCATAGTCAAAGTATCTGTCTAGTTCTCCTATCGAGTCTATCAAACCTTCTGCGGATAGATTTCCATCGCAGGTGGACAAGGAAGGTTTTGGTCTAGAGCTGGAACCTAACACAGACCTCAACATTCTCATCTCAGCACTCTCAGGGGCTACTTCTTCTTCTCGTTCATTCCCTGCTTCTTCAGGGTCACTCACATCCCCTAGGTCCGGTTATCGGTGTCTACCCAACTCCATGGCCTCCATTCTAGCCTGCATGACCCTCATCTGCTCTACTGGCTCAGCATTTGTAATAGGTCTACCCCTTCGACCTGCTCTTCCTCCTCTCATCCTTACAACCATTTCTTGATTCTATTTTTTTTTTTTAATCAAGAATTGAACTTTACAATTTTCAAGAAAATATGAAATTCAAGATTTTTGCAGAAGTGTTAATTACCAGGTCAAACTTTACGCTCTGATACCAAAATTATGCCGAGCTGCTGGAGTTTTTGAAAGCCACGTCAGATTCTTTAATTCTCTTATTCGTATTTATCAATACTTCACGAAATAGCAGGTTAACCTATCCTTCTATCGTGGCTCGATCTTCCTGGGTGATACACACGACCACTTCACCTCCACGATTCTACAGAGCCGTATTCCTTTTCCTCTACGATTGTGGAATAAATACTCATGATTCGTCTATAATCTATGGACCACGATTCCTCGCGAATTACCCGACTAACCACGATTTCGAAGTTCAATTACAAAACTATCCAGAACCCGTGATCTTCTTCCAAGAGATTGAGACACAAAACACTCAATTAAATTCACAAGGATACAGAAGATCTCTTTGAACCAATAATTCTTATGATTAGTCTCTAAATCTGAAAATACAATTCTAAAATCTTTGAATCTAATTCTCTCTCGTCTAACCAAACTATTGTTATGAATTTTAGCTTTATACAATAGGGTTTAACCTTCTTCCTCAGATGAGGGAAATGGAAATCTATTCTTAGATTAATCCCTAAATTAACTGAAACAGAAAAAAACACATCGGCAATCCCTGTCTATGAATTTATTCATCCTAATCTATCTTCCTAGTTTTCTGGAACCCACCCCTGTAGTAAATATCTGATCCTAAAGATTAGGAATTCTGTTTCCTTAACAAATCCGTCCAACTAGCTTGAATCCCCTGCATCAGACTCCCAAGGGTCAAAAGTTTATGAGCTCCTGCTCATCAGATCTTCTACATTATGGCCCTTCTTCTCCAAGTTTGTTGCACTCGTCCAAGTAGCATCTTCTTCAGGAAGTCCTTGCCATTTCACCAAGTACTCCTAGTACTCCTTTCCTAAAGTTTTCTTTTCAACCTTTTGCTCCAGGATAGCCTCTGCTTCTGTAGGCTTTGCTGGTGGCATTTGTTTTAAACAATCTACCTCTTCTGGTACTGTAGGATCACTGTCCTCTTCATCTTGCCTTGTATTATCAATTGTATAAGGATACATATCAGCTATATTAAATATTGGAGAGATGCCAATACCTATAGGCAACTCTAGCTCATAGGCATTCGCAGAAAACTTTCGAAGGATCTTGCATGGTGCTATCTTCTTGAGTTTCAGCTTGTTATACTGCCCTCTTGGAAACCTCTCCTTTCTGAGATGAGCTAGAACCAAGTCTCCTTCTTCAAAGTTCACTTCTCTTCTTTTTACATCTGCTCTTAGCTTGTACTTGCTATTGCTGTCCTGTAACCTTTGCTTGACTTGTTCATGCATTTCGCTGATTGCTGTAGCAAAACTCTCAGCTTCAGCAGTCCTATGTTCCAGATTTCCCAAATTTCTGAGTTCATGTACACCTCTAGGATGCATTCCACACATAATCTGGAATGGACTTGTTATCACATATATAGTAGCTGGGCTACCATACATTATTTTTTTGATTCTAGTACACTATTCAGCCAGTTCCCTTGCATTGAGATGCTGAGATGAGCACCTATATTGGATCACTATCAGATTTTGGACAACAGTTGTATTCCCCATTGCTATGACTGAGTCTCAGGACACTCAGAGAGATGATTGATATAGCCATTATACCATTTGTACAGAGCAGTTAGTAGTGCCTAGAGTTACAACAGCAGTTTTAGAGGACAGATGATGGTTCAGATGATGAGCATTCAGGTATATGACTCAGCAGGTATATCATTGTGTTATGGTTATATTGTTTTTTTATTTATTCTTATAGCATGTCTTAGCACCTAGTGTCATGATCTGGCAATCATATAGATATGTGGACCTGGTTGATCTTATTATATATATTATATTGTCCCTACTCAGACTTAGAAGTTCACTATTCATACTTATTGGTTTTACCCTCCTTAGGGAGAATAGAGGTGATCATTCCACCATACCTTGGCTTGCCAGTGTTGGCTCCATTATTCATTGTCTTCATCCATCCATTGCCTACCTTTTAGTCTATCACCCTGACTTACTACTTGACTAGTGACATGGAGGACCTTTTCCCCACTGTAGCCTCTGTATTGGATGAGCTTCCCCGTTTATTGTGTCTCGGCTTTGAGTTGGTGACAAAACTTACCTGTGGTGAGTTGGAGTTCCTTGTGAATTCCCCCTAGTCACTAAAGATGTGTTGGCTAAACCTGAAACTTTTAGTGCTGCCATGAATACAAAATCTGGAAAAATGAAATGCTATATCTTGTATGAAAAACCCGTTCATGCAATGTGTTTTTCAACACACATGAATGAAAGGCATGCCAAATGAAAATGGCCATGAAAATAAAATGTTATATCTTTTGGAAATATAAATACCTAGGTAAACAAGCTGTCCATGACACCCCTAGAAGTGCTAAGGTAAACAAGTGCCTTAAAAACACACATGCAACAGAAAGCCTCAAATAAATGTAAATCTATGCAATGTGTTTATAAACACACATAGATCAAAGGCTATGGAAACTTCAGGCCCAAAAAGCAATGGAATTTAAATGCTATATCTAAATTATTGCCGGCCTCATTTGTATTATGGATTGTGCGCATCTGTTAAAGGTGAATAAACCCTCTTTGAACAACTTATCCATTTGTGAGACACCGCCATTCCCTGTGTTTTTTTTCATTCAGTATATACTATGGTGTGTATTCCCTTTCCCTTTGCCAAAGTGTCACAATGTTAAGTCAGTCAAGTCATCCCTTAGCCTAGCCAGTTATTTTAGCCTTCACCCTTCACTAGCAATATGATCACAACTATGAAGTGAGTATGGTCTTAAGAGTCTAGTCTGAGTAATAATAATAATTAATGACATTATATATTTGGACTTAGATCGCCAGTAATGATTACTCTGTGTTATAATTGTTATTTGAATAAGTTGTAGAGCATGCATTAACCTTTGACACTTTGCAGCAGCTTCTGATGATGGTCTGAGTTATATTTGGTCAGGTTGACTTGGTCAAACTTAGTTTGACCAAGGTCAACCATAGGACATGAGATGGTTGGACCTTGTGATGATATGGATAGATGATATATGGTCTATGTACATGTACATGATGATTCTATGCAGCAGATACAGGTTTATGATGATGATTCATGGTTTACAACATTATTCATTTACAGATTATTATTATTTCACCTGCTCCGGTATATTGGATATATGGTATGATCATGCAGAGACTCATATGGTGTATGAGTACACATCTTGGATGGATTTGGACCTTCTGAGTTCAATGAGAAAGTCTGTTTTCAGTTTCGGGCACTTACAGTGATGATTGAGCCTCAGTAGGCTATCCCAGTGCAGTTTTGGTCTGTCGGAGACCCTGTCAGAGCAGAGAGGATTTTTATTTGGTTGACCTAGGGCGCTGTGCTTGGAGGGGGTGGTCCAGCCACTTGTTTTTACCATATTACCCCCCTCCCGGACACACTAGTGCCCTCACCTTGACAACGCAGGCACTCTAGGAGGCAGTTTGGGGCAGTTTCACGCTTTCCGAGGCATTTCAGGATTGGTAGAAATGGCTATTGAGGAATTCGATTTGGGCTACTGAGGCAATGTCTTGGCATGGGATGATTAGTGATGATGGGTTGATGTCTTCCACACCTCCTCCAGCAGTTTTAGCTTCATCGGGGCCCGCACCCATCACTTATGGCATTTTTTGATGATTTCTGAGGCCCCTTAAGGCCCACGATTCATCCATAGAGGCACGATTTGGTATATTGATGATTATTTTATTATTATTGTGCTACGGGGATTGACCAAGGGTGGTTAAAATTACCCCTTGGACCCACCATAAGCTTCTTATTATATTTTGTCATCATGATATAGTGGGATTCCCCTCTCCTAGGGCGATTTTTTCCACTTATGTTATATTTTATTAGTGATCCATGTATTTTATTGTTGAGCTCATCTCAACCATTGATTAGACATTTGTATCTTTTAATCTTAGCCATTCATTCAAAAAGTGGTTAGGATTTTGGTGCCTCTCCTATCTATTTAAAGAAGGGAGCCTCTCATTGTAAAGGGGACTTGTGGCTCTAGATTATTGGAATAGAAAATTATTATTGCATCTAGCTACAGTGTTGTGGTGAATATTTTTGGTGTTCGTTCGTTGGTTCTTCCTTTGCACTGAGTTATTGGAGATCTTGTTTTGCCATATCTTTTGTACCACGTTTTTTTAGCTACAGGTGGAGGTCGATTTGCTTTGAGGAGGAAGTATTGATAGGGGAAGACTCTCCCTACTTCTTCTTTGGATCTCTTCGTTGGTAACAGGGAGTATTACTGTCTCAGGACCTTCTCTTTTATGTTATCATTGCATTTTACTTGTATTTCCTCCATACTTGATCTCTCTGATTGAAATCGATTTCCTTGGATTGACAGGTAGAGGAGCGCGTACTTGTGGGCTAGGGCATCAATTCGGCAAGCAAAATCAACAATCTCTCATTTGATCTCTGCAGGAATCTTCCTCAACATCAAGGCATCTCATTCACATCACTCAAGTATGATCTCAAGGTAATTTCTTTCCATGATCTATCCACTTGTCTAAATATTTCAAACCCTAATTAATCAAAACCCCCATTTTTACATTTTCTTAGATCTACTAAGATCTAGTGGCTTCTTGGGTATAATATTGAAAACCCACTTCTATAGTATCCACGACATCCCGGATCTATAGTTTGGTGAGGATTGGCCTCCATTTGATCCCCTTCCCAAGCCAACTTAGCCTCTCCAAGTGAGGTCGCACTCTTTGGGGAAGGTGAGTTACCCTAGATCTAGTTGATGGGTAGTTGAGATTCCACTTGATTCGTAATCCACACATCCAATAACTTACCCCTACACTGTCACTTTTCTGATTTCTACCTTGTGGGCCCTATTCCATGTTTTGAGGGATTTAATCCCATTTTTGGACCACTTGGTATCTTAAAACTCAGATCTAGTAAGATCTAGCCATCGGTTTGTCTTGAAATTTTAGATCCATACTCTCACTTGATCAACCTACTTGGATCTAAAATTTGGATGTCATTGGACTTGTCTTGATCCACTTATCCCCATTTTTACCCTCCTTGGGCAAAGTCGCACTCCCTTGCAGATTGGAGTTGGTCCACTTCTAGGACGTGGGTACATGAGATTTTAGTGGATTTGGAACGGGCATAATTCAAAACCTAGGTCTAGTTGGTCATTCATCAAATCTTACCTTGGGGATAGCATTCCTTGTTTTAAGGGATTGTGGTCCACTTAGGTCAAACCTTGAATCTCTAGATCTAGACTTATTCATCCATCAAACCTTTAATTGTCCACTTGTCTCATGCAATAGGAGTCATCAACCACAAGTTAATTTCATTTGACTCCATTATCCCAATTCCCAAGGCACTGATCTCTCTCCAAGTCAATTCGACTTTCCTAGATTGTTGGATTAACTTGTATATTGATCCTTGTTTGGTGGACTAAACCCTCTGATGTCATCATACTTCATGGTCAAGCTTGTTAATTGTACTAGTTAGCCCCAATTCAACCCCTTAACTACCCTACATTGGACACGGTTCCGAAGGCAGTGGATTTTCTCACATTGACTAGGACTATAATCCTGGATCTTATTTTCAAATACTATAAGTCACTCACACATCAACAATGAACCAAAGCTAAACTCATTGAACCCCTCACTTATCTTGTGACTTCATCCTTAGGTCTAGGATAAACCATACACCTTCTTTCACTTAGTCTTAACTTGATTTGGTGTCTTGGTTTGATCTCTCCTGTCGGGAGTAGATCAGGTCTCCCCCTTTGTTGTCTGGGCTAGATAACATAAAGCGAAGGTTGCCTCGACTGGCGTGCCAACCATCTATTGGAGGTCGAGGTGATCGTGGTTGCACCTTTTGAGTTGCCCTTCCCTATTGCCATCCATTAATGGATACATCCATAGGGGTAACTATAGTTTAGGTGATAACATGACTAAACCCTGTACTTCGATTCGGTGAATCATTGTATGCAAACTCAGCTTGAGCTAACACATGATCCCACTGCCTTGGTTGTTCACTTGTCAAACTTCTCAGGATATTACCCAGGCTTCTGTTCACTACCTCAGTTTGTTCGTCTCTCTGTGGATGATAAGCTGAGCTGAAAGTCAGCTTAGTACCCATCTTCTTCCATAAGGTCCTCTAGAAGTGACCTGTAAATTTGGTATCCCTGTCTGAAACAATGCTTCTTGGCAAGCCATGTACTCTAACAACTTCACCAAAGAATAAGTTGGCTACATGTGTTGCATCACTAGTCTTGTGACAAGGAATGAAATGTGCCATTTTACTAAACCTATCCACTACCACAAAGATAGAATCCTTACCTCTTTGTGTCTTTGGAAAACCCAATATGAAATCCATGCTGACTGAATCCCATGGTCTGCTTGGAATAGGAAAAGGAGTGTACAACCCTGTGTTTTGACTCTTTCCTTTCGCATGTTGGCATATCCTGTTGAAATACTGAGAGGGGGGTGAATCAGTGTTTGCCAATTATCATAAAATTTTAATCAAGAGCAAGTTGCTAATCACCAATCATAACAGTATATCATTAACATTCATGAAAATAACAAGATGCACAGTACACAATATTTTTACGTGGAAACCCAAGTCTTGGGGGTAAAACCACGGAAGCCTTTTATAATAAAATTTGACCTAGCAACAACTGGGGTTACAAATTTAGTACAACTTCTCCAATTACAACTGGAAGGGGCTACAACCCCTAGGCTTCGTCAGCTGCAACTGACGAGCTGCCACAACAGCTCAGCTCACAAAATTGTGAGCCCTAGCACCACCCTACCGCCCTTGAGAAGAAGAAGACTGGACCTGTGGACCTGTCAAAACCAATCACTGAACTTGTTGCTGATAACCTCTGCTCTCTTATCACTGCCAAGTCATCGCTGTGTACGGATAAGTCATTTCACTGCCATACATTCACACATTACTGTTTCACAACCACTGTATACTTCACTGTTCATACACCGCTGTATGTCTCACTGTACATATACTTGTACACTCATTGTACATACATCACTTGTACACTTACTGTACATACATCCCTGTTCATAACTTGTACTCTCACTGTACATACATCACTTGTATAAACCATCATGGTCATCAATATCATATCATCATTATCATGGGGTATACTTCACATATCACTATACATGTTCTACTGTACATCCAATCAATACTGTATATGCATACCTTGATGACTTCAAACAAGAATTGTGTATAACCTTAGAAAATTCAAGACTGTACTGCAGATGACCCTAAACAAGACAAACCTTTCACTGCTTCAAAATCGGGACTGAGGATGCCTGTAGATGACTATAATGACTGTATGTACCACTGTGTACATTACCGCATTTACTTCTTACACATCACAGTACATATTCTATTGTATACATGACTGTACATATTCTAATGGATGTTTATCACTAATCATCTACCATAGCAACACCATCATCTTCATCAACGCATCATCAAGTAGTTTGTAATGAATGGAGCATGTATAAATCTTCACACACATCACTGTAGAAGATCTTCACTGTGTGTACATACTGTGCATACTTATCATCATCATTCTTAATGCATCATCAAGCAATATCATATCATCATCATCATCATAGGGTAGCATGCATCATCATAGCATAGCATGTAATGGACTTATCAATATACCACTGTATTACAGTACCTTCATTGTATGTATATCACTGTCAATTTCAAGGGTGTATATCACTGTCAATTTCAAGGGCTATTTCAGACTTTGTAAATGCTTAGGAAGAGGCCCCCAAACACTGTCATACTGCCTTCACTAGGACTGTATAGATGCCCAACTGAGAATGAATTCAAGCACTGTCAGACTGTATTCACATGCTGAGGATGACCTCAAGCCAAAACCCGGGATTGATGGCTGAAACTCGGATTGTTTGCAGCATCAAAAAGACACAGAAAAATTTGGACTATTGCAAATGTAGAAAAAGACCTCCACTGCTTGATTGCCCCCCAAATTTTTTCTTTCTCTGTAAATTCGGGACTGCTGCTACCTCCAAATTTTACCTCAGTCCAAACTACTCCCAAAATTTTGCTTGACTGCTCCAAAAAGGGATTTTCTTTCTCTGTAAATTCGGGACTGTTCAAGCTTCTTGAATTAAGGTCTAGGTTTGCAAAACTTGGACTGTAGAAACCCCAAGCAAACCCAAAAACTGGGCTGCGAAAAACACAAAAAATGCCCACCGAAATTTCCCAGTTTGCTGCTGCAAATTCGGACAGTGTATACCTCGGATCTCCTCACTGCTGCAAAAATTCGGGTCTGTGATTCTCTGCTCCCACGAAATTTGCCTTAGCCAATAAGTTAGGGCATCATCAAAAAAAAAAATCAGACTGCTGCAAAAATTTGTTGGCTGCTCCTGCTGCCACCTCAGTCAACCATCCGAAAAACCTCAGAGCTCATCCGAATTTTTTCTTGCAAGAATGAGGTCGTGAGCCCTTCATTTATACATATTTTTCAAAAAAAAAAAATTGTTGGGACGACTTGTCATTAAAATAATTTTTATTTTTTAATTTAAAATTTAATTTAATTTTGTTTGGTTGGTTGACCCATAAGATGAGGTACTTCAACTTTAAAAATTCATATTTCATCAACCGTGAGGAACCACGTGACGAGTCAGCTACCGTTGGAAACAACATGATGAGGGCTATCATCTTATGACGGGCTTATTTGCAAATACATGGTCCTTCATTCTTAAAATCTTCAATTTGTACAGGACGTCAAAGACCCTACACATAAGGATGCCAAAGACCACACCACAAACTACAAGAATTCCAAGGACGTCTTCAAAGTCATTTATGACCACATCATCACCTTTAAGGGGACAAGGATCATCAACCCATCAAGTGTGGGTCCAAAGACTTCTTCAAGGCTTCTTCATAAAGCAAGAGGCTTCATGGGCTTCTTCAAGGGCAACCCAACAAAGTCAAAGGGTAAATAGGGTTTTGTAATTGTCTCAAGGCCTCCAAGGGCTTCAAGCTTGGGCTTGGACAACCGCAAAAGGACTCCTTAGACTCCAACAACACAAAAGACTCTTAGGGGCTCCACAAGGGGCACCAAGACACCACAAGCCCTCACCAGGGCACTGTTGGCATCAATGACAAAACTTTATCAACAATCTCCCCCTTTGTCATTGATGACAACACCTAAGCTTCCCCTAAAAACAACCCACCCTGTTTACAACGTCTCTCCCCCTTTGGCATCAATGGCAAAGGGTACTACCTTAAAGTAACGCTCCCCCTCAGAACATGCTCTCCCAAACACCAAGCACTTATGCGTGAAGAAGAAGAATCAATTTAGTGGGAAGAGGGAATGACCCCCAATTTTTCTCGGAGGTACTCAAATGTCCCTTTAGGAAGTGGCTTGGTGAATATATCTGCTATCTGCTCCTTTGTCCCAATATACTCCAACTTGATGTGCTTTTTTTTGACCTGTTCACGAAGAAAGTGATATTTGATAGGGATGTGCTTTGTCTTGGAGTGCATGACCGGATTCTTGGAGATGCTGATGGCACTTGTGTTGTCACATAGAATTTGAATCGGTTCATCATATGTTACTTGTAGGTCTTGCGGTTCTGTTTCATCCAAAGGATTTGAGTACAACATGCTGCTGCTGCTATATATTCTGCTTCTGTTGTTGACAAGGATACTGAGGATTGCTTTTTGCTAGACCATGATACTAGACAGTTTCCTAAGAAAAATGCTGCACCACTTGTGCTTCTTCTGTCATCCACACATCCTGCCCAATCCGCGTCTAAGTAAGCTAATAAGTCCAACTCATTTCCTTTTGAATACCATAATCCAAAGTCCATAGTTCCTTTAAGATATCTGAAGATTCTTTTGACTACAATAACATGAGTTTCCTTCGGAGCTGCTTGAAATCTTGCAACCTGTCCAACAACTTGCATCACATCTGGCCTTGAAGCTGTCACATACAATAGGCTTCCAATCATTGACCTGTAAAGTTTTTGATCCACTGCATTTGATTCATCGTCTTTGCTTAACTTGCAGCTAGTAGTCATAGGAGTGCTCACAGGCTTACAATCTTCCATCTTGAACCTCTTCAACATTTCTTTAATGTACTTGGTCTGAGAGATGAAGATGCCTTCTTCACATTGTGATATATGAAGTCCCAAGAAGAAGGTCAGTTCACCAAGTAGCGACATCTCAAATTCGTTTTGCATAACCTTGGCAAATTGTTGGCTCAGAGTATCATCATCACTACCAAAGATAATATCATCAACATACATTTCAACAATAAGTATGCTGTCACGATCAATCTTGATATACATATTGCTGTCTACAGTTCCCCTTTTGAAAACTTGTTTCTGCAAGTAACTGTCCAATCTGGAGTACCAAGCTCTAGGAGCTTGCTTTAACCCATATAGAGCCCTTTTTAATCTGCACACATAGTCCTTGTTTGCTGATAGTTGGAATCCTTCTGGCTGTTCAATGTAGATTTCTTCTTCTAGTTTGCCATTCAAAAAGGCTGATTTGACATCCATTTGATACACTTTGATGTTTTTAGCACAAGCATAGGCCAATATCATTCTTATAGCTTCCATTCTGGCTACTGGAGCAAATGTTTCTTCAAAATCTATCCCTTCGATTTGAGCATATCCTTTGCAAACCAATCTTGCCTTGTTTCTGATTACCTGTCCATCTTCATTCAGCTTATTTATGAAAATCCATTTTGTGCCAATCACATTTTTGTCCTTGGGTCTAGGAACAAGTTCCCATGTTTCATTTTTCTCGATTTGATCAAGTTCTTCTCCCATGGCTTTGACCCAATGTTCATCTGTACTAGCTTCCGCAAAGTTACTCGGCTCAACTGTAGATAGTAGTGAGAAATATACTTGTTCTGGTCTTCGGACTTGTCTTCGATCTTTTATGGTTTCTATGCCGGCATTTTTGTCACCAATAATCAATTCCTGTGGATGATTCTTTTGATACCAATTCTTAGGAGAGTTTTGTTGTTCTTTCTGTTGATCCTGTACTTGTTGATCATGTGTAACTTTTGGCTGAATTTTTCTCTGTTCTTCTTCTTCTTCTTCTACTTCATCATCATCATCTTCTTCTTCATCTTCTTTTTCTTTGTCATCATGATCTTCTGAGTCTTCCTGACATTTTGGCAAGCTCGATTCATCAATATTTACATTGATGCTTTCCACTATCTTACCTAATCTCAGGTTGTAACACTTGTAGGCCTTTCTTGTGGATGAGTACCCAACAAATATTCCTTCGTCTGCACGAGATTCAAATTTTCTAATCTTCTTATCATCTCTTCTGATGTAGCAGCTGCTTCCAAACACTTTGAAGTGTTGAACATTAGTTGTTCTTCCCGTCCATAGCTCATAAGGAGTTTTATCATTGTTGCTTCTGAGCAATCCTCTGTTCATAATGTGGACTGCTGTATGTACTGCCCGAGCCCAAAATTTTTCACTTAGCTTAGCTTCATTCAACATAGTTCTGGCCATTTCTAACACTGATCTGTTCTTCCTTTCTGCTACTCCATTCTGCTGAGGTGTTCTGGCAACTGAAAATTGTCTTTTTATACCATTTTCTTCACAACACTGATAAAATTCATTTGATGTAAATTCTTCGCCATTATCGGATCTGAGACACTTATTCCGTTTACCTATTTCATTTTCAACCTGTTCTTTAAAGATCTTGAAGCATTCAAAGGCTTCTGATTTACTGTTAAGAAGGCATACCCATGTCATCCTGGAGTAGTCATCAATGAGCAGCATGAAGTATTCTTCACCATCCAATCCTTTATTCTTGGTTGGCCCACATAGATCAGTGTGGACAAGCTCTAAGGGTTTTGTAGAAGAGTATTCTTTTGTCTTGAAATTGGCTTTCGTAAGTTTCCCATGCTGACAGTGTCAGAAGGCTTTGTAATTTGTGGCATGTTCCTTACGGCTTGCTTCTTGCTAATCTTGACCAGATTATCAAAATGTACGTGTCCCATTCTTCTATGCCATAACCAATTCTCATCTTCTTTTCCTAGGTGACATTTCTCTTCCTTGATCTCATCCAGAACATATATGTTGTTTGGAGTCCTGGTAGCTGTAGCCACTAACTTTCCTGATCCTTCTTTTCTTATTTTGCAGGACTTTGAGTTGAATGTAAGTTCATGTCCATGATCACACATCTAGTTGACACTCAACAGATTATGCTTCATACTGTCGACAAACAACACATTTTCTGCTACTGTATCTTTGCCGCCAAGATTTACTGTACCTTTTCCAACAACTTTTGCTGATTTGTTATTTCCAAAAGAGACAGATCCTTTATCTTTTTCAAGAAAAATGAAAGCACCTTTGTTACCTGTCATATGCCTAGAACAACCACTGTCAACATACCATTTGCTGCTACCGGTTTGAGCTTGAGCTTGAAGAGCTATCCCACATTCATGAATATTCAGATTGTTCTTTTGTCTCATCCATACTTTTTGCTGGTCACCTATTTGATTGGTTGATACTTGTTTAATGCCTATAGGAGGGACTGCCATTCTGCAATTCCTGGCTGTATGCCCGAAGTTGTTGCATTTCTGGCATTCGACTTCAGAATCCAAAGGAGAAAAACTGTTGTTGTTTCGTTGCCATCTAAAATTTTCATACCTGTTTCTGTTTTCTGCATATCTTCCTTTTAAACAATTCATAGCTTTATGCCCAAATATTCTGCAAGAAAAACAATAACCATAAAATGGATATTCATACCTGGGAACAAATGGTCTTCTTGAAGGTGTTGCCCATCTGAAATTTCGATTTTCAACTGGAGTCCATTCTGAGGTTGGTTGTCTAGGTTGAAATGGTCTTCTTAGAGGTGCTGTCAATTTAACATGTTGATTTTCAACTGGAGCCTGTTCTGGTTGTTGTTTTGGCTGATATATGGGTACTTCCTGGATGACGGGGTCTTTGATAACTTATGGTTTATCTTCAGCTGTATTGGAACTTGAACCTTCATCATTATGCTTCTTATAACCAAGACCTGTTATGTCGAGGTATGGCTTTTGATTACTGATGATCTGATCAAGTATCTTGGAATTGTTATCATAGCCATGACTCACATTTTTCTTTTGTAGTTGAGTTCTTAGAGTCACTATCTCCCCCATTAATCTCTCACTTTCATTCATACTTTCTTCTAGTTGTTTTCTAAGATTGTCTTGAATTCTTTTAGCTTCTTCTAATTGAATAGTTAGACTTTGAATGAGTTGATTTGCTTCTTCAGATATCTGAGGTCTTTCTCGTAACTCCTGTATCTCCCCTTTAAGTAGTTTATTCTTTTTCCTTTCTCTTTTTAGCTCTTTCAAAGCACTTATCAATTCTTCCTCCAGGTCTACTTCACCTTCCGAATTGGTTTCTTCTTTGTTTTCGGAGATCTCATCTGAATCTTTTGAATCAACAGCCATGAAGAGTACCCTTTCTGATTCGTTATCACTGCTGCTGTCTGAATCACTATCACTATCTGAGTCATTGTCAGAATCTTCATCTGATGAGCTGGTGTTTCTTTTAGAGTAGAGACTTTTTTTCTTTGCAAACCTTCCATTTTTCTTTCCTTTGAAGTTCCTGTATTTCTTATGTTTCTTGAAACTGTCATCACTATCAGAGTCTTTTGCATAGGGACATTTTGAAGCAAAGTGACCTATTTTACCACATGAAAAACACTTAAGAGGTAACTTACCTTTGTACTTACCTGTGCCTCTTTTGAGCTTTCTTACGAAGTTTGCTATCTCTTCATCATCTGAATCATCACTGCAGTTGAAGTGGTATGCTGTCTTTGATTTGGATTTTATTTCTGAATTGTCCTTCTTGGCTTGTTTGTCTTTCATTGCTTTCTTGGAGGAAACTTTAAAGGCTGCTTCTTTTCTAGGTGAGTCTTCATCTTCTAATCTCATTTCATAAGCCACAAGTGTCCCATGTAGCTGGTCTACTGTCATGGTATCCAAGTTAGTCCTTTCTTCCAAGGCTGAGATTTTAGGATTGAATATGTTGGGAAGCGTTCTTAGTATCTTTTGAACAACAACTGATTCTTTAACCCTTTCACCCAGGCCTCTGATAGTATTTACAAGTTCATCAATTCGAAGAAAATAGGTTGCAATGTTCTCGTCATCCTTCATCTTTAGATGTTCGAATTGTCCTCTGTAGGTTTGGAGTTTGGCTTCTTTGACCTTTTTGTCACCTTCGTAGATGGTCTTGAGTTTGTCCCACATTTCCTTAGCAGAAGTACAATGCATGACTTTAACAAAGACTGATTCATCCAATGCACTCGAAATATGGTTCGTGGCTTCTGAATTCGTATCATAACGAGCTAAGTCAGCTGGATCTGTTGGTGGGGTTGTTGGTACTTTACATCCATTTTCAACTATTTGCCATACTTGTACTTCTTGAGCTAGCAGAAAATATTTCATTCGTATACTCCAAAAGGTATAGCCGGTCCCATCAAACATGGGTATTCCATTTTTACTGTGCTTGGCAAACTTGCCCATAATTTCCTTCCAGTGATTAGACTGTTCTTGAAGGAACCTGCTCTGATACCAATTGTTGAAATACTGAGAGGGGGGTGAATAAGTATTTGCCAATTATCATAAAATTTTAATGAAGAGCAAGTTGCTAATCACCAATCATAGCAGCATATCATTAACATTCATGAAAAATAACAAGATGCACAGTACACAATATTTTTACGTGGAAACCCAAGTCCTGGGGGTAAAACCACGGAAGCCTTTTATAATAAAATTTGACCCAGCAACAACTGGGGTTACAAATTTAGTACAACTTTTCCAGCTACAACTGGAAGGGGCTACAACCCCTAAGCTTCGTTAGCTGCAACTGACGAGCTGCCACAACAACTCAGCTCACAAAATTGTGAGCCCTAGCACCACCCTACCGCCCTTGAGAAGAAGAAGACTAGACTTGTGGACCTGTCAAAACCAATCACTGAACTTGCTACTAATAACCTCTGCTCTCTTATCATTGCCAAGTCATCGCTGTGTACGGATAAGTCATTTCACTGCCATACATTCACACATTACTGTTTCACAACCACTGTATACTTCACTGTTCATACAACGCTGTATGTATCACTGTACATATACTTGTACACTCATTGTACATACATCACTTGTACACTTACTGTACATACATCCCTGTTCATAACTTGTACTCTCACTGTACATACATCACTTGTATAAACCATCATGGTCATCAATATCATAGCATCATGATCATGGGGTATACTTCACATATCACTATACATGTTCTAATGTACATCCAATCAATACTGTATATGCATACCTTGATGACTTCAAACAAGAATTGTGTGTAACCCTAGAAAATTCAAGACTGTACTGCAGATGACCCTAAACAAGACAAACCTTTCACTGCTTCAAAATAGGGACTGAGGATGTCTGTAGATGACTATAATGACTGTATGTACCACTGTGTACATTACTGCATATACTTCTTACACATCACAGTACATATTCTACTATATACATGACTGTACATATTCTAATGGATGTTTATCACTATTCATCTACCATAGCAACACCATCATCTTCATCAACGCATCATCAAGTAGTTTGTAATCAATGGAGTATGTATAAATCTTCACACACATCACTGTAGAAGATCTTCACTGTGTGTACATACTGTGCATACTTATCATCATCATTCTTAATGCATCATCAAGCAATATCATATCATCATCATCATCATAGGGTAGCATGCATCATCATAGCATAGCATGTAATGGACTTATCAATATACCACTGTATTACAGTACCTTCATTGTATGTATATCACTGTCAATTTCAAGGGTGTATATCACTGTCAATTTCAAGGGCTATTTCAGACTGTGTAAATGCTTAGGAAGAGGCCCCCAAACACTGTCATACTGCCTTCACTAGGACTGTATAGATGCCCAACTAAGAATGAATTCAAGCACTGTCAGACTGTATTCACATGCTGAGGATGACCTCAAGCCAAAACTCGGGATTGATGGCTAAAACTCGGATTGTTTGCAGCATAAAAAAGACACAGAAAAATGTGGACTGTTGCAAATGTAGAAAAAGATCTCCACTGCTTGATTGCCCCCCAAAATTTTTCTTTCTCTGTAAATTCGGGACTGCTGCTACCTTCGAATTTTACCTCAATCCAAACTGCTCCCAAAATTTTGCTTGACTGCTCCAAAAAGGGATTTTCTTTCTCTGTAAATTCGGGACTGTTCAAGCTTCTCGAATTCAGGTCTAGGTTTGCAAAACTTGGACTGTAGAAACCCCAAGCAAACCCAAAAACTGGGTTGCCAAAAACACAAAAAATGCCCACCGAAATTTCTTAGTCTGCTGCTGCAAATTCGGACTGTGTATACCTCAAACCTCCTCACTGCTGCAAAAATTTGGGGTCTGTGATTCTTTGCTCCCACAAAATTTGCCTTAGCCAATAAGTTAGGGCATCATTAAAAAAAAATAAAAATAAAAAATCAGACTGTTGCAAAAATTTGTTGGATGCTCCTGCTGCTACCTCAGTCAACCATCCGAAAAACCTCAGAGCTCATTTGAATTTTTTCTTGCAAGAATGAGGTCGTGAGCCCTCCATTTATACACACTTTTCAAAAAAAAAAAAAGTTGTTGGGCCAACTTGTCATTAAAATAATTTTTATTTTTTAATTTAAAATTTAATTTAATTTTGTTTGATCGGCTGACCCATAAGATGAGGTACTTTAATGCTTCTTGGCAAGCCATGTACTCTAACAACTTCACCAAAGAATAATTTGGCTACATGTGTTGCATCACTAGTCTTGTGACAAGGAATGAAATGTGCCATTTTACTAAACCTATCCACTACCACAAAGATAGAATCCTTACCACTTTGTGTCTTTGGCAAACCCAATATGAAATCCATGCTGACTGAATCCCATGGTCTACTTGGAATAGGAAAAGGAGTGTACAGCCCTGTGTTTTGACTCCTTCCTTTCACATGTTGGCATATCCTACATTGCTTCACAAACCAATCCACCTCTGACCTCATCCTAGGCCAAAAGTAATAATGGCTTAGCTGTCCCACTGTTTTGTCAATGCCAAAATGTCCAGCGAGTCCTCCATTATGCTTCTCTTGAATCAAGTTTGCTCTCATGGAACACTGTGGAATACAAAGTTTGTTGTCTTTGAACAATAGTCCATCCTGTAGGGTGTATTCGTTCCACGGTCCTCTATCTCTTTGAGCAGGACTTAAGCTTACTTCATAGGCTTCTTTAAAATCAAGATCAGATTTGTACAATTCCTTAAGAAAATCAAATCCCAACACTTGAATTTGACTTTCTTGTACCATCAAATTCTTCTTGCTCAAGGCATCTGCTACCTTGTTTGCTTTTCCACTTATGTGCTTGATGACAAAAGTGAATCCTTGTAGAAATTCAACCCATTTTACATGTTTCTGATTTATCTTGGGCTGCTGCATTATAAACTGTAATGCACGGTTGTCAGAAAACAATATGAACTCCTTAGGCATTAGATAATGCCTCCAATGCTTCAAAGATTGGACTATAGCATAGAACTCTTTCTCATAAGAAGAGTACTTTTGCCTAGCCTCATTCAACTTCTCACTGAAATAAGTCACTGGCTTATCCTTTTGACTCAACACAGCTCCTATGGCTGTACCACTTGCATCACATCTCACTTGGAAGAGATTGTCAAAGTCTGACCACTTTAACATGGGCTTCTCTATCACTTTTTTCTTCAACAAATTGAAACTTTTCTCAGCTGCTTCTGTCCATTAGAAAGGATGATTATCTTTCTTAAGAGTCTCAAGAATTGATGCACAAATACCATTGAAGTTCCTAATAAACTTCCTGTAGAAACTTGCCAATCCATGGAAACTTCTAACTTCAAAGGTATTCCGAGGTGTTGGCCAATCTAAGATTGCTTCCACCTTCTCTGGATCCATCTTCAGTCCTTCATCAGAGATGATAAACCCTAGGTATACCAACTCCTTCTGCATAAAGGTGCACTTCTTCATATTTATCAATATCTTTTCCTTTTTCAGCTTGTCTAAGACATACTTGAGATGCCTCAGATGTTCTTCTTTGGTTTGACTGAAAATCGAAATGTCATCTAAGTAAACAATGACAAACTTTCCTGCAAAATCTTTAAGTACCTCATTCACGAGCCTCATGAAAGTACTCGGGGCATTTGTCAACCCAAATGGCATGACCAACCATTCATACAACCCACCATTAGTCTTGAAGGTTGTTTTCCATTCATCACCTTCCCGGATTCTAATCTGATGGTAACTGCTCTTCAAATCAATCTTAGTGAAATATTTTGCTCCACTAAGAAAATCCATTAGATCATCCATCCTAGGAAAAGGAAACCTATACTTGATGGTGATCTTATTGATGGCCCTAAAATCAGTACACATCCTCCATTTGCCATCTTTCTTTGGGCTCAACACTGTTGGAACAACGCATGGGCTTAAACTCTCTTTAATCAGGTCCTTGTCTAATAATTTATGAACCTGATTTCTGATTTCTTCATTCTCTCTTGGAGTCATTCTATAGGCTGCTTTGTTTGGTAGGCTTGCTCCAGGTATCAAGTCTATTTGATGACTGATACTTCTCTTAGGGGGTAAGGCATCTGGCAAGTCATCAACCACGATGTCTTGATAATATCCCAACATATCCTTGATCTCTGTGGGCAGATCTGAAATAACGGTACCAACAGATTTAACGATTGGTTTGCAAATGATAGCATAAGTTACCTCCTCTTCCATCATTTGCTGCAAGAATTCTTTTCCTCCAAGTAGCAGAGCTTTTGGTTCACTTGTTGTAGCTCCATTTCCTTCCTGCAAAGGTAATAAGGTATGGTGGATACCTCCCATTTCAAACTTGTAACAATTTCTGCTTCCATCATGAATCACTTTCCTATCAAACTGCCACGGTCTTCCAAGCAACACATGACATACATCCATAGGCATGATGTCACAAGTCACTTTATCCTTTTAACTACCAATCTTAAAGTCAACTTCACTCTGTTCTGTGACTAGCAGTTGATGTCCCTTATGCAGCCATGCCACCTTGTAGGGTGTTGTGTTCTTAACCTTTTTAAGGTTCAGCTTTTCCACCATTTCAGTGGACACTAATTTATCGGTGCTTCCACTGTCAATTACTACCTTGCAGCATTTCCCCTGCACTCTACATGCAGTTCGAAACAAAGCTTTTCTCTGTGAGAAATTCACAGCTTCCTTCTCTGGCTTCAACAACACTTTGTTCACAAGAAGGTTTTCCCCAACCTTAGGCACATTATTCACCTCAGGTGCTTGTGTTTCTGTTTGCTCTCCTTGGGCAACATAATTACCTCTTTGTCCCGCATAATCATTATCAGGGCACTCATAGGATTTATGACCGAGTTTGTTACATGTGTAACATCGGTAGATTGACTCTCTGCCTCTACCTCTACCTCTACCTCTCTGGTAGGGTCTTCCGCCTCTAGGTTCATATCCTTTCCTTGCTTGATCCGACTGATTGAAACTACCAGCTTCATCTTTGTGCACTAGAGCTTTTCCTCTTCCAGTGCTCTGTCCTCTTCCTTTGGCAGCTCCTTTTCCTCTGCCAAAAGTTTGCTTCCTGCTTATCTTCTCTTCTGCTCTGAGAGCATACTGATAAGCTTCTTCCATGGCACTAGGAGATAACATACTCATCTCCTCTTGAATGTCCATTCTCAATCCATTGATGTATCTAGCTGTCTTCTCAGAAGTATCTTCTATGTAACCTGCTCTCAGGTTAACCTTATAGAATTCTTCTATATACTCTCTCACAGTCAGCAACCTTTGTCTGAGGTTCTGCATCTGCCTATAAAGACCTCGCTGATAATCTTTGGGTAAGAATTTGCCTCTCATCTTGGCAACCATTCTGTCCCAACTCTTTATTACTGCCTTGTTCTTCTTCTTCCTCTCTGACTGTACACTATCCCACCATAAGGTTGCATGGCCTTTTAGTCTGGTAACAACCAACTTTACTTTCTTGTCCTCCTTAGTCTCTTCATAGTCAAATTATCTGTCTAGTTCTCCTATCCAGTCTATCAAACCTTCTGTGGATAGATTTCCATCGCAGGTGGACAATGAAGGTTTTGGTCTAGTGCTGAAACCTGACAGAGACCTCATCATTCTCATCTCCGCACTCTCAGGGGCTGCTTCTTCTTCTCGTTCATTCCCTGCTTCTTCAGGGTCACTCACATCCCCTAGGTCTGGTTCTCGGTGTCTACCCAACTCCATGGCCTCCATTCTAGCCTGCATGACTCTCATCTGCTTTGCTAGCTCAGCATTTGTAACAGGTCTACCCCTTCGACCTGCTCTTCCTCCTCTCATCCTTACAACCATTTCTTGATTCTATTTTTTTTTTTAATCAAGCACTGAACTTCACAATTTTCAAGAAAATATGAAATTCAACATTTTTGCAGAAGTGTCACTTACCAGGTCAAACTTTACGCTCTTATACCAAAATGATGCCGAGCTACTGGAGTTTTTGAAAGCCACGCCAGATTCTTTAATTCTCTTATTCGTATTTATCAATACTTCATGAAATAGCAGGTTAACCTATCCTTCTATCGTGGCTCGATCTTCCTGGGCGATACACACGACCACTTCACCTCCACACTTCTACAGAGCCGTATTCCTTTTCCTCTGCGATTGTGGAATAAATACTCATGATTCCTCTATAATCTATGTACCACGATTCCTCACGAATTACCCGATTAACCACAATTTCGAAGTTCAATTACAAAACTATCCAGAACCCGTGATCTTCTTCCAAGAGATTGAGACACAGAACACTCAATTAAATTCACAAGGATACAGAAGATGATCTCTTTGAACCAATAATTCTTATTATTAGTCTCTAAAATTGAAAATACAATTCTAAAATCTTTGAATCTAATTCTCTATGGTCTAACCAGACTATTGTTACGAATTTTAGCTTTATACAATAGGGTTTAACCCTGTTCCTCAGATGAGGGAAACATAAATCTATTCTTAGATTAATCCCTAAATTAACTGAAACAAAAAAAACACATCGCCAATCCCTATCTACGAATTTATTCATCCTAATCTATCTTCCTAGTTTTCAGGAACCCACTCCTGTAGTAAATATCTGATGCTAAAGATCAGGAATTCTGTTTCCTTAACAAATTCGTCCAGCTAGCTTGATGCCCCTGCATCAACAAGGGCATAGATTCTCTGATAATTTTAGAGATAAAAAAACTCCTGTTTGATTTGGATCCCCCATATTTTTATCAATTGTGCATGTGTTGTTGTAGTTTCTCGAATTGTAATTGGATAACCAATCCCTAGGTCTTGGCCAACTTCCAAATCTTGAACTTTTTTCAACCATGGCTATATTACCATATCACATTTACACCCAATAAACAAACAAATACAAAGAGAGAAAAAATGTACCTCATAATTATTCCATATTTCAAAAATCTGTTTTACACATGAGAGAGATGAGAGAGGTTACATAACTTCTTTGTCTTTTATTTCAATTATTACCATAGTAGTTTATTAATAATGTAATGCATTATCATTAAATTAACCTTAAATTACTAAAATACTATTAATTAAATAATTAATGGTAACACGTAAGGCCTTGTGTTACAGCTTTGCCACCAATTTTTTTGTGCAATTGTTATTATTTTTTGATAGTCTTAGGATAACTCCAATGTTTAGATGATGTGAATTTATGAGAATTACTTATAAATACAATGAAGAATGACTTTTGGTTTACATTTTTAAAGAGGTTCTTTGGATTTCACGACGTCTCTTTAGATTATTTCTACATAACTAAAAATATGTACAATATACCATAATCCATAAGGATCACGTTTTTAACATTCCTCTCCTTAATTTGAAGGGATGTTTGTGAGTTCAAGCATCTTTTTGAACTTTTCAAGTTTTTATCTTCTAAGTGCCTTATTGAAGATGTCTGCAATCTGTTCACTTGTGGGACAATGTATCAAATGAATAGTCTTGGCCTCTACATGATGTCGAATCCGATGGTATTTTGTGTTGATGTGCATTGTTTGATTTTGGAATCTAGGATTCTTGGCCAATTTGATTGTAGAAGTGTTGTCAATCAATAGTGGAGTAATATTCACCCGTTTCTCCTACAAATCCTCTAGTATCTTCTCGAGCCGCACAACCTCTTTTGTCGCCTCTGTAGCAACCACATATTCTACCCTATGTAGTGGAATATGCTGGTATAGACCATTTGCTTGGTCTCTAAGAGATAGTTGTCGATCCAAGACTCATGATGTATATTTAGTGGACTCTCCATTCTCCTTATCTCCATCAAAACTGAGTTTAAATATCTAATTAATTTAAGTCCTCCACCTTAGAGTATTTGAGTCCAAAGCCTTGAGTCCGCTTCAAGTATCTTAGAACTCTGTTTGAAATACACTAATGTCCTTTACAAGGTTTTTGCATCAATTTCGAAAGGATTCCAACTGCTATTGAAATATCAGGTCGAGTAGTGGTAAGGTAGATAAGATTCCCTACAAGTTGTTTACATTTAATTGCATCTTCAAATTCATTCCCTTCTTTTGATGTTAGCTTCAAGTTCTATTCCATTGGAGTAGAAAGAGGATTACATCCAACCATGCCAAACTTGTTATGTAATTCTACAATTTACTTCTTTTGGAGATGAATATATACTTTGGATTTTCAGAGACTTCAATACCCAAGTAGTAGTGAAGATGTTCCATATCAGTCGTTTCAAAACATCTTTTCAATTTTTTTTATTTATGGACGCAATGCAACTTTCCTTGTTCCCTGTCATCAAAATATCATCTACATACACTACAAGATATATAATAGTTTTGCAAACTTTCTTGTGCCATCTAGTTTGAATTGTTCTTATAGATCCACTTGCAACCCATTGGTTTGGTTCCAATTTTAGGCTCAACCAACTTCCATGTCCCATTCTTGATGAGAGCATCATATTATTTCTGTACAACTTCTTTCCACACATAATGAGAAGTAACTTCTTCAAAGGAAGTTGGTCCATGGATGGTAGATAAATTCAATTCACAATCATATGAAACATCCACATCATTTACATCACTTGAATTCGAATCACTAAATCGCCATCATCTTCTTGTCTTGTCAAACTTCAAGTTCTTGGCTTTCCAACCTCATAAGGATGAACACCTTCAAGTGTCTTCATAACCCACTTTGGAAATTTCTATGAGGGTCTAAGTTGCTCAACTGATTGAGATGGTGTTGCATTCTCATCAAGATCCAGTCTTCCAATCCTTTCAATCACATCATCCAATTGATCCTCCTATTCTGATCAAGTGGCGAGGACTTCTTCATGAGGGGGAGATGGTGCTGCAAAAGGAGATTCCAAAGATTGATCCAAGATATGGAATCCCCCCTTCAAGATGTGGAGTCTCATTATCAAATTCATGATGTCTTCACACGGGTAAATCTATTCAGATAATCATGCTGCCTCTCAACAATCTTGTCATTTTTATCCATTTGAAGAAAAAATCACTTCTCTAGAAAGTATAAACTTCTTATTTACCTCATTGTAAATATGATATGCCTTTGTTTGTTTCTCTATTCCTTAGGAATTAAGACATAACATGAAGAACCAAAAATCTTGAGATCCCTCATTGAAGGAATACATCCATACCACATTTCATATAAATTCTTGTTGCCAAGAGCATAAGATGGACTTTTGTTTCTCAAATAAATGACACAAAGAGCTGCATCACCCCAAAACATCAATTTCACATTTTTGAAAAATAAGATGGAATGTACCATACTCAAGAGTGTCTCGCTCATTCTTTCTACTACACCATTATATTAAGGATTATATGGAACAATGGTTTTATGCATAATACCATGTTGAAAAAGATAGTTTTCAAATTCATTAGAAGTATATTTCTTTCCATTATCACTAATAAGTGTGTCGATACAAAATTGTGCTTCATTTTCAATCCATACATGAAAATTTTTAATTGTTTCAAATATTTTAGATTTAGGCTTCAATAAATGAATCCAACACATATCGGTATAATCATCAATAAAATACATGACAAATTTATTTCCATTTGTACAAGCAATAGGCATGAGGCCACATGAGTCAGAATGTATTAACTCTAATTTTATATGTGCTCTGGATTTGGAATCATGGAAATGATGCTTGTTATTTTTAGCAATGATATATGCATTGCATTGCTTCAAATTCTTTGGAATTGTAGGCAAACCATAAACAACATTCTTCTTTAACAAATGAAGACTATCATAATTGATATGCCCATATCTAGCTTACCACAAAATGTTGGAAATCTAATCCGAAGGTCATGACGGTGTTAGGCTATTACTTACGATTTTTGTTTGATGCAATATCCATTTCCAAGCTCTCTTTAAATTGTGCCAAATATTGTATGAAATATTGAAGAATGTTGAGGATTGTATTGCAGATTGTAAATTATTGTAGTGTAGAGACTTAGACCTGAATTGTGTAAAGAGTAGTGTAGTGCATAGAGCTTATCGCAGTAGAGATTATCATTTTGTTGGGTACTAGACTATAAACGGTGGGAGAGATTAAGACCTCAACCTAGTATTATTTGCAGTGTTTATTTTTCATTGCAATGTTTCGTCAAAGATGCATTCTTTGGCTTCCATCGTCAAAGCAGTGCTCACTAGCAAGAACAACTACCTAGAATGGCTAAGGAAGATCAATCACATGTTCATCTTCAACGATATGTGGGAGGGCATCTGTAAAGAAGAAATCGTTGAAATAACAGATGGTCCTATGATCATTGCACCAAAACCACCTACAATAGATAAAGAGCTTTATGTATGGAAGAGCAAAGACAAGAAGGCATATGCGTTGATTGCTACTACTATAAGTGAAGAGGTGGGTTGTCACATATTGTTTATTAAAGATGCTTATGATGCTTTGAAGAAATTAAAGGATTTATATTATTCACTCAGAACTGGAACTCATACAATTGTGGGTAAAGATCTTCAACCTTGAGTTGAAGGACAATGATCCTTACATTTAGCGTCTGAAATCAAAGCCATCATGCATAACATTGATGTCACTGGATTAAAGATAGAAATTTTGCTCACAACCTTTATCAAGGGCCTCTACCCTACATATTCACACTACCTTTAGTCCTTGCAAGCTAGTGGTCAAATGAAGTCCCTCACATTTGACACATTGGTGGAGAAGATTGCAAAACGTGAGAAAGCATTAAGAAAGAAGACAACTCGGCCTACTGGAGAGACTGTGTGTCTTGCTTAGAAAGAGAAGAAACAATCCAATGAATTGTCTATAAGAGAAGGTAGTAAAAGACGACATGGACTAAAGAATTTTAGAGGCAGAGGGGGTAGACATAATCAAGGTAAGAGATCCAATTGTCATGGTACTCACTTCGGAAATGATGGACATGATGCAGATTATTGTTGGGCTCCATGGGAAAATATTAAAGATGAGCATGACTAGAAGAAATAAGACAAAGGTCAAACTCAAGAGACTAGTAAAGCTCCCGAATCTGCTCACTTTATTGTTGCACATTGTAATGTTGGAATAAATGAAGTCACTTTCAATACTTCATCTTGGAAAGATACTTGGATGCTCGACACTAGTGCAACCTCCCACATGAAATTTATAAAATATTTTTTTGAAGAACTAAATGACAATGTAGACGAGATAATGTATTTTGCAGATAAGTTCATTCTCAAGCTCAAGGGAATTGGCTCCATCATTCTCAAACTACCTGGATTCCCTAATTTTTTGTTGCATAATGTTCTCTAGCTTCCAGAATTTCAAAGAACCTTGCTGTCCCTGGTGCACATTTGACAACAAGGCCAATCCATCCACATATTTGACGGGATAGTAGAGATAAGGAGGCCCTCTAACAACCAAGTCATAATGACCAAATGTGAAGAAAGGAAGTTGTTGACGTTGAAAGGAACATTTGTAAGGGCTTAGAATTTTTCCTGCCTCTCTCAACATGAAGAAGGTACATTGTCTTCCAGTCTTTTGTGGCATGCTAGATACAGACACACCAACTATAATAGTTTCCGATTGTTGAAAAAGAATGGTGTTTATGGTCTTCCCACCATTCCAAAAAAACTCAAACGATGCGATGCTTGTATTATTGGAAAACATAGTAAGCAAGCATTTCATGAGTCAAGTTTCAAAGCATGTAGAAAATTAGAGTTGATGCACTCTGACTTGTGTGGCCCCATGTCCATTCCTTATGCAAATGGTTATAAATATCTCATAACCTATGTTGATGATTACACCAAGATGTGTTGGGTTTATTTATTAAAGCAAAATTCTGAAGCATATGAAGCATTCAAAACATTTCATATATGGATTGAAAATGAAGCACAATCTCACATTGGCACACTTTTTATTGATAATGGAAAAGAATACACTTCTAATGATTTTGAAAACCATCTTCGTCAACATGGGATTAGGCATCAAACTATAGTTCCATACAATCCTCAACATAATGGTGTGGCATAAATAATGAACAAAACTCTCTTGAATATGGTACTCTCCATGCTATTTTTCAAGAATGTCAAATTGATGGTGGCGATGCAACTTTTTGTGCAATTTATTTAAGAAACATGAGTCCCACTCATGCTCTTGGAAACAAAACTCCACACTAAATGTGGTACGGCCACATTCCTTTGGTGAGGCATCTTAGAGTATTTGGTTCCACTTGTTATGCCTTAATTCCAAAGGAACAAAGAAACAAGCTTGGTGCAAGGAGTCGAAAGTGCATCTTCTTGGGGTATTTTAACACACCACCAAAGCATACCGTCTTTACGATGAGGTAAACTGAAATTTGATTCTTTTTAGAGATGTCATTTTTCTTGAAATGAATAAAAATGACGAGTCTATTGAAAGACAACTTGATCGTCTGGAAAAGTTTACCCATGTAATTACCTTTAATGAAGTTGATAATGAGATTCCACATCTTGAACGGGGGATCCCTATCTTGGATCAATCTGTAGAATCTCCTATTGCAACACCATCTCCCTCTCATAAAGAAGTTCCTACCACTTCACTAGAATAGGAGGTTTGATTGGATGATGCGATTGAGAGGATTGAAAAAGTAAATATTGAAGACAATGGAGCACCACCAGCTAAGTAACCTAGACCTTCATGGAAAGTTCCAAAGTGGGTTACAAAGACACTTGAAAGTGTCCATCCTAATGGAGTCGAAAATATGGGAATGAGAAGTTCGACTAGACAAGACGATGGAGGAGATGCAAATGATTCAAATTCAGGTGAGGTAGAAGATATGGATGTTTTATAGGATTGTGAGTTGAATATATATTAGGGGAATTTTGAGGTCTAAAATGGACCTCATAAGAGATATAATAAAATATTATGAGTTAGGCATTTTGTGGGGATGGTATATTTACAACTCATCTCTTGCACTACAATCTATGTAACTATGGTTGAGTCAAAATGAAAAGATGTTTGCAAATAAAATTAATAAAAATATATCCTTTGATATGACACAAAATAGAAGTACATTTACTACATAAATGTACTAAAGTAAAGTACTAATACTAATCAAATCAAATAGTTTAGTTTTGAATTATAGACTTAAAGTTAATTTTTTTATGAATAAATTTACAATAATAATAATACTTCTAATCTATATTCATTAAAACTAAATCTAATTTATATTTATTAAATAAATATTAAACTTATGTCTATAATTATATTTTAAAATTTAATCAAATAAATATTAAATAAATTGTATAACATAAATATTAGTTTAGTTTAATTTAATTAGATGTTAAACTTCATTTAAAATTTAAAATTCAAAATTTAAACTTATATAAATATTTATATATCATAAACATGTTATTCAAAATTTTATTTATTATTTTTAAACATAAATATTCAAATTTAAAATAATATAACAACATATTATATTAAACAAATTACTATTATATTATAAATATTGAATTTTTTTTATTATAATTTAATATAATATTAAATATAATTATAAATATTAAAAAAACATTATTACAATTTAATACAATATAAAATATAATTAATATAATATCATAACATAAAATTTAATATGATAAAATAAGTTTGAACACGTGAATGGTTGAGGGCTTTGGAGTTATTACAACTTTAACGTTATGCAATAAATACATATAGTACTTTTAAAATAATATATCCTATAAATACTTTTAAACACGTACAAAGTTATAACTCACTTCTTTTATAAAATAAGATATAAATAAACCATCACATGTTCATATTTAAAGGTACACGTATGATATAAATGCTTTCAAATAGGTACCAAGTTATAACTTATGTATCATCACATACTAAACCATCAACTATTAAAATTATGTATATTTTGAATTTTGAATTCAAACTTTTAGTTTTGGAATTAATAATATATATTTTATATTCAAACATTCATTATATAAGAAAGTACTTTACTTGAGAAGTAGGAGCATATAAATATTATATTCAAAAGTAATTTATGACTATTTTTTTCATTATGAGCATGGTTAATTATGAGTTTGCATTCATCCTTTAGAATTTGACAAGTAAGTTTCTTTAACTCAAGCAATGCCACCTCAACTATAATGGATGATGTTATTCTCTACAATGTGATTGGTTCTTTTAAAGTTGATTTGGATAGTACCTTTTTTTGTTTTGAGGCCCATTTTGAGACTTCAAAATTCCCCTAATGGTTGTTGACCTTGAACCAACTTCCTTTGAAGATGCTGCTGCTCGGGATGAGTGGAAAGAAACCATGCAAAATGAGTATGATGATCTCATTAAGAATGGGGCTTGGAAGTTGGTGGTCATCCATTTGGAACCGATCCCATTGGCTACAAGTGGGTCTACAAGAACAAGTACAGATTAGATGGCTTACTTGATAAGCAATGTTGGGAATGTTATATTCTTTGCATGTGGATCGACTGGAGTTGGAGGCGATATATGGGGAAAGTCTAGTCGTTCGACTGATCGAGATAAGTTGTTTGGCTGAAGGCAAACGACTTGAACGACGGGAAGTTGATGAAACGACAGGAAGCTCAATGGGAAATCGACAAAAGTTGACCCAGTCAAGTCGTCTATAACATAATAACTGAAAGTGGTTAGGAAGTTATGGATTGTCATTAATGAGTAGTTGGTTTTATTGCATCTATAAATAAGATGTAATGACTAAGCATGATGTACTAAGCGATGTACAAAACTATGAGAAGTAGTGTATAGCGTGATCATGTAATGAAATGTGATTTGAGGGATACCAAGTCGCAACTGTAAACGCCTATTTTGAGTGTTTGATTAATAAATGAGTGAAAGCTCTCGAATTTGTTGGTTTTCCTGCAAGAGAGAGGTTTCCAGGGTAAATTCTATGTAATGTGTTTGATGTGTTGTGTGTACTGATTGTTAATGTATATTTGTATTTAACTATATAAATCAGTTTGCAAACCTGCTATAATCGATATTAAGACCCAACAATTGGTATCAGAGCTATATTTGTTTGCAAGGGGATGCCTTTGTTGTTCAAAGTTTTAGCTTGGTCTTGGATATGGGGAATACTTGTTATAGTGGGAGTCTTCTAGAAGCATTGATTTATAGTTAGAATGGATAACACATCGACGATAGAAATTGAAAAGTTTAATGGGAAAAATTTTGAGCTTTTGAAGCTTAAGCTGGGGGATTTCCTTGTAGATTGTGAACAATGGATTGTAGTCGACCCAGGAACTACTCTGGCTGGTATGTCAAAGGAAGACTGATAGATAGGAAAAGAGTACGATCCGCCTTTGTTTAGAACATTATGTATTGTTGAATGTCTCAGAACAAGACACTGCGAAGAAGCTATGGGAAAAGTTTGGGAACTTGTTCTAGTCGAAATCTATTGTTAGCAAGTTGTTTCTTCAGAAGAAGCTATATATTATGAGGATGGAAGAAGGTGACTTGATTACGGAGCATCTAAATGTGTTCAACACTGTTATCATCCAATTGTTGTCCATGGATATTAAAATCATCGAGGAGGGAAAATGCATCAGTTTGTTGTGTTCTTTGCTAGATTCCCGAGATAGCTTGGTTGTGGGTATTGGACAATAGTACCACATTAAATATTGACGATGTGGTTGCGTCTCTGTTGTTAGAAGAGATGAGACAAAATAACATCAAAGGTACGACCCATGACGCCTTGATGGTATGAGGCCGACTGGTAGACAGAGGAAAAGGAGAATCCTCTAGTAGGAGATTGAAGTCGAGGAGTAGATCTAAGACTAGATCTTTTGGTCAAACGACGAAATCCTGCTGGTGATGCCATAAAGTTGGGCATTATAGATGGAACTGCATGTTGACGAAAGTCGATAAAGGTAAATGATCTGAAGAAGGTCGATCGACCAATAGTAAGTCTTTGCAATAAGAAAAAGGCGATGTGTATTTGGCGTCGTCAATTGCACAGTCAGATCATGACTCTTGGCTGATCGACTCCAATGCGTCATATCATATGACACCTCGCAGAGAGTGGCTCTTTGAGTATCAGAAGATCGATGGTGGTGATGTTGTACTAGGAGACGACTTACTAACCATGATAGTTAGATGAGGAAAAGTTCGATTGAAGCTGAAATAAGGTAGAATATGAACACTTCCAGGAGTGCTTCATATCCCCAGTTTGGATCGAAACTTGATATCGGTAAGTAAGATGGGGAATGCAAGTGTACAGTCTATATTTGAGAAAGATACATGCAAGATGGTGCAAGGAGAGATGGTACTGACGAGAGGAGTTTAGACTAGAAACTTGTATAACCTATTGGGAAGAACAACCACCATAAAAAATGCTAATGTGGTATGTCCTAAGTCCGATGGAACATCTGCTTGTCTAGTTGACTCGACCATGTTGTGGCATCAACTGATGGGACATATAGGTGAGAAAGGTCTTCGTGCTATGAATAGTAAAGGTATGTTCGAAGGTCTCCCTAGTTGTTTTGAAGAAGTTGAATTCTGTGAACATTGTATTTATGGTAAATAGAGTCATGTAAGGTTCTCATTTGGTTGTAATAAACAAAATATATATAATAAAAATATAAATAAATACTAACAATAAATCAATAATTAATATTCTATTTAATGAAGAGACACCTTCCTAATGAAGGGTCACATCTCTTTAACAAAAGGGTACCCCTGTGTGGGTATTTATATGAGCCCTCATTCTCAGTTGTAATCATATCATATCTCTTCATTCATTTATATATTTATTATATACTTTTTCATTTATGGAGAATTTGTCTTATCTACATTGGAAGTTTCTTGTGTGAACGAACTTTGTTTGTCTCATTTGGTATCAGAGTGATTATGATTTTGACTATTGGCCAAACAAATTTCAGAGTTTCTTTGATTTACGAGGTTTTTGACCAAAAATCTAAATTGGTCTTTGACCACAAACTAACTTTTAGTGAAAATTCTCTAAACCATTTTGCTGCAATTTAAATAAAAATCCGCGAAAAAGAAATTTGCTAGAAAAGATGGATTAGTTGACGAGATACAAGAAGTTTGCGTGCCAGTGTTGTAGAGAAGAAAAAAAAGAATAGCAAAATCATGCTTCATGATTCTCCACCAAGAACATAAGGCATATCAATTGAGAAAGCACTGATTTAGACACTATAGGGTCTTCAGTATCAGTCAATTTGCGAGGAAATACACAACTATCTGGTATCAGTCTTAAGCTTAAGTCTTTGAACAGGTCCTTGGCCCATCAAAGTTCAAAAATTCTGTTGCATATTAGACAAAAACAAAAGAAAAACAATTGAAGTCCAAATTTCCATTGCAACGTGAAGTATTCCGCTGTCGATATCATTGTCAAGAGAAAGTGCATACAATTCATTCTTGGGAAAAGTCCACTTGAAGCGTGATTTCTATAGTTACAAGGAACAAAAATAGAGGAGTACACCAAGGAAAAAAATTCAGTGCAATCGCTAATGTTGCCCATAGATCAAAACCAGGGAAATAAATTCAAAGTGCTCGTCAAAACGATTCTACTTCCCATAGATCAAAGGAAACACATAAGAAATAATATAATACATAGGTCGTGGTATCAGACTGTTAATTGAAGAAAGGCTACTTGCGGAGAATTGAAATCTACCAAGTGGAGTTGCTGCAAGTACCAGATTCCTCAAGGTTGAATTATCACAAGAACTTGGATCGATATATCAAAAAGGGCCATAGTGTATATTGATCCACAATTATACATACAAAGAGTCTATTGTTGTGGGTTAATTGTTGGACCATGCATGAACATGGCAAATAGTGTCGCCAACATACAGGTTAAGGTGGATCTGTGATAAGAAAACAATTAAAACCCATACAAATTGTAACTATTTCCAATCGCCATTGAATCTGAATTGAGAGCCGTCGTCACTTAAAATTTGGAGAAACTGTTTGTTAAACTGTTGGATTAGCATCGGCCACGCGCTTGTTGGATCCATCAAGTGGTTACGGAAGAGTTGTGTTTTTTTTTTCCCAGCTGAAAAATCACCTTCCCGCTATTTCAAAGGAATCAAGGAAAACTTGAAATACAATCATTATAATGGGGCTCAACAAGAGCATCATGTCACTTACAAGAATTGAACCTGGGTGGAGAGGGAAACAATCTTTCCTCCCAACCACCCAAACTACAACCAATAGACAGAAGAGTTATACTTTAGGAAAGGGATATAACACATTTTCCAGCTGCCATATTAATCGTCCAAGGAATATTCCAATCCAATCGAAGAAATGAGCTATTTCCACCTAAGACTTCATGACTTTTCATTAAGTTGGCACCGCCTGGGATTGTAACCTAAAGAGTCGTAACTTTTAATTATAAAGGAGATAATTTAAGGTTAAGAAATTATCAAAATATTTCAAAAAAGTGAGGAGAGGCATTTGCATTTTTCAAAGTGAATATATTTAGAAGTTTTTTCAAATCTTTTATTAAAATAATTATAGTAGATAAAAAAAATATAAGTGAAAGTTTCACTTTAAGTTATAAAAGGGTGATAAAGTTATGTTGAAAGGATTATCAAAAGTATTTTGAAAGTTAAAATCGAAAAGTGTTTGATTATCAAAGTAATTATTTAAAAGAGGCTTAAAACTGGAATTTAGTAATAAAAAGGAAGAAAGGTTTTTTTATAAGGGTTTTCCAAGATCATGTTTCGAAGGAGTATTAACATTGAAGGGAAGTATTCAATACAAGGATGTTAACATTTGTATTTTTCCAGTAATGAATGAACATTAAATTAACATCAATTTTGCAAATCAACTAGTTATTTCAGAGCTAAATATAATTGAAAATAGAAGCACTTATGGCGATGAATACGAGGTAACAAAATTACAACTAATAGTTGATGATTATAAATTCACATCTAGGTTTAATGTTACCACTATGTTTGATAAGGAAGTTGGCATCATCTTGGGCTTTCCCTGGATGGAAACCTTAGGATCTTTCATCTTAAATATGAACAAAAAGCTTTTGACATTTTCTTATATGAAGAAGAAAATCACATTGCAGGATGTTACAATGAAGTCATATTCAAATGCTCCGTCATCAGAAGACTTGAAGGAAGTAGCAGAAGTGATCCTTCAAGATAGCCATAAGTCAATGCAAAAGTTGCAGGATCGACAGAAAGAATGTGACATGGTCATCACTGAAAGAGACGAAGAAATTTCCTGCCTAATAAATCATAACTAGAAACTACTTGCAAAAATCATGAAGTCCAAAGAGAGGAAGCATAGTTTTCAAAAGTCTGAACAAGAGAATCAAGATCTTGTGAAGGAATTTAGTAAGAAGTTATTAGAAAAATATTAAGAAGCTTCTAGTTTAAAGGACCATAATCAGAGGTTGCTTGAGAAAATCAAAATATTAAAAGAGGAGCAATCAAAGAACCTCGACTTTAAGAACAAAGTTGAAAATCCATAGAACAATGAAGAACTTTTACACCTACAACAACATAATCAAAGCTTACTTACGCAAATTAAGAAGCTAAAGAATGATAAGAAATCATTACAAGAAAGGGTAGAGCAACTTATCGACAAGGAATCTAAGGTTGACAACGAAACAATAACCGAAACCATTAAAATACTGACATCATCAGAGGGACAAATCCAAACCTTAGAAAAATGAACTAGTACAAATCCAATCGATGTTCAAATTCAGGAAAATGCTTATAATGAAAATCTATTGACCAATAAATTGCTAGAAGCACCAAAAGTTGAAGTTTCTACAAACAACCCACAGGCAACTCGAATATCTTATCATCATCCAAAGTACAAGAGTCATTATGACTGACAACAAAATCAAGGGGAAAATAAACAATATTCTTCTTACGAACAAACCAACTACAACATTGAAAAAGAACGAAGACAAAATCGACAACTTGTATGGATGCCTAAAATCAAAAGTTATTTCCAAACAGTTGATCAACAAAAAGTCCCAATAAAGGTTAACTTAGGATGGACCACTTCACAAATGATGCAATATTTTTACTCATTGAACTTAAAAGAACATATTTTCTCATTTCATCAAATGTTGCAACTATCAGCACAAAAGATCATGAGAAGACATCACAACCAAGAACAGGGAATGAGGTCTTCCATAATTATGCTTTGAGGACAAAGTATTCCTAAGGGGAAGGAAATGTAATAAACAAAAAATATATAATATAAATATAAATAAATACTAACAATAAATCAATAATTAATATTCTATGTAATGAAGAGACACCTTCCTAATGAATGGTCACATCTCTTTAACAATATGGCGCCCCTGTGTGGGTATTTATATGACCCCTCATTCTCGGTTGTAATCATATCATATCTCTTATTCATTTATACATTTATTATATACTTTTTCATTTATGGAGTATTTGTCTTATCTACATTGGAAGTTTCTTGTGTGAACGAACTTTGTTCGTCTCATTGGTGCTACTAGGGATACAAAAATACTATATTTAATACATACTGATGTGTTTGGACCTGTGTCGGTTCCTTCACCAGGAGGATCTTAGCATTGCATTTCTTTCATAGATTATTTCTTCAGAATGACATGGTTGTATTTTTTGAGGAAGAAATCTAACGTTTTTGAGAAGTTTTAAGAGTTCAAATCTCTTGTGGAAAATTAGTCTAGTAAAAGGATCAAGGTGCTGAGAATTGATAATGGAGGATATTTCTATGGAAAAGCATTCGACCAGTTTTGTAGTTAGCACATTATAGCTAGACAAAATACAATTCCATACATGCCTCAACAGAATTGAGTTTCCGAAAGGATGAACAAAACACAGATGGAGAAAGCGAGGAGCATGCTTAGTTGTGCAAGAGTTGCACATGAATTCTGGATAGAGGCAATTCACACAACATGTTACCTGGTTAATATGTCATCATCGATGGTTCTAGTTGACAAGACTCCATGAGGCATGGGATGGTAAGAATCCCACTCTTACACATCTCATATTTTTTGGTTGTGGCCTTTTGTGCATATCCCAAAGGAAGAAAGAACTAAACTTGTCTGCAAGTCGGAGAAGTGCATCTTCATTGGGTACAAGGATGGAGTGAAAGGGTATAAGTTGTGGAACCCAATGAGGAGGAAGGAAGTTTATATTTGAGATGTGATATTTAGAGAAGTTAGAGGAAATTCTAGGGATGAAGAGATTAAAAGAGACAGAAAAGGAAAGCAAGAATTTGAAATGAACGATGAAAGTATGGATTTGGATGAGCTGATTGAATCCGACGAAGAGGTGGAACACCATACTCCAGATGTTAGGAGGCCGGGATGAGCTAAATTCCTCTTGAAAATTCATTTTTCCATCATCCCCATTCCATTGTGGAACAACCAGACATCAATTCTCAACTATTATGCATTCCCAACAGTAAAGAATTGCAAAAATCGTAACCAAGAAAGAAGCCACGATTTTGAGTGCCAAAAACACCCATAATTTGTTGCGAGCAGCAAAATCCAATGGGGAATCCATAGAAATAAACCCTGGGGTGAATTTGAGAGTGCCAAATGCCCATAAATCCATAGGAAAACTCAGATTTGGAAGCTGGGAAATTCAATTCCGTTTTTGGGAGTCACGTGGCCAGAATTTGGAAAAATTCCAAGAGTGGATTGAATTGGGGAAGATATCAGAGATCAAAATTGCTTGATAAACTCAGTGAAGGCAAGAATCTCTGTGTATCTAGCATCTTAGACCTTTCTATGCCCACCCTGAAGAGCACTGGAGGGAAGGGGTGGCTGAGGGATTGTGTAGTAGAGAAGGGGACATTCCTTGTGTTGGTTGTGGTAGGTATTGTGGGTGGCAAGGTTGTATGAGATTAATTGAGATTCCTGTAGCTCTGTGGTTGATCTCACTGGTTTAGCATTCTCCTTCCCTATCTCCCTGCATGCTTGAAAAACGCAACTGTGTGCTGGCTTAGCATGAGTATTTGTGACTATGTCAGTGAGTGAGCCTGAGTAGTGCTCCTTAGTGGATACATAGCCTAGCTTAGGGGTGGTCTCTCAGCTGAAATAATATAGGATGGACAAAGACCTACGGTTGGGTGGAACGTTTCTCCTCCATAGCCAGTTACTTGGACAACTCCAATTAAAGTTAAGTGTTCACGGTTGTTTCTCATTATGCCAAATTTATGTGTTATGAATGACTGTGTGTTTATGTCCAATTGAATGGAATGATCCAATTTGAATTATCAATTTTGAATGCCAATGATTAGCATAAGATGATTTATTTATGTGCATGCGATTATTGTTATACCTGTGATGAACATGCTGATACATGCATGTTGTGTGGGTGTAATTGATTTTAATTTCGCTGTGTATTTTTTATATGCATTGCACACACATTTAAATGTTCATGAATTTGATAATACGATATTAGAGGGGAATTGCAGCAACCTGCATATCAATCATGTTCCCTTCGTTGGTCGGTTCTGTGGGAGGGGACGTGACAAGAGAGGTTTCCAAGGTAATTTCTTTGTAATGTGTTTGATGCGCTGTGTATTCTATTGTTAATATATATTTGTATTTAACTATATAAATCTGTTTGCAAACCCACTATAATTAGTATTAAGACCCAACAAGCACAAGGCGGGGCTTACGAAAAAAAGTTTTGTAAAGAAGGAAGGCATTGACTATGAAGAGACTTTCTCCCCCACAAAAAAATGGGATACCATCCACACTTTATTGTCCTTGGATGGACAAAATGGGTGGAAAGTTCATCAAATGGACGTGAAGAATGATTTCTTGAATGGAGACTTGAAAGAGAATGTCTTCATGTCTCAACCGAAAGGATTTGTTGTGAAGGGAAAAGAACAAAAGACATGCAAACATCATATGGCCTGAAACAAGCACCTTGCACCTGGTACGAAAAGTTAACTGAGCTTTTTCTGAAATTTAATTTCAAACATTTTAATCTTGATGATGCAACTCTTTTTGTAAATAAAGTTGGAAGATCTATTGTATATCTTGTTGTGTGTGTAGATGATCTTTTGATGACAGGGAACAATGAAATCTATATTTCATCCATAAAGAATGAGTTCAAGAAAGGATTTAAGATGATATATTTGGGACTTCTTCACTACTACTTGGGAATTGAAGTGATTCATAATCTAAAGTACATATTCATCTCCCAAAAGAAGTACATTGAATAACTATTGAATAGGTTTGACGTGACAGAATGTAGTCCTCTCGCCACTCCAATGGAACAGAACTTGAAACTCACATCAACATAGGGAATGAATTTGAGGATGCAACCAAGTACAAACAACTTGCAGAAAGTCTTATCTACCTTACCACCACCAAACCATATATCTCATTCATTGTTGGGATCCTTTATAGGTTCATGCAAAAACCTTGGGAAGGACGTTAGTTTGCTCCTGAAAGAGTTCTAAAATACTTGAAGGGGACTTAATATTTTGGACTCAAGTATTATAAGGTGGATTAATTCAAACTGGTTGGCTATTCTGGTTCATAATTTGATGGCAATAAAGAGATTGAAGTGTCTACTTCAAGATACCTAATGAGCCTTGGATCGACAGTCGTCTGCAAGGAATCATGCAAACAATTAGTTCTACCAGATTCCACAACAAAGGTAGGATATGTGGTTGTTGCAGAAGCAACAAAGGAGATTGTGTATCTTAGGAAAATACTTGAAGATTTGTTGGAGAAACACATAAATTCTACTCCTTTATTGATTGAATTTTTTTTTCATCAAGTTGGCTAAGAATCCCAGATTCCATGATCAAACTAATCATATCAACATGAAGTACCATTTGATTCGATATCATGTAGAGGCCAATACAATTCATTTGAGACATTGTTCCACAAATGAGTAAATTGCATACATCTTCATCAAAGCACTTGGAGGAGAAAAACTTGAAAAGTTCAAAATGATGCTTGGACTAACATACACCGTTTTAGATCAAGGGGGGGAATTATGTTGGAAACCTAATCCTACGAGATTATGGTTCCTTGTGTAAATATTGTAAAGAATTGCTTCAGTTATTGAACAAGGTGAAATGTCACGATGTATTCTATTAGAAGCTGAAATCCAAGAGTCATACCAATGCATAAATGAATGATTTCCACTCAATGAAAATTATACTGGGAGTTATTCCACAACACAAAATAATATATGACAATGTGCCTTGATTATGGTGAGAGAGCGATGCAAAATTCTATGCACTTGCAGATGTTCCTTTCAACTCCAACAATCTGTCATATTTACATCCTATCATGAAGACTTGGTTGTCAGCATACCTCCTTATCTCAACTTTTCCATTAACCATATGAATGGAATAACCTTGCTTTCGAATGTGTACAAGAGACAACAAGTTCCTATGCAACTCTGGAAGATAGATAACATTATGTAACAAAAAGTCTAGGAATCTAGGAAATTTGAGCCTGGTGGTGCCAATTCTCTTAGGCTTGAGGCTGAATTTATTTGTAAAGTAGACTATTCCTTCTACATTGTCATTCAATTCTTAAAATAAATCTTTCCTAAAATTCATGTGGAAGGTAGCATCGATGTCAAGTGGCCAAGTATTTAACCAAGAAGCAAATGAAGCATTGAACATAACTTCATTGACACCAATATTGTAATGTGCAACAATGAAATGAGAATATTTAGGAGCTTTACTTGATTCAATAGTTTTACCTTTTTCTTCTTTTTGCTCCTTTGTGATCTTCTTCCATGGAATTCTACATGTATTTTCCTCATGTCCCTTTTTGCGACAACTTACATAGTGAAGATCAAATATCTCGCCGTGGCTATGTCTACCTCTCTTCCTTTGAAATTATTTCTTCCATGTACTCTCTTATTTCCATCTCCTCTATAAGAATCATGTGATTAATTATTCCATTTACGAGCAAGGTACATGGTCTCTTCAGTGGGTTGAACTATTTTCTTTCCAAAAGGTTTCTCTCGTTCTGTAATTTTCTCCACCAAAGTGTCAAATTGAAGGGTCTTTAGTTGGCCACTAGCTTGTAGTGACTCAATATAGTGGGAATATGTGGGATAGATGGATTTGATGAAGATTGTGAGAGAAGTTTATACCTTCACACCGGATGCATTAATTTCATGCATAATGGTTTTAATTTTTTATGCTAAATCCATGGGGTAATTATTATTGAACCCTAGGATGAAGAGCTTCAACAACAACTGATTAAACTCTAGTTTTGAGTGTGATTCATGCAAATCCTTCAATTTATTCAAAGCACCATATTAATTTGTAATAGATATGATATGATGACTCACCTATTAAATTACAATGGGAGCAATCAATGCATATGATTTCTTCTCTTTATTCTTCAATATTGCAAGCTATTTGTCTCATGTATATTTTGTAGGTTTGGTGTCATTATCTCCTTCACAAATTCCATCCCACAGATCATTAAAGATAAGTGTATGCTTCATCTTCTTTGACCATTCTGAATAGTGCTCTTTGCTGCTGAGCACCACACAAACAACAGAGACAAGTGAATGCAATTTTATAAACAATACATATACTATACAACAACAATCTCTACAATGGGTATAATGGAAAACTATCTAGTGTCTTTGATTAGTATTGAGGTTCAAACTAAGAATCAATAAGCAATTTAAGGAAATATATACCCACTACGAGAACACCACGCTTGTCCCCACACTCTAATAATAGTAATATGATCAGGGAAATGATCTTTGCATCAATAAGAAATTCCTTTAATATCCAATAATAAGAAACTCCTTTAATATCCAATACTAAGAATCTCCTTTAATATCCAATAATGATGATAATATAAGTTAAACTTGTGGTGTCAATGTAGAGATAATAGTTCAAATAATACATGCTACAATTGTGGTCTCAACATAGAGATAATACAACTTACAAGTGTGGTCTCAACACAAAGATAATAATAGAGATAATAAAACAATGTAGATATGCCATTAAATACATATGTGATATAATGTAGAGATACCAATAAATGAAGAGAGGATACAACATGCCCTCAAATGGAATTCACTCACTTTGCAATGGCTCTCTTTAAATGCGCCATTTGACGAAGAACACTTGGATTCTCTATCCATTGGTCTTTGTCCCTCAATTTTCTTGTCACAGTTTTACCATGGTGATTGTTGACATATGTGGGATGGAAGGGACAAGTGGGATGTTGCCATGGTAGGACACAATGATTTATTGGCATGACAATCCGTAAGAAGAAGGATTGAAGGATAGCACAGAGGTCGTGGGTTTGTCTCCCATAGAACATCACGTAGAGGTAAGATACCAAGTCACACCAGATAATGGTAATACATATTAGGGTATGCAAATGACACACACATAGGTAACCCAGGTAACCATGCAAGTGGTATAGAGGAGTGACTTGTGATAACCCACATAGATACCAAGTCAGGTAGAGAATAGGCTACAAGTATGTAGAAGTAATGAGGATACAATACACAAGTCTGGGTAAATCTGGTGAAATGAATGGTTGGAGCAACATTATAGGTAATCGTCGGGTTATGACAATACCAGGGATCTGACTCTTGTGATAACTTTAGTGCTTGGATGATTTGCATTACAAATGAATAAAGAATCACATATAAATACAATGAATAATGACCTTTGGTTTTCATCTTCCAAGAGTTCCTTTAGACTGTTCATATTATTTCTATATAATTGAAAATATGTACAATAATCTAATATGTACAATATACCATCCTTAAGGATCAAGATTCTAACATTTTTGTTATTTTGTTTTATTTTGTGTCTATAATGTTTTTAACTAAAAGAGAGTTTTACCCACCATGGCACCATTTTGCGGTCACTACTATCCATAGATGAGAGATTTCCCCTCTTACTCTTCAGTGCATATATATAAATCTGTTTTGTTCTTTTGAGTTTTAAGTTTATGTTCCATTTTTAAAGTAACGTGTTTGTCATATGATTTTATACTTTCAGAGAAAATTGGAAATTCCTCTTCAAAATAGTTATAAAAGAATTGCAGACAAATAAATACAAATCCTCACTTCACATTTCCCATCTTGCTAAGGTTTAGATAAGAATCACCCCTTGTAAAAATGGATTTGTAATCCCTCTTTATGTCTACAATTTTTCTTGGTGTGGTTTACAACATAACATAACCGAATATTAACGTTACCAACGATAAGGGAGTATACCAAAATTCTATATAAACATTTCAACACTCTCCCCAATCCATTCCTATCTCACAAGTGTGGGAATAGATAACCGAATATTAACGTTACCAACGATAAGGGAGTATACCAAAATTCTATATAAACATTTCAACACTCTCCCCAATCCATTCCTATCTCACAAATGTGGGAATAGTTGAGGATTGACCACTTACATCTTGAGATGATTTTATTTCATGGGTACTATTTTAAAATGGTGCTTCACTAAGATTCCCATACTACCAAAAAAATATTAGATATAGTTAAAATTTAACATGCTAAAAGAAAACCACATGATCTTTCCAAATATAGGTTCTTGCCTAGAAAAAATATTTTACTTGTAAAATGCCTACAAGGTAAATCAATATTACAACTACCCCATGTATGAACTGGCTTTAAATGTTACAAAACACTATATATAAAAAGTTGGAAAAACTTAATATAACACCATGTATACAATAAGCAATTATGTGTACCTGGTACCATACTTCAATATTCAACTAATTATTCCTTCAATAGAAAAAAGGATATCAACTTGTCTCAACACCTAGTAAAATAGTAAGGTGGGCTATAGATACTAATGATCACATATTGCACAAAAACAAGGTGTGATTAGAAACCAATGGATAGAGATTGCATAAAAGCAACTAGTTGTGACTAGAATAAATATGTTTCATTGGAAATTGTGATTAAAAATATTCAAGGCATCAATTACACTAATAATGTACTATTTAATTTTTTTATAGTACATGAGATACAAAGAGATTCCACAATGTTCAATTTCTTAAATAAACTCAATTCTAATACAATTGAGTATGGCATATATAGAGTACTGGAACTCAAATAAATGGAGTCTATGCCTAAAAATAAATAAATGTAATGTAGTCTCAATGATGTTAATGTGAAATATGAAAATGTTCCTTGGCATGCTCTTAGATGAGGTGTTAACACCCAAAAAATGCTCACTAGCTCATCTCCCTAGTCACATGACCCATTTGTCCACTTTTCCTACCATTTTAGCCTCTAAAACCTCTAAAACCATCAAATGGTCACCAAAAAGGCCAAAATCCATCTTTTTCTCCTCAAAATAGTTAAATTTTCTCAAAAAATACCAAAAACACTCCAAAGGAGTCCAAAATTCCCAAAAATCAATTAAAAGGGAATAAAATTCAAAAATATATTCAAAAAAGGAAAAAAGAGGGAAAAAGAGGAAAAGAAACCCTAAACCATTTTTACCATTACCATTGGTTACCTTAAACCATGGTTGTATTCTCCACCACCCAAAAGCTATAAAAAGGTGATAGAGGCTCAACATTATTGATCCACGTTCTTGCCTATCCTTATGCTGCCAAATTTATTCTTGAGATCTTAAGCCCTTCATTTGTGCTTTGATCCACCTTTGGAGTGAACCCCTTTTTGGCCAAATCCCCCATTTGCATTTAGAGAAGAGAAGGAACCATTGGAGCATTGGAGCAACTCATCCTTGTAGCTGCTCAAGCTCAACCAACCTCACCATTGAGGTAATCTGTCTTTTGTAAATCTATTTTTTATAAATAAAATGCGTTTTACATGGAAGATCTGACTTTTTTACCATTTCACTGTAGATTTATTATGCACATGTTAGATTACTATTTACCTTTTACATCAGCTTTTTACTGTTTTATTGAAACTACTACTACGAAGTTAGAAGGTGCTCATTTGCACAAGCTTAGGTGAAAACCCAAGCTATAGTTTTTGGCGACTCCGCTTTTCTTTGAATCTCTGGTTAGATTTAGATTTGTTCTTATTTTAGTTGTTATTTAGATTTATTATTGTAGATCTGGTTTACCATTAAGCCTATAGCTTGCTGTCGTAGCCCTTTGCTGTTTCCACTACCTCTATAATCCCTATTTTTCCATTTCGGCCTTTGTTTCAGTGGTCGTTTTCATGTTATAGATTACAGGTTTTCTAACCCACAATCGCGATATCGATCGTGTCTGTTTAGCCGAAAGCCGTGATTCCAGAACCCAAAGTTTTGACCTGAAATCCATCGATCCAGATCGCAACCTTTAGCCTCTGAGCCGCGATCTAGATCGCAACTTTTACCCTCAGAACTGCGATCCAAATCACACCTTTCAACCTCACAGCCGTGATCCAGATCGCGTGTTTTATCCCGAAACCCACGCTCTGGAGCACACCTTTTGCCTTCAAACCCGCGCTCTAATCACCTGATAGCGTGACTCAAATTTCAAACTCCCATATCCCCATCACGGCTCATATTCCCTTTGGGGGCAGCAGCCTGATCAACAATGCTACCACCAGCACATACGCCCCAACAACCATGTCATATTCTTATGCCAGTTTGCCATTTATGGCTAGTCTCAACCTCCCTGACCTGGAAAGATTAACGAACCATCCTATTCGACATGATCCCACATGGATTCACATGCCTACAAAACTCCCATTAGACATCCCTAATTTTGAGGGAAAGACGGGTGAGGATCCCCAAAATTACATTATGTCTTTCCATCTATGGTGTTCCTCCAACTCCATAGTTGATGACTCCATACGCCGATGCTTGTTGCAACGAACCTTCACTGGCTCTGCAACTAAGTGGTATATCGAGCAGCCTCACGAGATCCACCCCACTTTTACATCCCTTGCTTCGACCTTCTTGTAGTTCTTTTAGCTACCCGTCCGTTATGATGCGGGAGTAGAGATCCTCTTGTCTTGCAGGAAGAACACAACTACCCACATCACTGATCACATTCATGAGTGGCGTAAACGCCGAAGTTTATGCAAGATCAAGCTGGATGACCGTATTTTCCTGGATTGGTTCCTAAAATCTCTCCTTCCAGTCATCGCCAAAGATGCAACATTTGAACGACCCCAGTCGGAAGAAGAAACCATTCTCAAAGCCCAATAGTTTGATTTAATCTACACCCAGTCTGGCTACCTATATATAATTTTACCTGACACCCCACATGGCGATTCCTCTCGGAATGACGCGTCAGGGGCATCCCATGCCGCCGACAACATCATTGGCCAGGTTGTGTCGCAAAACAAACCCTTTACCATTATGAGCAACAATAATGGCCCCGACCTTTCGCGGGCCACATCTCATTCCAGAGCTACAACTTCGTATGCTCCCATATAACACACCAACCACACTCATGGACCCTCATGTCCACCGCACTATTACGGACACACACCTACATCTTATGCACCTCCTACGTATTATCACCAACAGGCCACTCATGCTCCTATTCACTCACAAGCCCAATCGACTTATTACCCTCCACAAGCAGTGCCTGCAGCACCACAACCTCCAGTCGCTCAGACTTACCAACAACCACAATCAACACCTGGACCACCTCCAGCCCCGCCAGATTATTATCCACAGCAACCTGCTCTAGCACCTGCGTAACCTCAAAATCCCCCTACTTCCTAAGGGCAAGTATATGCACAGCAGAACTAGCCCCAAAACCAGAACAACCAATGCAGTCAAGGAGGTCAACAAAACCGCAGAAGAGGACGCAACTGCAGGAACAATCAACCTCAAAACCAAGGCGGTCAGCAACCTAATCCTCCAAACAACAAAAATGCTGCTCCCGCCAACCAAAACCCTGATCGTCCACCGAAACAGTGTAAAAACCCTAATTTAAGAACAAACCATCCGTGTTCCATATGTGGGGTATACAACCATTACACACACTCGTGCCCCCATTTGGAGCGAGCGTATCAACTTTGGACTGATGACGCCCAACGCCAAGCACACACGACATAGCAAGCGCCACCTCCTCAACCGCAACCCATGGTGTTGAAGAAACCTTTACCCACACAAGGAGTGGTGAACACCCATCCGATGGATCCCCCACAAGGATCCACGACACCACAGTAGCAAATCACTTATGTTGCAACTGATTACCAACACATGGATTCAGGTACTCACCATCTATTAATGATGTCATCGGCTAATGTCCACCTCCAAACACGCTGAAACCAATATGGCTCCACCCCTGAAGCCATGCCCACTGATCCATCCACTAACACCCTTCCAACTGATCAGTCATTACGCATACCTATTACACCATTGGATGGAGGCCGTAAAGCCCCTCGCTTCCCATTACGACAAATGAACAATAATCCCAATGTTCGTGTCGCCTCAAATTATAATATTGTGGATGACTTAACCCAGTCCCTCGCTGCTATGTCTGCCCTGGAAGTCCTAAAAAACTGTCCTGCACAGAGAAAAATATTGTTATCCGCCATTGGTGTGATAGACCCTTCTGACTCACGAATGATGGCATTCGATTTGGACCAACCCGAACTACGTTTGCCTTCCACACTAGCATTTTAGGTTTCTGTATCTATTCATAACCTTGTGATTCATCGGTGCATCATCGATGAAGGTGCCTCCACCTGCCTAATGTCAACATTTGTTTGGAAGAAACTCGGATCTCCTACACTACAGCCATCCATCACCGCATTACGAGCTTACGATGGCTGTTCAGCTCAACCACAAGGCCTCTGGCCAACGTTCCCGTGCAGCTAGGTGGAAAAACGATCCTTATTGATATAGAGGTCATTAATGCCCAACTTGATTACAACCTCTTACTTGGACGAAGTTACATGTATGCCATGAAGGTTGTCGCTTCATCCGTCTTCCACACTATGATGTTCCCCCATGAGGGACCTGTAGTGAAAATTGATCAACTAACACATTACGATCCTAATGCCCCCGCAACACCTGAAAATGTTCTACCTATGATTTAACAACCCGTTCAGAGCGCACCCACATCGTTTGTCTCCATAGTCGGACCTCGAATGTACTTAGATACACCCATGACTTCCACATTCCAATCCATTCCACCCCCTCTGCAGACAGTCGAGATATCTGATTTGTGCACCCTCTCGCACAATACACATGCACCTAACCAACAACCCCATTTACTACCGCAACCACCCTCAGTGCCAAGTCACGTCGGAGCCACACCCATCCACACTATCCCGTTTCTATTTCCTCCTTCAGGAGCAGTCAACACCCCAACAATGGCTACGCTCAATCTTCCAGGGTTAACTTTAGGACTACCTGTGTGGTACCTACCCGCCCCAAACCCTCCCCCACCCCAACTGTCATTTTACAAGCTATCCAACCTATCACTGTGACAAACCGACCACCTCTAGGGGTGAGAACCGCATCAACATCTAGTAATACACCCCCTCTGCCACGTCACACAGTGGGCAGAGGCCCACAAACCTACACTGCTTCACCTGCAACCCACACCGCCCCACCTAATCCAAAGCTAGCAAAGAACCCCCCCGCATTTCGTGCTCCCCCCAAATGCTCTTTGTGTGACAATATGGGCCATTCTACCCATCAATGTCCACAACTACCAACACTTCAAGAATACATGCAAATGTTAGATGACGATGCTAACATCCCAGTTTTTAAACTTGACATTACCCCTCAGCCTCGCGCTAAATCCCTGCGTACCAATCACCCTTGTGCAATATGCGGTATTTACGGCCATTACTCACATCACTGCCCTGATATCCCGGATTACAGAGCAGCTCTCTACAAACTAAATAACGCTGACCTAGAGACATCCCCTCCCCTTATTGAGGAAATACATCCCCCAACATCTTCCTCCTTGGAAGAAATTAACACCATTTACATGGTTTCCACTAGAGACCCCTCTGTCCGGTCGGCCCCTTCTACTAATCCCTCTGACACACATGTTCAACCTTTTCAAATTGACGAGGAAATCACATGTCCACAACATGGGGGCAGGCGCAAAACCTTGCCTACTCATCATCATCGTCATTCTCGTCAGAAATATTGGGGGCATCCACCCCGCAAGAGGAATCCCCCATCATCATATCATCACTTCAGTATGCCACCACGGCCCACAGCCTCATGGTACACCCCCCCACCAGCAGTTTCTCAATGCCTTGTTGATCCCTCTCTGAGACAACATCTGCACCACATTGACACCTCTGAGTTAGGGGGCATAATAGATTACCTCGACCCTGGGATAGGGGGCATGATCAATCACTTTGAACCTCCCCCATCACATCTATCTCAGTATTTCAATGATCCCATTGTTTAAACCAACACATATGTGATCCACAATCACAAACCCCATGCACATAGCATGGAGGCAGGTCATTAACCCTGCTCACTTTTTCACATGCATGATCTCAATCATTTTTTGAGGTCACATGTCACTTGTATATTTGATTTGATTTGATACACCTAGTATTCTTCGCCCGCGGGTCATCATTTCTCCCCACCACTACATCCTTGGCTTGGTGGGCTCACCTTTATTTATAGCCATTTTTTAACGTAGTTTTTCCTTTGACCATTTCAGAGTCTTTATGACCTCCGTTTTTTGCACCATTTGCACCACCGGATTCATATTTCCGTTCCCATGATGATGCTTGAGATCATTTCTTGCTCTCACCAAAAAAAATTGGGCATTTTTTTCTATGCCCCTCGTCGCCTTGATTTGCGTGCTACATCGGTCGTTTTCAGTTTTTGACATTTTTTATGTCATCGAATTCAGTTTTTCGTGCTCGTGATGATGCTTGAGATCATTTCTCACTTTCACCAAAAACGTTTTTGACATTGTGTCCATACACCTTGCTACCTCGATTTGCGTGCCACATCGTCCGTTGTCTATTTTTGACGATTTTATGTCACCGGATTCAATTTTCCACGCTCATGATGATGCTTGAGATCATTTCTCGCACTCACCAAAACCTTTTTGACATCGTGTCCACACACCTTGTCACCTCGATTTGTGTGACACATCGGTCGCTATCAGATTTTACCATTTCATGCATCACATCTTATACATGAACCCTCCACTCCATCCATATTGCAATTATGGCATTGTTTTGCTATCATTCACCAACCTGCAAGGAGGACCCATAAGTGTTCCCCCTATCACTATTCTTGGTCTCCATACTTGTCCCTTGATCGAACACTTCCTCCTTGCCTCACCATTACTTTTGTTCGGTATAATTTTATCCCTTTTTCGGGCCAATCAATTCCTTTATGAAAAAGGCACTTAGGGAGTTTCTGTTAAGTTCTTTTCTGACTCCTAAAACAATGAAAAGATCATCGAGCAATTTTGCTTCCTTTCATGCTCGTTAAACATATTTGAAAGGGTGTCTACCTGGTATAAGTTTACCCATTTTCCGGACCTTGTAGACTAATTACGAAAAATGAATACTCTAGTCACATCGGCTATAAGAGTTCTTCATTGCATTATTTTATGCTTTTTCGGGCCTTGGAGACTAACACACGAAAAATAACCCCCTTGGAGTCTACTTACTGCTTCCATACTCTCTAAATTCGAAAGCAGCCTCGAGCATGAACTGTCCTGGTATCGTTCAATCCACACGACAGTACCATTTCTTGAGCACACTTCTATCCCTTCTTTGAGATCCTTAAATCATGAAGACGGCCCTAATGGTACCTCTCGACGCCACAGCAAAGCATATATAATCACACCATCATGGAAGCTTCCCCAATCTGGTCTCCTTTGTTTAGAGTATTATGCGATATGCCACCTTGAGAGTTTCTCGATACCATACATTAGTTTTCCCTCCTCAACCTCTCCCATTGCAGTACATACCCATGATCCCTTAAGCTATGATCCCCGTACCTAAAGTTAGCTGCCAGGTCATCCATGTCATCATGCTCTGAACAAAGGAAGTTTGAGTCCCCCCACTCTATCACCCCAGTTATTCCCTATCCCCACAGTATGTCAGTCCCACTATTAGTACTATGACCTCTTGGTTGTACACCTCGTGCTCCTATTAAGGAAGCATCATTTCCTTGATAGTTGCAGGTCTCCCTCTGTCGACGCCAACCAATCTATTCCAGAGGATAGAACCAGAGGTCCCTGTGCCTTGGACTCATCACCATTAGTGGTGAGTGCCTACAGATCGTTTTGAAAGGAGTCCTTAGTGCCTCTCCAAATGATTGTTTCTCACATGCTCAACGTCAACACCTTGATCACATCGTGAGATTCGTACAGGGTATCGATCCTTTCAGTTATTAGTCGAAGACCCCGGATGTCACCTGACTCTAGCACATTGGTGAGTCTACTTTAGGAACAACCAGTTACATGTTCCTGTGGATATCCAAGCTGCGATTGGCAATAGTATTCGGAAGTACCCCAGTTGTATACCTCTTCGAGTACACAATTCAGATACAGTTTAGTGTACCCTTGAGATTCTAACTCACAGTTATTAAATCAATCTAGTTGTTGGATACCTTCAAATCCAACAGTTCATCAGCCTTTCTGACACCACATTCAGAACGATTGTTGCCTTTTTTCCAGTGTATAAGTTCTTCATATCAACGATGGTATTGAACATGAGTATATCCCAGCTTTGTGTCCCCTCTGGACCATTATGATGTACACAAAAGTTTTCCATGTATTGTTCAGGTCCCCCTTTTTGGGCCTCATTGTTATTTATATTTCTTGATACGAGCATGGGTATGCCCGCCTCATCCATATATTAAGATTATTCCTCATTCATGATTGAGGCCATGTGTTTTCAGCTTTTTGTAGTTTGTATGGGGCCACTGTTCCAGTCTGCAATCGGTCTCTTGTCTCCTCCAAACCCCAGGAAAAATACAAAGAAACTATGATGTCTATCGGCCATACGATGAGCTCCTACCCTCACACATCAGGGGGCAATCTGTAAACACCCAAAAAATGCCCACTAGCTCATCTCCCTAGTTACATGACCCATTTGTCCACTTTTCCTACCATTTTAGCCTCTAAAACCTCTAAAACCATCAAATGGTCACCAAAAATCCCAAAATCCATCATTTTCTCCTCAAAATAGTTAAATTTCCTCAAAAAATACCAAAAACCCTCCAAAGGGGTCCAAAATTCCCCAAAATCAATTAAAAGGGAATAAAATTCAAAAATATATTCAAAAAAGGAAAAAAGAGGGAAAACAAGGAAAATAAACCCTAAACCGTTTTTACCAATACCATTGGTTACCTTAAACCATGGTTGTATTCTCCATCACCCAAAAGCTATAAAAAGGTGATAGAGGCTCCCCATTATTGATCCACATTCTTGCCTATCCTTATGCTGCCAAATTCATTCTTGAGATCTTAAGCCCTTCATTTGTGTTTTGATCCACCTTTGGAGTGAACCCCTTTTTGGCCAAATCCCCCATTTGCATTTGGAGAAGAGAAGGAACCATTGGAGCATTGGAGCAACTCATCCTTGCAATTGCTCAAGCTCAACCAACCTCACCATTCAGGTAATCCATCTTTTGTAAATATATTTTTTAGAAATAAAATGTGTTTTACATGGAAGATCTGACTTTTTTACCATTTACTGTAGATTTATTATGCACATGTTAGATTACTATTTACCTTTTACATAAGCTTTTTACTGTTTTATTGAAACTGCTACTACGAAGTTAGTAGGTGCTCATTTGCACAAGCTTGGGTGAAAACCCAAGCTACATGAGGTGTTACCCCCATTTTGTCATGGGTGTCAGCATGTGATTATTACCACACATTCAACATGGGTTATATGTTGATGATAATATGATGGTGTTGTGGGAAAAATGGCTCAATGGGATTTCCTTATAGGTTGTGACTAAGGAAATAGTACATGAGTGGATTAGTATGACCAATACAAAGAGGTCAAAGCTATGAAATAAATAACAACACATGCAAAAGCTACTTCTAAGATTAAACTTGCAAAAATGGCATGAAAAACACACTAAAGATATGACATCCAACCAAATGTTTATTGTCCAATGGAAAAGATTTGAATACAATAGTATCACCATGAGGAATGTAGCTTCCAAGAGGAATCCAACACTCCCTTTGGAAGGGAACTTTGAATTCTTTCTAATTTCTCATTAAAAAACATGGAATGGTGAAGGCAAACGCTTGCTTCTTGAGGAAGAAGTTAAAGTATCTTGAGATGCAAATGAATGGTAAGAATGTGGATGGATATATATCTTCCAATCTGATTGTTGCAGCATAATCTTGCCCTATATTTTTCTTATGGAATGCATGCTAATGTATTTCTTTTCTAAACAATTTGGAGGTCTTCAAAGAACTAGTTCAAAATGTGAATGCTTTTCTTCATGAAGTTGCTTCCAAGTTGAAAGATGGAGGCTATAGAATTGCCAAGTACTTGATAGAAGACAATTCAAACCTCTTTGCTGCTCAAAATGTAGTTGAAGAGCCTTGAATGCATTGCAGAATTTATTAGTCCACACATATGCAAAACCGTGTAGGTTTCAAAGGATTTTTCGCGCGATGTTATGTAGACTCCCTTTGTATGAAGTTGTACAGGTCATTAAAGTTTTACTGTGCCAAAACAACTTTATTACACATGTCGATTTTTTATTAAATGGAAGCCTTCTGAGATGCATGTTATATGTTGATGATGTATTTTAGTAATGAATGCTAAAATGTCGTAGGTGTGCAAAATTCAAGTGATGATAGATGCCCCCTGATGTATGAGGTTAGTAGGGACTTGGTGTTATAGATCGAAGTGACACTTCTTCGTCCATGACGACAATTCAAAAGACGACACTCAAAAGTGTCACTGTTCGCTCACAAAAAAAAGACACTTATGAATGGAAGATCCTATGATTTGACCCTTATTGATGGCCTTGATCATTGAAAATGAAATCCCAACATCGTTCCAGTCAATTATGAGAGTTTCAAGACAAAACAAGGAAAATTTGCACCCTGCAAGATGATTTGGAGTGAACCATTCACACCTTGCTAGTTCATAGGGTGCGAATGCATCAAAAATCAATAATTTTTGCCTTGCAAATTGACAAGAAGCAAATAATTTGCATGTTTCCTGTGAATTGGGTGTGAATTCCCCATAATTTCATAAACAAATATAAAAATTCAAAACATGGGAGCTAAGGAAGTTTTACAAACCAATTTTCCCATTTGCAACTCCCCAAACCACCTGGTAACCATTTATAACTATTTCCTTCTCACCTAAAAAGGAAATGAAATGGACCAAGAGGGGGACCTTGGACATCCAAATTTATGCTGGAGTAATCACTCACACACCTTTCATCCCTTTCCGTCAACAATCCATGTTGTTGACCCCTTGTATCCCTGAATACTATATTACCGCCCTTAGGTTACTTCACTACTCATATACATATAATGGACTTGAGTGGGATCGTTAGAGTGCATGAGAAGAGATATAAAAATATTCAGGTTCGATAAGGTGCTAAGCAGTGAGAAGGTAAAACTTGTGCTTACTTCATTGTTGTAATTGAGATTTGACATCATTCCCTCTCCCAATTGAGTGTTCTAGTAATTGTGGTTTAACATTAAGAATGTTTCATCACTTTTGTCTGAATTTCATTGGTTAGTTAATGTTCTATTCATTTTCATTCTTTATTAAGTGTTGAATTGGATTGAGGAAGGTTGGCTGTTGGTTTTGTAGGTCAGTGTCGTCCGTCAAGAAGAAAATCAAGAGAAAGACAAAGGAGCAACTACGACAACCTTTGAAAAAGGTACACACATCTTGTCTCCCTAATCTCTCTTGTAGTTAGATTTGCTTGTTGAAGTTGGTATGTGGTCTTATGCATGTGTAAGAGTGTAAATATTCCTATAGACATAGCCAATCAAGTTAATCTCCTTTGTTTTAGTATGTTGGTGATCTTGCCCTAGTCATAGGATTTATTTCCAAACAACAAAACTAGCAACTTAACTGAGGAATCAACCAACCTTTGTAGGGCCTTGCTGATTGATTTTTTAGTTTGTTTTGAGTGTATCAATCTCTAATAGACTTAACCATATCCCAGTTACCTTAAAATTCCCAAAATTTTGAAATTTTTCTTGAAAGTTTTGTTTTTTTAACCCATTTTAGGAGTTATTCACACCATGTAATACTTAGATATGCGAATGGTAGGTCCTATTCACACCCTATTATGGTAACATGAGTGAATGGTTTGAACCCAACCTTTTGGATAGGTGGGAATTATGTAAACTTGGAAAAAGTTTCTGACTTCTCCCCTCTTGTTCCTAAAAGTCTTGAATTTGTTGGATTGTCTGAGTGATTTAGAAACTTTCTGGGTCTTGTTGGATTATTTTGGGTGCTATTTGAGTGTGTTTGTCTTGAGATTGAGTCATAATTTCGTTAAAAGTATGTTGGGGTGTTTTGTACCTTGTTTTTTTTCATCTGTTTGAGTGATTGATAGGCCTTGAGTTTGAAGACCCAGAGCATAATCAAGCTGTTTTTCTCTTGGTTACTCTTTCTTGTAAGCAAAAATTGGATTCCAAAACCTTGTCACCTGGTAGACCTATTAACTTGTTTGATTCTAAGAACTTATTTCTTCTCGAAGTTGGCTTTGGCTTGTGGTTGAAGAGTCTAGTGTTAGAATTTGTTTTCACCATAGTGATAGGCATATAATTCTTATTTTTGTTGCTTGCATTGGTTTAAGTTGTTGTTCAAAAGTTGCATTTTCATCAAAAAGAAAAAAAATGGATCTCAAAAAGTTGTATTTGGTTTGTGAATAAACAAATTGATAGATTGCATTTGCATTGGAAGAGTTGATTATATGGTTTGAAAAGTGTTTCATGTTTCATTTTAAAGAGTGTGGATGAGTGCATTTGAATTGCAATATCTTTGGTTCCACTTGATTTCTTCTTTTTTGAAAAGTATTTGAAATTGATATTTTTGAGAAGCATAAAGCATTGTAAAGAAGCTAGGATAATTTATGTCAATAGAAACTGATCTAATATTATAGGTTCTAGGACCTTGGAGATAGATATTGTGAGTTAAATCCTCCAAGGCCACACTATATTGAGACTAGTAACAATTAAAGAGTGTTAAATCCATTAGTAGGGTGAAGTACTTGTTAGGAAAGCGTCTTTGATAGAGGTGCCAATCGATAGGTAAAGCTAGTCCAAGTGGGAATATTGTCCCATGTTGCTTGATTAGTGGGGCTATGCAAGTTTGGGAGTTGTTCAGGCATGTCATGTCCTTGGGGTGACACCACTTCTCACTGACATATTCAGGTCTAGGACTTGTGTCCTACGTTCCTTTCCCATTCGTAGAAGCTCTTTCCAATGACCGTTCTGCTTGACTACCAAATGTGAAGTGGTGAGATTAGTTTTTTTTCCTAGAATCCTCATAGGTCACTACAAGGGGAACTTCTTGTGGCACATGAGATAGACGTAGAACCTTTGTCTCATCTCATTGGGAGGGTATTTTCCAAAGGCAAGTACTTGCGCCCCTGGTGATATTTGTGTAAGGGTTAGCGTAACTGTATCTTACAATATTTGTGGGTTGGATTTGGGCCTTAATCATCCCAAGATGACATTTGGAAGACCCTTAATTGTGGATCTTCACTGAATATTATTTGTTCCCAAATATAGAAGTGCTTTTCATTGGGAGAGTATTTATGCTTGTGTAAATATTCACAAGAACTTTTTATCGATTGTGGTTTGTTTTATTTCTTAAAAATTTTAAGCTTATTCCTTTGTTTTTTTAGTAGGCCATCATGGTCGATCAACCTTTGCCTAGTTTAGAAGGATTCAACAATTTTTCCCTAAAAGGAGAGAGTTACCTACAACAAGGACTATAATGGATTATAGATATATACCCCCTCATGGGGTAGAGGAAGAAAAACAAGAACAAAAAATAGAACACAAAGAAGAAGAAGAAAACCATTTAAGTTCTAGTGAGTTTGAGAGTTCGTCCGAGGAAGGACACCTTAGTGACACTGAAGGACATTTGAATAACTCCCCTAGAGACATGTATCATCATCTTGACGAGAGATTAGGTCCTACTGTTATGGAGGATATTTCAGACCTTGAAGGGAAGTTAAACCCACCATAGAGTCGTAATTTTGTTCATAACCAAGAAATTGAGTTACATACCCCTAGACTAAATAACCCACTACTTGAGTGGGCTAGTATGGAGAAATTAGGAGAGGTACCTATCATTGGAGAGGTTACACCCCCAGTCAGTTACGTCCCCATAGGAGGAGTAAATGCAAATGTATATTCTACAGTAGAAACAGTATGGTTCCCACCATCCTCTATAGTGCTTACTGGAGGGTCTATAGCTACCACAAGGCACCAACCCCTTCTCCTTTGGGATGGAATTTCTAGGTTTCCAACCTATGAATGCTAATATGATTCCCATTTCAACAAACACTATTTCCCCTGGTATTGGGCTATTAGTTCCATCCTATGATTTCCCACCTTAGTTTGGACACATGTCCATGCCCAACCTATCTATAGTAACTGGGGTCGTTCCTGGTTCTATCCTACCTCGGGAGCATGAATTTCTAAAGAATGGGAGGTATGAGCACTGATTCTCTTTTAAGACAAAATGTGCCGCAAGGTAATATAACTAATCCTAGAAGAGGGGGAACTAGTGTCGTATTTCTCTAGGGGCATAATATGGACCAAGGAAACGTTCCTTCATCTGGGGTAGGAGGGATGAACATGGTCAATTCTACAAATGTTAACACCTCTCAAGGAAACTAACCATTCATGGGGGGCATACCTGGAGAAAATATGATTCCATTTATACAAACTCAGGTCAGTCAGAATAAAAAATTTGGACTTAATAGTCAACTGTTCACAATTCCTTGGAATCCCTATATACTAGGCCAATATGTTGTTGGTACAAACCAATGGGCATCAAATGTTCACGGGGCTTGGAATTCTATGGCACATACAAAGATACCCTTCTTGGCCACTTTGAATTTTTCGCATATGACGAAGCTAACCAATGACCTAGTGTTACATGATCCTAGATGGCATCCTATCCCAACCAAACTTCCTTTAGACATACCTAAGTTTGAAGGGAAGCCTAAATAAGATCCAACAAACCATGTGACAACATTCCATATTTGGTTGATTTGATTAGGTTGCGTCTCTTCCAATGGAACTTAACAAGGGTATCAACGAAGTGGTACGTTGAGTTACCACGAGTTTCCTTTCAGAACTTCAAGGCGATTTCAAGGACATTATTAAATCATTTCCAGTTTCCAATCTGTTACGAAACTACTAAATTTGTTTAGGCAGGATACGTGCACATACATCTCCAATCACATTCATGAATGGAGAAGGAGACATAGTTTAATAAAGGCACAAATTCTTGATGAGTTCTTAACTAATTGGTTCATTAAATCATTACAACCTTCCAATGCAAAGGATGTGGCCCTATCTGGGGTACAAAAAGAGGATCCAACCATTATTAAGGCTCAAAAACTTGATTTGGTGTATTCCCAATCAAGAATTCTATATGAGATTTTGCCTACTGCTCCTATAATAGATACCGATCTGACTAAACTGACCCCTGGACCTCATGCCGATGGTGTGATTGGTTCAGTTGAGAATGGCATGGCTTGTCAAGGTAGCAACCAGAATGCACCTACAACCAAGAAGAACAATAAAAAGAACCCTAAACCCAACCCTCTTGCACATGTTCTGTCAATATAGATGACTAATGCTAAGGGTAATTAGCAGCTCAAAGGAACGACGAATAAGAATAAGAAAAATGGGAATTAAGGGAAACAATGATGCAAATAAAAATAACAATAACAATAAAAATAAAAATAATGAACGCTGGTGGGGGAAAGAAAGATAAGTAGAAGGTCAAATTCCCATGCAACCTATGCATAGAAGATCACTTGACCTACTTATTCCCTAAACTAGAAGTTGCTAAATGTTTATTAGCGCAACATGAAGCTACCAATAAACCAACCGTTCTAACTAATCCATTCCCTCTGCAGCAACAAAAAATGATTTCTACTGCTAACCCAAACCTTGCAACCTCACAAGGGGGAAACCAGGTGTTGACGTGCATATTTTACCTCTCCTCAACGTGAGAGAAGCAACCCGATCCAAAGGTACAAAATTGACCCTCATTTGTTTGGAACAGTTACTTCTGACGAGAATATGGGCCCTGTTTCCATTGATAATGTTTCTCTCTGATGAGAGGCTTGATTTTTCATATTAAATCTAACTTCCTAAATGCAATTTAAGAATTAAATAAAAATGCAAAATTGATCTAATGAAATCTATACTGCTCTAACCTATCTTGATCGAGAGCCTTGATAATCTTAAATCAAATTAATTTGCATAAAAAGTAATCATGTGGTAACAAGATCTAGAAACAATTCTAAAATCTAAATTACAACATATTATATTGTAAGCTATACTTAAAGAATTATTAAAAAGAAATCACAATTGCATATCTATTATAAAGCAAATTAATTTGAAAACAATCAATCTATATATATATACATCATTCATAAACTTTAAAGAATTCTAAGATATAAATAAATAGAAGATAAATAAAAAGAATTATTAAAAAGAAATTATAGATTCATTGCATAGCTACTATAAAGAAAATTAATTTGAAAACAATCAACACACACACACACACATATATAATCTTTAAAGAATTCCAAGATATAAATAAATAGAAGATAAATAAAAAGAAGTCTAAGCAAAAAAATGAAGTAACATTCAACATATACTCATGAATAAAATATGAAAAATTGTTTCATTAGTGTTAAATTTTGAGCATTAATTCACAATACTCTAGGATCTTTACTGAGAGAATAACATATACAGTATATCAATGCATGACAATCACAATAAGTATGACAAGCATCACAAGAATCAAAAGCATAAGAGACAAGAGACATAGAGTTTCCGTGGGGAAAACCCTAAGGTGAAAAACCCCACAACTTCCTCAGAGATAGAGAGAGCAATGGCTCAACCAAAGTACAACCAAAATACACTGAGATAGTCTCCTAGTAGCAGATGATCCTCCTTCTCACTAGTGCGCCACTTTCTAAGTGAGAGAGATGTACTTTTCCGAATGATCTAAAATAGAGATCACTTGATCTCTATTTATACTAATTTGTTTGCCCAGTGACCTTATGGGGCCGACTTGTCTAGCTAGGTACATCCACATTATAATATATATATTTAAGGGCCGACCCCACACATGGTGGTCTAATAACCCATCGGCAAGTACACACACTTGCGACACTTGTCAATCCACATGACGACACTTCCTTATAGAGGAATAACACATCTCTTATAAGGGTACAATAAATATATATAAAATACATAGATGAAATACATTCTGAAGTTACATATACATCAACACTCCCTCTTAACTAGGAAGGTATTTCTCGATACAGATCTGCTAGACAAGTCTTCTTCTCGGGATCATCGTCATCGTCACTGTTGCTGCTATCTCAACCAATATCTAACTCTACTCGTCATAGGAAGTTCTACAGAGCCAGTCCTTTTTCATGCTGGATGTAGGCCCACCACCTGCAGGTCTTCATCATTACTGGCCATACTGTGGAATTCTCACGACTTATTACGTGTGTCACAAAACCTGGCTGCAACATCCCAGGCTATTACGAGCACACAGCTCTACCTGTAGGATCTCCCAGGAGCACATTACATGTGACCCATCACAAAACCTGGCTGAAGCATCCCAGGCTGTTACGAGCACATAGCTCTACCTGTCGGATCTCCCAGGAACACAATACATGTGATTTCACCACAAAACCTGGCTGAAGCATCCCAGGCTGTTACGAGCACACATCTCTACCTGTCGGATCTCCCAGGAGCACATTACATGTGGTCCACCGCAAAACCTGGCTGAAGCATCTGAGGCCTTTTTCATCCTGTCCAGATCTCCCAGGAGCAAATTACATATGGTCATGGAAAAACCTGGCTGAAGCATCTGAGGCCTTTTTCATCCTGTCCAGATCTCCCAGGAGCAAATTACATGCCATAGGAAAAAACCTCACAAGAGCATCTCAGGATGTTATGGTTACACAACTCCGACCTGAAGATCTCCCAGGGCACAAATTACATGTCCTCCCAGAGCAATGTCTCGAAAGAGCATCCCAGGATGTTATGGGTACGCAACTCCGACCTATAGGATCTCCCAGACATGCTCATCTGCACAACCTAATCCAGGACCACAAAGTATCATCTGATACTCACCATACATCATCCTGATGTACACATGATCATCCTGATCATCATCACTGCAACATCCTGCTGCATGTCATCTGGAGAAGCTCGTCATCCACGATCATCCTGATCATACAATGCATCTACCTGATGCATACCAGTATCTACCTAATACATATCATCATACATAGTGTATTCACCTGATACATAGATACATGATCCACACAATGTATCCATCAACATACATGATCTACCTGATCATACTTGATACATATCAACATACATGATCTACCTGATCATACAATGTATCCACCTGATACATATACAGATACATGGTCCAAGCATCCAACATGATGCATATACAAAATACATACAAATGATCCAACCGATCATATCCAACATCCAACATGATGCGTACATACATATAAATGATCCAACTGATCATACAAAGCAGAAACTAGAACATCATCCTAATGCTCATCATCCAGCGCTTACATCCACAGCCATGTGAAGGATCCTCCTTCCAACATGCTTGGAATGGATTTAGCAAATGTGTCCATCACTTCTTCCTCGAAGTGTCCTCGATCTGAAGAACACCAAGCCTCTCCCTGAAGTACTCGAACTTCACCCTGGCTAGTGGCTTCGTCAGCACATCTTCAATCTGCTCGTCCGTCGCAACATACAGGAGCTTCACGGCTCCTCTCTGCACCATATCCCTGATATAGTGATATTTGATCTCTATGTGTTTCGACTTGTCATGAAACACTGGGTTCTCAGACAGCTTCACAAAACTCTGGTTATCATAGAAGATACCAGTAGCATCCAACGGGAGATCAAATAACTCAGACAGTAGCTTCCGTAGCCATACTGCCTCACAAATAGCTGAACAGGTTGCAACATACTCTGCCTCAGCTGTACTCAATGCTACATAGGACTGCTTCCTGCTAAACCAAGAGATCACACCTGATCCCATACTGAAGCAGCACCCAGATGTGCTCTTCCTATCTGCAGTGCTGCCAGCCCAATCTGAATCAACATAACCCTGCAGGTTAAACTTTTGATTCGTTTCATACTTGAGCCCATAATCAATTGTAACCTTCAGGTACCTCAGAATATGCTTTACAAAAACCAGGTGAACACTCCTCGGATCCATCAGGAACTGGCTCAATGTGTTCACATCAAAGCAAATATCTGGTCTCGTGTTCGTCAGGTACATCAAGGACCCAATCATCTGACGATACATAGAGACATCAACCGGCTCAGATGAAGCATCGCATAGAAGGTTCAAATTCGATGCCATAGGTGTGTCCATGGCCTTGCAATCCATCATCCCGAATCTCTTCAGGATATCTACTGTGTACTTCCCTTGACCAAGGAAGATCCCACCTGCACTCTGCCACACCTCCATACCTAGGAAATAATGCATCATTCCCAAATCTTTCATATCGAACTCAACAGCAGGCTTCCTCTTAGTATCTGCAATCAATCTGTCATCTCCTGTTACAAATAAGTCATCCACATACAGGAGTAGAACCACAAGATTCCCTTCTTCAACCTTGTAGTAAAGGTTGGAGTCCGCTTTACTCTTGGTAAAGCCCAAACTAGATAGGAAACTGTCCATCCTACCATACCAGGTTCTGGGAGCTTGTTTCAAGCCATACAAGGATTTCTTTAATCTGCACACATATGACTACCTGTCATGTATTTCGAAACCGAGTGGCTGCTCCACATATACTTCCTCTTCAACTACACCATTCAAGAAAGCAGTCTTGACATCCATCTGGTGTATTTTCCATTTCATCACTGCAGCCAGGGCAAGTATTGTTCTGATGGAAGTATACCTGGCTACAGGTGCAAAAGTTTCTTCATAATCTATTCCCTCTTTCTGAGAGAAGCCATGAGCTATGAATCTTGCCTTGTATTTCTCCACACTGCCATCTGCAGCATGCTTGATTTTGTAAATCCATTTGGAAGTCACAACGGACTTCTCTTTAGGTCTTGGGACAACATCCCAAACATCATTCTTCATTATTGATTGATATTCCTCAACCATGACATCCTTCCATTCTTTCTTTTCCGTTGCTTCTTCATAAATGGAAGGCTCTTTGTTCATAATGTCACAAAGTAAAGAAACATAGCTGGTATGTGATCTGGTTCTCTTCTTTGCTCTGTGTTCCTCTTCTGGAATGCCAAATCTTTCTGCATCTTGAATGAGCTTTCTAGCCCATGCAGGTTTTCTCTTGTGAGAGTTATCCTCACGGGGTGGATCTACAGGTTCTTGCGGATCTTCAAACTCACGAACAACTTCTGGAATTGCTTCAGTCATGGTAGTGTCTTGAAATCTAGTTTCCATAGGTTCTTCATAAACCTCGATCGGTGCCTTCCTTGATTTGATGAATGTTGAGTTTTCATCAAATGTCACATCCCTGCTGACATCAATCTTCTTGAACCCTGGAAAGTATATTCTGTAAGCCTTCGAGCTTTCACTGTAACCCACAAAGATACCCTTCTTTCCTGAAGGATCTAGTTTGGTCCTCTTTTCCTTTGGGAGATGAGTGAATACTGGACAACCAAATATTCTGAGATGGAACACTTCAGGTTTCTTACCAGAAAAGACCTCTTCTGGTGTCTTGTTGTCCAATATCTTGTGGGGTGTTATGTTCTGCACATATACAGCTGTTCTAGCTGCTTCTGCCCATAGATGCATAGGTAGATCCTGGTCATGGAGCATTGCTCTTGCTGCTTCCATGATTGTTCTGTTCTTCCTTTCTGCAACTCCATTCTGTTGTGGATTGTAAGGAGTAGTCAACTCCCTCTTAATCTCTGAATCACTGCAAAGCTTCTTGAAGTCACCCGAGGTGAATTCTCCACCATTGTCGGATCTGAATGTTTTGATCTTCTTGTTAGTTTGATTCTCCATCAAGGTTTTGAATTCCTTAAACTTATCAAACACCTCATCTTTGTTCTTCAAGAAGTATACCCAAGTCTTCCTGGAGAAGTCATCAATAAATGAGACATAGTAAACATACCCACTTAGAGAACTGGATGACATAGGACCACATACATCTAAGTGGATGATTTCCAGGATGTCTTTTGCCTTGCTTTCACTGCTTGGGAAAGCCTTCTTATTGTTCTTACCTTTTGCACATCCTTTGCAAACACCTTCATGTTTGGTCTTGATTTCAGGAAGACCCTCTACAGCCTTGCTTGCAATTGGAAGTTCCCTATAGTGCATATGAGCAAGTCTTCTATGCCAAAGTTCACTTGGCTCCATGGATTCATGTATCATGGCATGTTCAGGTTGTCCCTTCAATTTATACAAACCTCCCTCTTGCTCTCCAATCACTACTGCATCATCTATGTTCTTTCCCTTTGGCCACATTAGGACTTGGCCATCCACAAATGCAACCCTCATACCTTTTGCATCCAATGCAGAGATGGATAGTAAGTTCTTCTTGAGCCCAGGTACATAAAGAACTTCTTTCATCTTCAAAGATTTTTCAGAATCTAGGTTGTAGGAGGCTTCACCACTTCCTTTGATTGGGTATTGATAATCATCCCCAAGTTTCACCTTATGGGGTGATTCATGTTCAGATAGATTCACAAAATATTCCTTTAACCCAGTCATGTGTTTGGAAGCCCCACTATCAATCAACCAATCATTACAACCATGGGAGATGGTACTTGTAAGAGCAAAGATCAGAACATACTCTTCTTCACTTGATGAGTTATCATCACTTTCTGCCCTAGCCTTCTTCTTGGGTGGTTCATCATCCTCGGCAGCATGAGCATGCAACCTTCTTTTGTTGCCCTTCTTCTTCTTGTTGGAGTTGTTGTTGTCCTTCTTGTTCTTGGGACAATTTATGGCAATATGTCCTTTCTCATTACAGGTGAAGCATATTCTTCTTTATTTGAAGTGATGTGAAGATTTCTTGGAGTGAGATGGCTCTCTCTTGGACTTCCCTTTCTTGGTGTGAGCTGTGAGAGCTTGATCTTCATTCCCCATCTTTTCTTCTCGTGCCACAAGCCTTGCTTCTTCTTGTGAGCTTTCTTCCCGTAGTCTACTGAAGGAAATCAACTTCTTTCTTGCACAGATTCCTTGAATGAAGGAGTCCCATGACCCAGGTAAGCCATTTAGAGTGGTCATGACAACTTCACCATTCTCTACCATTTCATCCACTGCTTCTAGTTGTTCCTTGATCTGGGAGACTCTTGAAAAATAAGATTGAATGGTTTCTCCATTCTGAAACTTTACTCCTTTCAATTGGTTCCGCAGGGTTATCTTCCGATTTATGTTCTTCCCTTCAAATAGCTTGGTCAAAGAGTCAAACATCTCTTTGGGTGTCTTTAGAGAAGACACATGGGGTATGAGATGGTCTTTGATAAAATCAGCAATGATTCTCTTTGCCTTGACCAAGTTCTTCTTATGCAATACTTTAGCTTATTCATCCTCTGGGATAGGGATGTCTTCTTTTATATATGAGTCCAACTCATTCTCTTCCAGGATTAACCCAATCCTATACTTCCAAGCTCGGAAGTTATCAGCCCCTTCAAGCTTATCCTCAAGCTTGGTGTGGTGAGACATTTTAAAGAGTACTTCAAATGGAAATAGAAAAGATTTAGGTCTTACCACTTGAAATGCTGAAAACTGGATCTGGTCCCGGATTAGGGTTTGTTAGAAAAACCCTAAAAATTCAAAATGTGAATTTCAAATTTCTAAGAGGATAGAAAGATGCACCTTGATGAGATGATTAGCCTAGTTCATTCAGAATGTGAGATTTTCAAAGTTTTACCCTTCAGATTTGCCTTTTTGTCCTCCCGGGTTCACTAGAGAGAGCCCTGAATTAGGGTTTGAGTTTCCCGGAGATCTACCCAGCCAAAAATCTTGATCCAAAGCTCTAAACTTCGATTTTTGCAAGGCGCTTCCAGCTGCGTCTTCAGATTCCAGAAATTCCTATTTTTGTGGAAACCCTAATTTTTAGGGCCAAATCTGAAAATGCTCGGAATTGAATTCTGATTGGACAGATAGATACGCTTTGATGAGTAGAGTCAATCTACTATACTGCTTTTCCAAAATATGTGGAGAGAAACCCAATAAATAAGAAACTCAAGTTTCCGTCACTGCAAAATGTCTTCTTCTCAAGTTAGCTCTGATACCATGTTAAATTTTGAGCATTAATTCACAATACTCTAGGATCTTTACTGAGAGAATAACATATACAGTATATCAATGCATGACAATCACAATAAGTATGACAAGCATCACAAGAATCAAAAGCATAAGAGACAAGAGACATAGAGTTTTCGTGGGGAAAACCCTAAGGTGAAAAACCCCACAACTTCCTCAGAGATAGAGAGAGCAATGGTTCAACCAAAGTACAACCAAAATACACTGAGATAGTCTCCTAGTAGCAGATGATCCTCCTTCTCACTAGTGCATCTTTCCGCAATCCGCAATAGCGCCTTTCCGCAATCCGCAATCCGCAATCCGCATTGCGTCTTTCCGCAATCCACAATCCACAATCCGCATTGCGTCTTTCCGCAATCCGCAATCCCTCCTTTCTGCAATCTGCAATCCGCATTGCTGAAGTCGAAATACGGAAGTCCAATTTCCAACTTCTGGGAAACATACCCTTCCACAATCTACAATCCGCATTGCGGAAGTCGAAAATGCGGAAGTCCAACTTTCAACTTCTAGAAAAATTCCCTTTCCACAATCAATCCGCATTGCGGAAGCCTAACCTTAAACTTCAAGAATTTCACCTCCCTGCAATCCACAATCCGCATTGCGGAAGTCGAAATTGCGGATGCCCAACTTCTCTATTTCTGCAGTTTTCTAAGGAAAAATTCTAAGGGGCATAACTTCCTCATCTGGGGTCCAAATGAGGAAAGGTCGGTACCGTTGGAAATCTCTATCCAATGGTAGAGTCCCCTTCCTAGATGAGGTATCTAAACTCCTCATTTTCTTATCTCAAGTTTTGTCTAACCTTATAAGGTATCTTCCAACCCTTAACAGGTCTCTACCTATCCCCTGCCATAACCCATCTTTCCTCTGTCCCACAGAGCAGTCTAGGAATACCCCAGGCCACATAACCATCCCCATGATTAAGTAAGGTTAAGCAGTCCATTAAAAGGTTAAGCATCTCATAACAAACACATAGAATAAATGAAACTAAGGCTAACCATACATCTAACACATGTAAATTAGCAATGCATTAAACTTATGCAACCGAATGAAGTATTCAATCTTTACTCAGCCTTCCACTCAGGCTTACACAGGGTCTAACTATTATTCCCATTCACATAACATTCATTCACAGTCTTAAGCAAAACAACATAATAATAACACATGAAATACCATCATTAATCCCACAAAATACTTATCTCTGTATCTTGAAGTTTACCCAGCAACTAGATAAGTGAGAGAAACATTCCACCCAACCTTAGGTCTCTGTCCAGCCTATACTCTTTCAGCTGAGAGACCAACCCCGAGCTGGGGTATGTATCCACTAAGGAAGGCTAGGTTGGCTCTCTAATAGTCAAGATCCACTTCCAATGCTAAGCCAACTTATAGCTGGGTTTGTCAAGCAATCCAGGAAACATACTCATGCTAAGACACCTTGTCGTTGGGTTTATCAAACATACATATGCTAAGACAACCTACAGATGGATTTATCAAGAATTCATGGAAATAGGGAAGATATTGCTAAGCCAGTGAGCTCAACCACATAGCTACATACATCTCAATCGCTCAACAGACAAGGCACCCACATTATCCACCTCACCCAACACAAGGAAGGCCCTCTTCTCTGCTACACCGTCCCTCAAGGCCCCTTCCCTTCCAGTGCTATTCAGGGTAGGCATAAGAAGGTCCAACTACTAGTTCTATGAGATCATAGTCTTCACCGGGTTTTGTCAAGCATTCCTGCCCTAAACCCAATCTTTCACTTCTACTCAGAGAGCTGGTTTATTCCAGGGTTACGGACTAAGCTCTATCCCGCAAATCGACTCTCTGCTCACGGAATCCTAGGCTTCATGCAGCTTCCTCAAGCTATTCACGCCCTCTAATCTTCCTTTGAACTCATCTTCAGGTTTCTACTCAAAGATCATGCATACACACGGGATCCTTCTGGTACTCGACTCTACTTCTTCGACTCTCTCTGCGTCTCATGGTGTCTCCCCAACAGAATGAATCCTCTAACCAACAATCGACATGATGAACGAACTGAGTCCAAACCAAAAATTTCGAATGCCGGAACAACAACCCGAAGAGTGAACCCCCAACTCAAATCTCTACGCCGTTTTTATCCCCTGCGAATATCCTCTGCAGGCTTACCTTCTCCACGTCCTGTAACTGAATCCATACCCGTACATGGAATCAAATCGGTTACTCCTACTAAAGTGGCAGGACGGGTCACTATCCCACAACCCCCTCATCTCTCCCTAGTGGATACCTTCGCCCCCTTCTCATTAGCTGCCTCACTTAGCCAGTTTTGGGTATTTCATTGCAATATGAAACATTCACATTCATTACAAAATTTCATTGCTTAATAGCACATGCATAGTCCCATTGTCAAATACTTTCCTATGAAAGAAAACCTTAAACATCTACTAGTGGGGCCTTGGCCTTGAGCTCCACACTAGGATCAACACACATCTCACAAACATAATATTTACATTGAGGCCAATAATTACTAAGGTAGGTTAGGGGTATTACAAATCCCTCCCCCTTAAAACAACACTATCCTCGGTGTTCTCAAAACTGAACAAAAATGGGAATTCCAATCTCATGGCATCCTCCAGCTCCCAGGTCACCTCCTCTGGACTAAGGTGCTTCCATTGCACCTTTAAATGTCTGTTGGATTGCCTCCGGAGTAAGGTAACCTTCCTGTCGAGGATGCATATAGGATCCACTTGGAATTCTCCCTCTGGTTCCACCTGTATCACATGCCAATCAATGATGTGATTAGGATCATGCATATATTTCTTAAGCAAAGAGACATGGAAAACATTATGAGCTTTCATGTTAGCATGTCATGCAATCCTATATGCAACTGGTCCTATTCTATCAAGGACTTCAAATGGTCCACAATATCTAGGTGCCAACTTGGCACAACTTCCCAACTTCATGGAGCTCTTTCTTGGTCCCACTCTCAAGTAAACATGATCCCCAATCTGGAATTCTTTGTGCACTCTCTTCAAATATGCATAACTTTTCTGCCTGTACTGAGCTTCCTTCAAATTCTGCCTGATCTTAACAACTTCATGTTCCATCTCTTCAATCATTTCTGGTCCAAGCACTACCCTGTTCACTAGGTTGTCCCAATTTACTGGAGTTTTGCATCCTCTGCCATACAAAACTTCAAAAGGGATCATCTTCGACGATGCTTGGTACCCATTGTTGTAGGAAAATTATACTAAATGTAGTTAGTACTCCTACTTGGATGGCTTATCCATCACATACATCCTTAACATGTCTTCCAAAATATGGTTTACTCTCTTAGTCTGACCATCTGTTTGAGGATGATAGGTTGTACTGAAATTCAACTTCGTTCCCAACTCTTGGAATAACCCTTTCCAAAAATTGGAAGTGAATTTTGTGTCCATGTCTGAAACTATTGCCTTGGGCAATCCATGCAACCTGAATATCTCTCTCATGAAGATATTTGCAATATCATTGGCCTTGTGAGTAGTCTTAACTGGAATAAAGTGAGCTACTTTTGATAGCTTGTCCTCTACAACCATAATGGAATCGTGCTTCTTCACAGTCATGGGAAAACCTGTTATGAAGTCCATAGAAATCACCTCCCATTTCCACTCTAGAATGGGAAATGGATGCAACAATCCTGCTGGATGTTGATGCTCTGCCTTGACCTACTGACACTTTTGACATTTAGCAATATACTTGGCTATGTACTTTTTCATCCCATGCCAAAAGTATTGTTTTCTTTCCGCGGTTATAGTTTTATGATACCCTAGTTGACCAGAATATGGATTTTGGTGTATTTCACCCAACACAAGCTCCTTCAATTCTGCACAGTTTGGAATGTACAGTTTGGCATCTTGGTACATAAGGACATCATCCTCTCCAATATGATATACTACACACTTGTTATCCACATTGCCTTGCTGCAACTTCTCTTTGATTTGTAGGTAAACTTCATCACTAGCTTGAACTTCAATGATCCTTGCTTTCAAATATGATTTACAAACACTTAATGCTGCAACATGAAATTTCCTGTTGAGCGCATCAGAAACCTTATTCTCCTTTCCTTTGACATGCTTAATGTCCAAATCAAACTCACAGAGAAATTCCATCCATCTAGTCTTCCTGGCATTTAGATTTGGCTGGTCAAAAAAATATTTTAAACTCATGTAGTCTTTCCTGAGTTCAAATCTTCTTCCCAAAAGATAATGCCCCCATTTCTTGAGAGCGTGCACTATGGATGCCAGCTCTAAGTCATGTGTGGCATAGTTCCTTTCATGATCCTTCAGCTTCCTTGACTCATAGCCAATTGCAAATCCTTCTTGCATGAGTACTCCACCCAATCCTTCCGTGCAAGCATCTGTGCATACCACAAAGTCTTTATTTGGATCTGCAATCTTTAAAACATGAGCACTGGTAAGTAACTCTTTAGTGACTGGAAACTCCTTTCACACTTCTTCGACCATATAAATTTGACTTCCTTCCTTTGTAATGATGTAATTGGGTGAGCTATCTTGGAGAAAATTTCAATGAATCTTCTGTAGTACCATACAAGGCCCATAAATGACCTTACATCTGTAACATTTCTTGGAGTAGGCCAATCCATTATGGCCTCAATATTCTCTGGGTCTACTGCAATACCTTCTGCTGAAATGATGTGTCCCAAATACTGTACCTTTTGCTGATAGACGTCACGCTTGCTCAGCTTTGCATACAATTGGTGTTCTCTAAGGACTTGCAGTACCATTCTCAAATGTTCAGTATGCTCTTCTTCATTCTTTGAATACACCAGAATGTCATCCAAGAATACAATCACAAACTTATCCAAGTATTTGCTGAAGACATTGTTCATAAGACACATGAAAGTAGCAGGTGCATTGGTTAGACCAAATGGCACCACAGTGAACTCATAGTGTCCATATCTAGTTTGGAAAGTTTTTTTGTGAATGTATTCATCCCTTATCCTCACTTGATGGTAGCCAGACCTCAAGTCAATCTTGGAAAACACTTTAGCTTCCTTCATCTGGTCAAACAAGTCATCAATTCTTGGCAATGGATACTTGTTCTTGATTGTTACCTTGTTTAGCTTCCTGTAATCTATACATAGTCTTAAGGTCCCATCCTTCTTCTTAACAAACAACACAGGTGCACCCCAAGGAGATACACTCGGTCTGATATACTCCTTGTCCATTAACTCTTGCAACTGCATCTTTAATTCTATTAGTTCAGGTGTTCTCATTCTATAAGGGTCTTTGGAGCTTCGTGTTGCTCCTAGAACAAGGTTAATGGAGAAATCAACATCTCTCTTGGGTGGTAGTCCTGGCACTTCATCTGGAAATACATCGTGGAACTCCTGCAATAGCTGAAAGTCCTCTAACTTTGTCCCTTTATCCTCTATTGAATCTAATATATGCACAACATATAATTGACAACCCTTTATATAGAATTTTCTCAGCTGTAAGGCTGAAATCTGCCTCACTGAAACTTGTTTCGGAATTCCTTTAACCAAACTTGGTCTTCCTTCATCATCAATACACTCAAGTACCTTCTTGTAGCAGTCAAGCTTGGCTCTATGCTTCTCCAACCAATCCATGCCTATCAAGGCATCATAGGATCCTAAGGGTAGTACATTCATGTTTACCTTGGTGGGAAGTCCATTCAGTTCTACAGGATATTCCACCACTACTTCACTCACCTTTCTCTTGGTCCCAGTGGCTAGTTTAACTAACCAAGACTTACTATGTTTCACTTTAACAAGTGAACAAATTTCAACCACTTTAGGGGACACATAACTATGAGTGGATCCTGGATCAATTAAAACAGAAATAGATTGCTTAGCAATCTTACCTTCAACTTCTACCACTGCTGCTTGGTGGTCTTCCTGGTGATAATCCAAATATGCATAGATTCGAGGTGTGGCTCTGGCCATATCTTCTATTATCGTTGCTTCTCCTAAGTTGAGCAATATTCAGGGATTTCCTCTTCGATTTGGGAAGTCTCTAAGCATGTGGTTGTCTCCACATCCCCAACACTAAAGTGGTACTTTTGATGTTTTCTCTTATGCTACAGCTGGTATGAACCCACTTCCTACTGGCTGTCCTTGTGGAAAGTTTCTGGACTGATTCTTGAAAGGTGGTTTGAAGCCATTTCTCCTTGGTTCAAATCCTCCTTTGGGATTTACTTTCCATGCTAGTTGAGTATCTGTCTTCCCTTTACTTTGCTCATAATAGAGCATGTCCATCCTAATGGCTTCATCCAAACTTGGTGGGTGGACAAATTCAATCCTATCCCTGTAGTTCTGTGGTAGGATTCCAAGGAAACACTGAATCTTTACCCTTTCATCCTTGATGTAGTCTACATACCTTAACAGTTCCAAGAATTTATGAACAGGTTCTTCCATGGAACTTTGCTCCAACTTGAGTTCATTGAACTCCTTTCTCTTGTTGTCATAATACCTAGCTGATAGGTATTTCTCCTTAAAGTATCTTTTAAACCGCTCCCAGCTGGTCCTCCTTTCACTGGTTCTCTTTACCTTCATGAGATGTTCCCACCAAATGGAAGCTCTACCTTAGATTGTAAATGGAAACTCTAGCCTTCTCACTTTTTGAATAATCATGCATTTTGAAATACTTTTTTCATTCCAAGAAGCCATGCCTCTGCCTCCTGGCTTGTCTTGCTTTCTCCATCAAAAGTAGGAGCTCTTGCTTTCCTGAATTCTCCCTGTGGGATCCCTTTGAACCTCCTTCTTCTCTCAGTTCGATTGTAAGTGCGTCTTGGACTTCTTTGAGAGTATTTGGAGTGTTCTGACTTGCTGGAAGGGGATCCTGAAGAGGATGTCCTATGCCTTCTGATCATGACACTCCCTTTATGGATTGGAGTCCTCTACCTATAATGGCCTCTAGAATGGCTAACTACATTCTTTTCTTCTCGGCCCATATTGCTTGGATTGGATCCCTTGTTTACTTTCTGATGCATGTCAGTGAGGCTCTATAGAATGGCCGCATTGAGATGGTGTTGCTATTCTTGCACCTTTATCAACCTCTCATTAAAGCTTACCATGGCCTCAACCAAGTCCTCGGGGGTCACCCTCTCCCTTCTTCCATTAGACGTTGTTTCCATGTGCTCTTCCTGCACGTTTTCCACCAGCACGCCCTCTTCCGGTTCATAGGGATTTTGTGCATCATTATCGATCACCATTCTTGATTTCTGACACACGGTCTTGCTGTTCGATTCAATTGTAACCTGTTGCAATCACTGTGCATGATATAAATGTGTATTAGACAGCATAGAACTTGAAACATCTATACAATCTGGAAATTACTCATTAAACCATTAATAAAAAAGAGTTTTGTTAGGTCAAACAGTGCCACGGCGTTTCCTCGTGTGCGATTCCTTCCACGGTTCGTCCCTAACAGCCCTCGTGTTGTAACTAAAGTTCATACTTTGGCCCAAACAGCTCCAATGCTGTAACGTTCACTCTGATACCACTTTGTAACATCCCCAGACCTCCCTTGTTGACTTTTAAGGCCACCGAGGATCTCGTGTTACTTTTTTTTTCCTTTTTTTACTTTCAAATCTACACACAGTCGCATTGGACACAGATTTGCAATCCACCATTGCGATCTGCAGTCTGCAATTGTGTCTTTCCGTAATCCTCAATCCACATTGTGCCTTTCCGCAATACGCAATCCGTAATCGCATCTTTCCGCAATCCTCAATCCACATTGCGTCTTTCCACAATCCGCAATCATGCCTTTCCGCAATCCGCATTGCATCTTTCCGCAATCCACAATCACTCCTTTCTACAATCCGCAATCCGCATTGCGGAAGACAAAATGCAGAAGTCCAACTTCCAACTTCCAACTTCTGAAAACTTACCCTTCCGCAATCCGCAATCCACATTGCGGAAGTTGGAAATGCGGAAGTCCAACTTTCAACTTCCGGAAAAATTCTCTTTTTGCAATCCGTAATCCGCATTGCGGAATCCTACCCATAAAATCCTGGAACTTCACATCTCCGCAATCCACAATCCGCATTAAGGAAGTCGGAATTTCGAAGCCCAACTTCTCTATTTCTGTAGTTTGCTAAGGCAAACTTCTAAGGGGCATAACTTCCTCATCCGGGGTCCAAATGAGGCAAGGTTAGTACCGTTGGAAATATCTTGGAGAGCTCTATCCAATGGTAGAATCCCATGCCTAGATGATTTATCTAACCTCCTCATTTTCTTCTCTGAAGTTATATCTAACCTTCTAAGGTATCTTCCAACCCTTAACAGGTCTCTACCTATCCCATGCCATAACCCATGTTTCCTCTGTCCCACAGAGCCGTCTAGGAATACCCCAGGTCACATAACCATCCCCATGATTAAGTAAGGTTAATTAGTCCATTACAAGGTTAATCATATCATAACAAACACATAAAATAAATGAAACTAAGGCTAACCATACATCTAACACATGTAAATTAGCAATGCATTAAACTCATGCAATTGAATGAAGTATTCAATCTTTATTCAGCCTTCCACTCAGGCTTACATAGGGTCTAACTATTATTCCCATTCACATAAAATTCATTCACAGTCTTAAGCAAAACAACATAATAATAACACATGAAATAACATCATTCATCCCGCAGAATACTTATATATGTATCTTGAAGTTGCCCGAGCAACTGGCTAAGTGAGAGCAACGTTCCACCCAACCTTAGGTCTCTGTCCAGCCTATACTCTTTCAGCTGAGAGACCACCCTCGAGCTGGGCTATGTATCCAATTAGGAGGGCTAGGTCGACTCTCTAACAGTCAAGATCCACTTCCAATGATAATCCAACTTCTAGCTGGGTTTTTCAAGCAATCCAGGAAACATACTCATGCTAAGCCACCATGTCGTTGGGTTTATCATGCATACACATGCTAAGCCAACCTACAGATGGATTTATCAAGCATTCAGGGAAATAGGGAGGATATTGCTAAGTCAGTGAGCTCAACCACATAGCTACAGACATCTCAATCTCTCAACAAATAAGGCACCCACATTATCCACCTCACCCAACACAAGGAAGGCCCTCTTCTCTGCTACAAAGTTCCTCAAGGCCCCTTCTCTTCTAGTGGTATTCAGGGTAGGCATAAGAAGGTCCAACTGCTAGTTCTATGAGATCATGGTCTTCACCGGGTTTTGTCAAGTATTCCTGCCCTAAACCCAATCTTTCACTTCTACTCAGCGAGCTGGTTTATTCCGGGGTTGCGGACTAAGATCTGTCCCGCAACTCGAACTCGTATTCAGGTTTCTACTCAAAGATCACGCATATGCACGGGATCGTTCTGGTAATTGGCTCTACTTGTTCGTATCTCTCTACGTATTAAGGTCTCTCCCAAACAGAATGAATCCTCTAACCAACAAATGATAGGATGAACGAACTGAGTCCGAACCAAAAATGCCAAATGCCGGAACAACAACCCAAAGAGTGAACCCCCAACTCAGATCTTTGTGCCCTTTTTATCCCCTGCAAATATCCTCACAGGATTATCTTATCCACGTCCTGTAACTGAATCCGTACCCATACCGGGAATCAAATTGGTTACTCATGCTCAAGTGGCAGGATGGGTCACCATCCCACAACCCCCTCACCTTCCCTAGTGGACACCTTCGCCCCCTTCTCATTAGCTGCCTCACTTAGCCAGTTTTGGGTATTTCATTGCAATATTAAAGATTTACATTCATTACAAAATTTCATGGCTTAATAACACATGCATAGTCCCATTGTCAAATACTTGCCTATGAAATAAAACCTTAAACATCTACTAGTGGGGCCTTGGCCTCGAGCTCCACACTAGGATCAACACACATCGCACAAACATAATATTTACATTGAAGCCAATAATTACTAAGGCAGGGTAGGGGTATTACATTGATGATGGCCAAGCTTACGTGGCCTTGTAAGCTTCTCCTATGTTGACAACAAGATTCTTCCTCCACATGGAGTTGGAAAACCTTTGGCATCATCTAATTGGTGAATATGCTTCATATATTGATTTGGATCTTTGCATAAGTCGATCCCAATTTTAAGTGTTATATGATCATATATAGTAGAAATCCTGCTAGAAAAACAAAATAACGAGTAATATTACTGAGTCACTACATAATCTTTGATTGTGTAGCTTTTCATAAACGAGATAAATAATTGAGCTGAAATTTATAGAAGAAAATAGAAATGAATTGAGAATGAAAGATTTACGTTTTCTTTAAAACATAAAATCCTTGTAAATAATCAAGATAGTCACAACAAAGGATAACTTAGATCACAAGCCGATTTATAGTCATAAATTTTGGGAAAGTCTTGAAGAGGAAAATGACAAAGAGCACAATTTTAGGACTCAAAATTTTCCCACACACTCATCAAAATTTCAAATTTTTCAGTCTTCTGCTCTCAAACCCTCTGTGCAGCATCAATCAATATTTTAATCCTGTAGGTGAGGCTGGTACCTTTTTCCTTGCTTCATTCAATTTCAATTCCAATTTTCTGATCTTAATTTTACTCTGCATGTACCACTTTAGAGATTTTCTAATCAACAATCATTTTCAAGCTTTCAATTTCTCCTTGTTTTTTTATGAACACGAGCGAAATCAACCTTTAAAATTTCATTCTCTATCTTGATGTAATTATTGATTAATTCCAACCCCTTCACCTCACATTCCAACCATTTAATCTTGTTAGCTTGTTTTTCTTCTAAGGATGGCACAGTCTTCTTTTGATCTTGAGAAATAGCATGGATATCATAATCATTAGAAAAATGGTTAATCCCTCATTAACATCATACTCTTGAAACTTATCTCTGTTCTTAGGACTAGGAGTGGAATCGAAAGTATAGTTAGGGTCAAATTTTCTATTTAAATTTGTTCTCTTGGAACTGCTGTACTTCTCATGGTTAGATTCTTCAATTTTGATAACCTATTGGTCACGGGTTTGATGATTGTCATTGTGTTCACTTACCAAGCCTTTTTCCATACCGCGTGTGACCCTACTCGTAATAGTCCAAAATTTTCTCCTGTTGCTTCGTATGCCCTCTATTTTTCCTTCAAAATCTTGAGGCTTTTGGATTTTATCAACAATTAGCACATCTGATTTCAGATCATCAACCTAACATTCATCATTTTTTGTTGAAAATTTTCATTAAAGTCATCTCTTTGATCTTCTCATATTAGGGCCAAAAATTTAGACTTCAACCTCTATGCCTGTCATGTCCCCAAATTTTGCATTTGATCACAATGGCCTAAGCCCCTTGGCCATACTCATGATAGCTTGTCAAATTGATGCTAAGGGTTAAATAATTGCCAAGAATGATGTCCAAGTTAGTAATAATGTAAAATTAGATCCAAATGGACAAGGTGGGTCACATTAAGAGAAAATTTCCAATTCAAAGTTTGCAATATACCCATCCAAATGAACTCTCATGGAGGAAAATTACTAGTTCCCTAGGTTGGGGGTGGAAGCATTAAAAAATGGAATAAGGGAGCTACTGTAATGTCCCCCTCCTACCATACATTATGATAGAGAGGACGTGGTGCTCAATCCGGGAAATTAGCCCCATATCCATTAATTAAACTTATTGATACAAAGACATGTATATGTGCATGCTATAGAAACACAACGGAAATTAAATAAATCCTGTTGATATCTAACATACATTCAAGATTTCTATGACAGCCATTAAATAAAGATCTTTGCAGAATTATAAAATATCATATGGAAATGCATAAAATTTTAAAAACACAGTGGAAGTAACTTCATTTAACACATCCACATACATTCATAATATTCATCAAATGATAATTGCAAATTTAACACAAGAGAATACTTATCTCAATAAGGTAGTCCCAAGCAACTGGCTATGCAACTGCAGCGTTCCACCCAACCATAGGCCAGTTGTGCTTATCAACCTCTTGATACAACTGCCACCCCCAAGCTGGGCATGATTACTACAAGGAACCAGGGAACAGCAGACTCACTCATAGCCAAGCATACACCAAGATGAGCCAAGCCAATCTGCAATTGGGTTTATCAGGCTGCTAGGAAATGGAAATGAAGAATTGCTAAGCTAGTGAGCTCAACTACAGAGCTATGGGTACCCCCCCAGATCTATTCAGCTTGGCACTCACAATGCCTACACACCCAACACACGGAAGTATTCTCTTCACTGCCCCACAGTCCTTCAAGCCATACCTTCCTTTCTAGTGCTCCCAGGGTGTGCATAGAAAAGTAGCCAGCCCTCTTGATCTTCTTGAGAGGTTACTCCCTACACTAGGTTTATCAAGCCAATTCTGTCCATTACCACTCCAGTTTCTTGCTCACAGGTTCAAAACAAAACAAGGATGCACATCACAATAGAACCACATTTGCTGAGCATGAGAAAAACGTTTCAATAGTGGGATGCATGAGATGGGTTTTCCTGAGCTTCAAAAAAACGTGGGTAGACTCAAAACGTATGGGCACTTGGAAAATTCGAATGGGAGAGCAAAACCCATTCCAGAAAAATGCCCCAGGGGCAAAAACGACCCCTTCCTTAGTCCCAATTCGCGTCCCTCCTTCCCCAGCTATTGCACAATACCAAAAACGAGTTCCTGGGCTTGGAAAAATGCAGGGTTATGGTGAAAAACGTGAGGATAAATTCCAGTGAGCTCTGTCTGCGTGAGAGGAAGAACGTAATGGATGAAGAATTGCCTTAGGTAGAATTTCGTGGGGGTTTTCTTGCCCAGCAAGCCAAAAATACGATTTCCAGGTTGATGGCTTGCCCATGCACAAAAATCTGACTGCCATACTTCTCTAATCCCAAGACATTAACTGCCCCAACCAATCTTTGGAAGAATTAAATGATTGGGTGCATGAGACAAAAATGGATAGTTAAGAGTTCATGGGTTTTCTTATTGACACATGGGCTGACCCTAGTGGCTCAAGGGTTTGGTTATTTCCCCTCCCTTTTCCTCATAGAATCATGCCCCATCTCTTTTGTTGCATTGCATAGCCGGTTGTGGGTTTTTCCATTAAAATTCATATTTACATGATGTCTTATTTACATTGTGCCCATCTCGCACAAGAACCATAGGCATCTATTTTTAATTGCCGATACATAAAATGCTAAATCAATGGTGGGGCCTTGGCCTTGAGCTCCTCACCATGATCAAATTACAATATTTACATCATTTACGATTTAATACAAAGGGGGTCAAAATGGGGACATTACAGCTACAAGACCCAAAATGACCTTAGACTTACAAATTCACATTAAATGGGTCAAACAAATAATAAAAAAAAGAAAATAAGGTGGCATTGGATCATGAGGGCACATAAGAGGTTGTGGGATCCACATGTGGCAAGATTCCCCACTACACTTGGCATTATTCTCTCGCCAATTCGAGTTCAAGATGAAGGGTAACATTCTTGGGGGAGTTGACGAGGTATTATTCATGGCATGAATCATGTAAGGTCAAATTGGAGTGGAAGAGAAACTCCCATGGAAGAGGAAGAGGCATCTTAAAAGAATTGTGACACTTGGAGCTAGATTCCCAACTCCTATGACAACAATGATGAAGATTCTATGACATTTATGACAAATTTCAGACATAATGTAATATCTCAATTTTGACCCCATTGCATTAAAATGTAAATGATGTAATATTTCTATAAAATCGTGGTGAGGAGCTCAAGGCAAAGGCCCCGCCATCGATTTATTGATGCATATGGTTTACGTGCTAGCCATGCACATTGGAATTTCGAATACCATGTAAATATGCATTTTAATAAAAATACCCACAACTAGCTATGCAATGCAACAAGAGATGGGGGCATGATTTTACAAGGAATTGGGAGGGAAATATTCAAACCCTTGGAGCCAATCAAGTCAAGATAAGTGTCAATGAGAGAACCCATCAAACCCTCAACTACCCATGTTGACTTTTGTACCCAATCATTCATTTCTCCCAAGAGTTGGTTGAGGTAGTTAATGCCTTGGGAAATGAGAGGTATGGCTGTCCAAATTCGAGTATGGGAAACCACCCGGCATGGAAAATCGTGTTTGGATTCCTTGGCAAGAAAAGAGCCATGAATTTGCTCCCCAAGCCATTACCCATCAAGCAGTTTTTCCTCTCTCACGTTTTTGGAGCTACCTGGGCGTTTTCCCTCCATGTTTTCCTATGTTTTCCTTGTTTTTCAATGGGGAAGAGGGCGTTTTTGTGTTGCAGAGCTACTGGAAGAAGAGGGAGCTTGATTGGGGTTTCAATGAGGTCGTTTTGGGCAATTTGAAATGCTCATAACCTATGGGAGAAATCGGGTTTGTTCCCTGTGGTTGAATCCCCCTTTTCACAGTCCATTTTGGTGTGCCCACGATTTGGGGAAAACCCATGGCCATCATGTTTGTAAATCCAATTGTTGGAAATGTGTATCCATGCCCAGCTTGAGTTTGTTGTGTGTAAGTGAGTGTTGGGATTGAGATGGGTATCTCTTGCTTTGGTTGTGCATGAGCTTGAATGTCCCCCTTTTCTTGTAAGAATCATGCTTAGCTCGGGGGTGGCAGTTGTGTTGAGAGATTGATGAACACAACTGGCCTATGGTTGGGTAGAACGTTGCAACAACATAACTAGTTGTTTGGGACAACATTACATCAAGATGAGTATTTTCTTATATGTAATTACTTCTGCAAATGTATTAATTTGTTGACTCTGTTAAATTGAATGGCATCATGTAATGTGTGTGGATGATGTTATTCTGTTTTGCATGTTTGTTTTAAATTGCATCTGCACACATTCGATTTCTAATTGCTGTGAATTTAATAAATCGGGTTGAGTTTCATGAAAAACCCTAGTTTTAGTGCCATGTTTTCTTCCTTGCATTGGGACCACGGGAGGGTACGCTACAGAATGGTATCAGAGCTGCTGGTTGCAGTATTGGGCCTTCATGGGCTACCTATCACAGTTGCAGAGGTAAGTATGCCTCCTGTCCAGCACTAAACATCAGAAAAGAAGGAAATATTTCAGAAAATTTTTCTAACTGTTTTTGAAAAATTTGAAAATTTTCTAAGTGTTTTGAAATTTTGCCTAAGTCTCAGTCGGCAAAAGATAAGCCAGAAAACGCCGAAATAGGTGGCAATTTTAAGCTTAAAAGTTGCGACGCGGCGACGATTTTAGATATAAAATTTGCGATGTGGGCGGCGATCTTAGACATAAAATATGTGCCGACGGGAAGCGATCTTAGACATAAAATCTGTGCTGACGGGAAGCCATAAAATTTGCGACGCGGTCACAGCGACGGAGGCTTGCGGGCAGCAGAGATAAGGCCAGGACTGGCGAAACGGTCGCAGAAGTTAGGGTTAAAACCTGTGATGGTCAGCGGCAACACTGACGAAACGGTCGCAGAAGTTAGGGCTAAAAACTATGATGCGACGACAATTTTAGGGTTAAATCCAGCGTTAAGGTCGGCGGAGTTAAGGTTAAATCCAGCGACGGTCGCAGAGGTTGAGCCACGACCAATGATGGGAGGAGCTTAAAAATAAAAAAAATAAAAAAAATACAGAGCCCAAAACTTGATTTTTGGGTAGAAGGAGCAGTCGGGCTCAGAATGTGATGATTCCTATGGGGATCGGAGGCCATTAATGAAGGCCATGAAAGAACCAGAGAGGGTCCCGAACCCAGTATGCTCCAATTTGACAGAAAATGGAGAATAGTGACTTTTTTAAGATGGTGTCCCGAGGCTTGACGGAAGGTCGGATTGAGCTGAAATTGATATGGCGTGGCCATGGAGCAGGCACAATGTTATGTTTGGAATCTTGGAGTCGAACTCCAAAGGATGTGGAGTCGGGGTGAACTAGAAGTCCAAAAAGCACTGTTCCGGACCACTTTTTTGGGATTTTGAAAAGCTTGTGGACAGTAAAAGTGACCCTAGATGTGGGAATCAAAATTTTTACTAAACTAGACATTTCATCTTCTCATTAAGACAGACAGTTTCCGTTAGATGAAGATTTTCCAGAAATGCATAGATTGGGAGATAGCCATTTTGGCCAAGTTTTGAGATTTTGGGGGAAAAGAGAAAAGTGAAAAGTAGCCAAACCCCGAATTTTATAGAAGTTGATTGGTGCATCAGAATAAGGGTCCGAAGGTTGCTGAGTGTTCCTTGTTATATGTACTACCTTCTCCCGATAGATACGTTTTCATGATTCTTCCTAGATTTGCTTCTACAAGCAGTTGAAGTTGGCCTTTCAGAACAAATTGCAGCTGTGTAAAAGTGCAGAAATTTGGGCAAAATTTGCATTTTTGAAAAAATGTAAATTCCATGTCCTGGATCGGAATGGAGCACGAGGATAGGAATTGGAAATCTTATCCAGAGGAGAACAGGGATGCATGACCAGAATTTGAATGGGGCCCACATATATCATAGATATTTGGTGCAGAAGAGTGCCAATGACTGTTTTGACAAAAACAATTTGTTGTCAATATGGGCAATTTCTAGAATTGCATGACTGGAAGAAAATTGGACCAACTATGATATAGAAGAGGGATTCCATGCTACGATGAGGGATTGGAAAGGGAGAATTCATTAACCCCTGTTTTGCTATCGTATTTATAATTATGAAATTTTCATGCATATAAACTATGGCATAAGAATGTTGAAAATGCAAGAGATTACATAGATGAAATGAATATGCACTAGATAGCACATTAATAAACATTGCATAGTTCATGCGAAAATGTTTGTGCATGAATAGGATATTGCACATTGGTAAAATAGTGAGGTTTTACATATGCAATGAGCCATTTGAGGTAATTTTGGTGGTTGCTAATAATTAGTTGTGTCCGCATTGGTTGTAGGACAAAATACAATCAAATCATGGCTAAAGAAGTTGATGACGTTGTTGCACGAGACCAACAAACTTATGAAGAGAGGATGGTGCAACAAATCCGTGATCATGATGTTGGCAAAATGACTGAGTAGCCTTGGTAAGAGGCCAACTGATCAGGTAACATCAAACGATGTTAATAACAACCATACAGGTAATGGTTATTTGTGCTTAATTGCATGAATGTTGCAAGAGGATTTGGTAAGATCCCTTCAACTGTGTTTTAACTATGTTGATTGATTTGCATGTGGCATTGAGTGCCTGAATGTGAATGTCAACCTACCAAGTATGGTGAGGTGTGGGCAAGTGATGGCAAGGAGCCTTGCACCCTATAGTTCTTAGAAATCTCAATGCATTTATATGAAATTATATCATGCCATTTGTGTATGTCGGTTGTGAGTTTAACAACCAAAGCAATGATGACTTATGGTCTTGTTGTAGTGTATGCCATATGATACAAGCATGGTTAGGCCATAATATGTTGGAATGCATAGTATTCATGGATTAATGCAAGGTTGTATGGAGGGGTTATGCAATGAGTGAATGCATATTAAAAGATTATGTAAATGTTGTGGATGTGCATGCATATGTGTGGGTGCACATGTTTAGATGCATTGTGTGAATGCATGGGTGTGACATATATATGTTTCAATGTAGTTATATAATAGATGAAATGGTGGACTATTGTTAATCCTGATACCATTTCATGAGCTGCTATGAATGCAGGAGAAAGATTGCATGAAGAAGGTAGACATGTGATGGGATACCAGAGCACTCTGTTGGAAGAACAGAGTTGCATGGAATGTGAAGTAATGAGTATTTACAGTTTATTTAAATTGCATGAATAGTGTGACTGTGTCTTGCAATTTTATTGTGATGATGATGCATTTATAGAAATGTATATATTTCATTGCATTTCCAATGTTAACAACTGAAGGTTTTTGAATTATTGAGCGTTCTAATTCTGAGATCACTTCAGTGACTGTTGTGGCAATGAAAGGATCATATGCATAGATACTCACAACGTGTTTGGCTGATTGAAGTTTCAGTTTTCAGGTGGAGAAGTCTTACGTATGGCAATGAGGATAAGTCCATAGTAAAGACCGGGATCTACTATGTGTAGAAGCCAAAGGTTATGAGAAGGTTCTCATGGTTGTAACTTATGCATGAAACAAATCTGAAAATTGTCTGATTTAACCATCTCATGGTTGCAAGTCTAATTTCTGTAGTATACAGAATTGCAAATTCATATTGAATTTAATTACTAATGACATTGATTAGTTATGGAACAATCAGATTTGAATTGTTAAATGTTGCTGACTCTTTGGCTATTTGATAAGTGTGCCAGGATGACACATTGCAGGAAGACCATGTGTGATGGCTTGCAGAAGCCAAACTAGATGGGAAGGAATTCATGATTTGGAAATGGGTTTCAGGTGAAACGCCATTGTGAATTTTGATAATACCTCAGCTGCACTGCATGTGAGTGAGACGGTAAAACTATGCCAAGAAGGCATGTGTGGGTTATGGAACGTGAAAATATTAGGGTGGCAAACCGAAGTACTGTTGACTTAGAGAAGGGAGCCCCCATTCTTCGCAAATAAATGAAAGATACATCTGTAAAGGGATAAGTATTTTGTAACCCTAACTTAGAATATACATGTTTGGTTATTAGATTTAATATGCAGAGCATGTTTTATTATTCCATTATTATTCCAGACTGCTTGAGTATGATTAAGGCCTACATGACTTACATCCGAAAGGGAGTGCACACCTTTCTGGTGCTGGGTTATGATAAGGTTGTCAATATTGTCCACACCCTAAGGGAATGGACGCATTCCTGGTATTTCAATACTTGATAGTGAATGTTATGAAATATGTTTATAATTTTGGGACAACAATACTGATGAGCCTGCTTATCCTACTTGTGCTACCAGCTTACATAGATGCAATTTCGTGCTGCACACGGACGAAGCAAAATGAAAGGTTGTTGTGGAGGTATTGACGAAGGGTTGTTGCATGCCTAATGAACTCAGTTGGTGCACTGGTTTGGCATTATTTTCCTGGATGTTGTGGGTATTGTGGGGCCATGTTGGCTTGCAGTTAAGGAATTCACCTATAGAGTTCCTAAAGGGAACAGTTGGTTTGACCGGGAGAAGGAGTGCCATCCTTGTGTGGGTGAAGAATTGTTATGCGCATGAAGGGTTGTGACACATGTGAAAGGATGATGCAAGCCTAAGGCAGAGTGGTAGAGCCTTGACCTATAATGGTCGGTGGCGCAGTTTCCTTCCATTGGTCGATGACCCAGACGAATGTGTTGGCTCGACAATGGAGAGGGCCAACCAGGTATGGGATTGGTTGGGCACCACAAATGCTTGGTAAATCCAGTCGGCGTGAAGGTGTACTAGTTGGGCATTAATTACTTGATGTTGTGGAGCAGCATGCGTGCTGGCCAAACATCCAAGTCCATAGGCGATCCCAAGGCTGCAAAGCGAAGCAGGACCCTGTGGACCAAAAAGGAAAATGCACAATACAGATAAGTATTCATTTTCATTTATTTCTTGTTTGGAGTAATGAAGATTTCAGGTATAAGTCTTCTGAAAACTAAGTTGATACACTATTGTTTCTTTGTTGGAAACCTTGGTCATTGCAGGAAAGCAAGGACCCTGAAAAAACAATAAAATGCTTGGTAAACCAGAGAGGAACTGGTTGGGCGCTGAAATTCTTGGTAAATCCAGAGAGCAACTGATGCTCGATAAATTCAGAGAATAGTTGGTGGGAGCATTAACCACTTGATGTTGTGGAGAAGCCAGCGTGCTGGCCAAACATTCTTTAATTAATTGATAAAACCAGTCGGCGTACTGGCCTGGCATTGCCATTCGAATGATTGTGGAGTAGCCTGCGTGCTAGCCTAACATTCGTTATTGTATCCACGGGAAATCCAATGCTTGTAAAGCAAAGAAGGAGCCTGTGGAATTAAGTGAAGACACCCAATGCAGATAAGTATTTGGCTACCTTACAGCTTATTGCTTATGAATATACGTGTGTATATGATTTTCTCAAACTCTTGTTAGAGATAAACCCTATGAAAATAAACTAAACATGTGAATTGATTCAACGTTTGAATATAGGTATTGTTGGAAGCAAGGACTATGAAGGAATCATAAGGATGCATGTGGACATGTGATCGTCTGAAAGAGCTCAGTGTGAGTGGTAATGAAGATGGTGCTAGTGGACATGTGTGGTCCTTAGCAACCAAAGGTTCTGTAGGCAACAATGGGGAAGGGGTTCCCTAGTTGAAAATCCTTAGACGGACCTTAGACACTAAGTGTCATAGCCAAGAAAGGGAAAGTCAAGCATTCGCATTGAAGTGAAAGAGGCTAAGGAGCATAGAACCATAAGTGGTGGCGTGGCTCCGGATTGGAACAAGACTAAGAGGGGGAAACTCTTACTCTTCTCTTTCCTTTCTAACTGATGCATCTTGGAAACAAAAGATTGTTGAGTGCATGTCATAGATGAAAATAGATTGTGTTTAATTGCTTGAAATGAACTGTGAATGTTGAAATAACTCTTTCCCTGGGAAAGGATGAACATGAATGAGTTCATGTGTATGTTGGGAAGGCATGAAATGTGTGGAAGTCTCATGGGTAAAACATGGACGTTCCATGTCAATTGGGAAAATAATTGACTAATTTTAATATTGTGCTATGCTTGTCCTAACAGGAATTGCCATGATGAATCTCACAGGTGAAACATTGAAATCCATTGAGTGCAGCTAGTACTAGCCAAGTGTTACTGGTGAGCAAAGTGTGGGCCGGTTGTGCACATTGATCATGGCAGTAGACCGAAAGCTAATTGTTTTGGCTGAGAATCTTCCTCAACTAGTTGCTAGAACAACAAGGAAGATGGCATCCAGGAAATTCTAGACTTATATATCAGCTGGAAGGTGGATAAAAGGAATGGATTGTTGTGTAGCAATGCCCACCTGTAAAGCTGGAAGATCAAAGCCAACAGGAGCAACTTGAGGAAGCCAAAGGACTTGATCCTGAAAGTTCAAAATAAAGAGATGAACGCAAGACAGACTTGCCACATTTTGTGAATTTTGAGACATGTGTAAAGTGGGTATATATTCCTAAGTGTTGGAACACCGAGGATGGTGTTATTCCAAGGGGGAGGGGATTGTAATATCCCGATTTTGACCCCATTGCATTAAAATGTAAATGATGTAATATTGCTATAAAATCGTGGTGAGGAGTTCAAGGCCAAGGCCCCACCATCAATTTATTGATGCATATGGTTTACGTGCTAGCCATGCACATTGGAATTTTGAATACCATGTAAATATGCATTTTAATAAAAATACCCACAAATAGCTATGCAATGCAACAAGAGATGGGGGTATGATTTTACAAGGAATTGGGAGGGAAATATTCAAACCCTTGGAGCCAATCAAGTCAATCTAAGTGTCAATGAGAGAACCCATCAAACCCTCAAGTACCCATGTTGACTTTTGTACCCAATCATTCATTTCTCCCAAGAGTTGGTTGAGGTAGTTAATGCCTTGGGGAATGAGAGGTATCGCTGTCCAAATTCGAGTATGGGAAACCACCCTGCATGGAAAATCGTGTTTGGATTCCTTGGCAAGAAAAGAGCCATGAATTTGCTCTCCAAGCCATTACCCATCAAGCAGTTTTGCCTCTCTCACGTTTTTGGAGCTGCCTGGGCGTTTTTCCTCCATGTTTTCCTGTGTTTTCCTTGTTTTTCAGTGGGGAAGAGGGCGTTTTTGTGTTGTAGAGCTACTGGAAGAAGAGGGAGCTCAATTGGGGTTTCAATGAGGCCATTTTGGAAAATTTGAAATGCTCATAACCTGTGGGATAAATTGGGTTTTCTCTCTATGGTTGAATCCCCCTTTTCATAGTCCATTTTGGTGTGCCCATGATTTGGGGAAAACCCATGGCCATTTTGTTTGTAAATCCAATTGCTGGAAATGTGTATCCATGCCCAGTTTGAGTTTGTTGTGTGTAAGTGAGTGTTGGGATTGAGATGGGTATCTCTTGCTTTGGTTGTACATGAGCTTGAATGTCCCCCTTTCCTTGTAAGAATCATGCCCAGCTCGGGGGTGGAAGTTGTGTTGAGATATTGATGAACACAACTGGCCTATGGTTGGGTGGAACGTTGCAGTGACATAGCTAGTTGTTTGAGACAACATTACATCAAGATGAGTATTTTCTTATATGTAATTACTTATGCAAATGTATTAATTTGTTGACTGTGTTAAATCGAATGGCATCATGTAATGTGTGTGGATGATGTTATTCCACTGTGCATGTTTGCTTTAAATTGCATCTGCACACATTCGATTTCTAATTGCTATGAATTTAATAAATCGGGCCTAGTTTCATGAGAAGCCCTAGTTTTAGTGCCATGTTTTCTTCCTTACATTGGGACCACGGGAGGGTACGCTACACCTGATTGCTGAAATATGACATATATGACATGTCAGGGCTAAAAATATCCTCCAAGGGGGCGCACAAGGGCGTTATGGCAGCCAAGAAGCTTCCCCATTCGAATTGAGGGAAGATGGAGACTAGGAATTATTGGATAAGTGGCACACATTGGAATCTCTTCCCGACTTGAGTTGGCATGAGGCTTTTGGAAGGAATTTGAACCATGGAGGAATTGGGAAGTTTATAAAAGACGAACAAAGAAGAAAACTAGTTTTTGATCATTTCTCATTTTGCAAATTGGAGAGCATAGCTTGTCCATGCTAGTGGAGTGTTTACTCTACTTGCCTTAGTACCAATTTCGAGGGTCAAAGATTCCCATCCTAATTGGAAATTGGAGAGGCCATTCAGAACTTTCATTTGGAACTAAAATGGATTCATTTGTTCCAGGTTGAAGCTACATGGCTTCTCGTTATATTCTCTTATTCAACTTGCGCCCACATTTCTCTTCATACTTTGGATCTTGGAGGAAGGACGCACTTGGTGAGATGTTGATCTCTTTGGGGGAGCTCTTGGGGCCCCATTTATTTGTAATATGATGTCTGAACTCTTTATTTGATGCACATATGAACCTCAGGTCTAATATCCAAGTAAAACCATGTAAAAATTCCAAACTATGTATGAATGGTGCCATTTTCCCCAGAGCTTTTGCATATCGCACTTGTGGTTGCACATAGTTAGTGAAGGACTGCTATTTCGAATTCATGGACATGCTAGCTGCTATATATATCTGTAATAATCATATCATGAGAGCCACATCTCGAAAAATTATGTATTTCAAGTGATATTTACATTCAAGGAATAGATTCGAGCCATTTTCCCATATATCTTGTTGAGAGAGCTTGAAGTTGTTTGGTATCGACTTGTATCAGTAAATATCTGTGGTTTTATTGTTGTTTGGAGAGCCATTAATATACTTAAGAAGTTTCATACACCTTATGCAAGTACTTGTAACATTTCTCACAAATTTCATAGCAAGTTATAGAGTTTTTCTCTCATCCCCCCCATATGTTAAGACATGTTTACCAATCTTTGATTTATGGGAGTTGTAGAAGCCTTTAGGAACCGATTAATGATGCATTTGGGTGCCCATTGAAGTCATCTAATTAATCCGTGTCTCTGTTCTGAAATTTGGTAGGTTCATACTGCATTTGGGAATCCATTAGTGACCTCTACCCTTGGGGGATTTGAACCTCGAATTTACTAGCAAATTTCCCTATTTTCTCCTGAACTTAAATGAATGTTGCAGAAGTCTTTTGATAGTGTCTAAGCAACCATTAGGTTCATTTTTTATGTCGTAATACCCTTCAAACACTCTCAGGCCCAATTCGAAATCCTTAGGAGTCTTTTGGAGCCATCTACCCTTGGGGGTTTCAACATCGATTTTCTTAGTAATTTTGCCTCTCATTCTCTAATTGTAAATGCAAGTTGCTGAAGTGCTTAGAAGGTATCCAAGCATATAACAGATGTATTAGGGTGTCCTAATACACCTCAATCCACTTTGGACATAATTCAAAACCATTTGGGATCATTTGGGACAGTTTGGAGCTTCACAAGTCCAAAGTTCAAAAATTGGCCAAATTGGAAATTTTTTCAAATTGGGGACATTACAGTGGTATCAGAGCTTAAGCTCAACCTTATCTTTCATCTCATGTTCTAACTATGCATTTTGCATCTCACCTTCTTCAAACCTCATTCCTAAACCATTTACCTCAGAACCTTTGACATTTGAAATCCTAATCTTGGAATTCTTGTGTTCCGAGCGTTCCACCTCTTGCTGCACATGTATGTCAATAAAATGGTTTCTCATAAGAAATCGATCCCAACTGTCACTTTGTTCTAGTAATTTGGATTCAATTATCATTTTAATTAAGCCATGATAAAACAGACTCCTATCCAAGTTTTTAGTACCATGTTGACCAAATGATGCCATTTTCTTTATACCATTTAAAAAATAAAATGGCATATCTAGTTCATGCCCAATAAAAATAATAAGCAACCTAACGTGGTAATTAAAAACAAGACCAAATCTGCCCTTACGAAAAGCATAAGTTGCCATTTCTTTTTGAAAGCTCTGATGGGCATGCCCTTGTTCCACTCAGTTACTTGTGCATGGTTTTTGAGAAATTTCTTCCATACATCCTCTTTAATCCTCTGGTTCGGTTGACCAAAATTTGTGCACTATGATCAACAAGGGGGTGAATAGCCTGGTCCGAGGTCCTTGAATTTGTCCCAAGTCATTTGGGATGGCTATGCATGACAGGTTTAACGACTCCGTACAAATCTACAAAGATGCTTCTTGGAAAGTCCCAAGAATGATGTAAAGAATTGCAGCTTAGACAATTGCAGAATGTAAAACTACCAACTGCCAACTGCCGAACAGATGTAGAATACAAAATGCAAGACTAATTAAGTTAGTAAATTTACCCAAGTCCTATCTCATGGGAGCCAAAATAAAACTAAAAATTGTATTTACTTTCCCATTGTTAAAATAAAAAATCAATTATGTTCTGAAAATGAGAGACATCTCAAGAACAAAATATAGGTTTTTTAAAAACACTTCAGAAATTCCTCTTAACTTTAAGATGATACAATTCGAATTTAAACTAAGAATAATATACTGATTTATGTGAAAGTAAAAGTTTTAAAGTATTAATCTAACTTCCATTTATAAATGATTTGTATGAAAATTAACTGCTTTTCAAAAGCCTATAACAATCATACATAAACATTAAAAGGAATGATCAGCCAAAAATCAGATTTCGATCTTATCATATCACAATAGTTCCTCTTATCTACTGCAAATTAAATCATGATGGCCACAAAGGTTACCCTTAATTTCCGAATGACAATCTAGAAATACAAAAAATATCACTTCAAATAAAACCCTAAAACACAGTCGAAAATTTCATTTAAAGGTATGAACAAAACAATGAAGAACTAAAGAGGCTACTATTAATTATGCATCGAATACATTCAAATACCAGTTCAACAGAAGTCCTTTCTAGAGCAAAATATTTCATTGTTGCTGTAAACAGAATTTCATCATTCATTCACACGATTGGCAGGAAACGTTTCCATATCTCTGATCCTCAGAAGCACAGTTGCAAAAGAATAGAGATTTCAAAGTATATAAATTCAATCTGGAGTCTTTGCTTATCATTGTCAAAGCGAGATTTTCACCAAAATGATGGCAATGGTGTCTCCTTTATTTAACCTACACTAATCTGGTGAAATTTAGCATTGAAAATCGTTACATGTGGATAAATCTTCCTTGAATATATCTATCAAATCCAGCGATCTGAATGTTCTTGCGGCGTTGTAGTTGGCGTTTTCCACATGGGAAACTTCGTTAATCAAGTGGCGATGCTTCTGGGTATTGGGTGGCAGATTCTCTTAACGAAATCTGGAATCGAACGGTGGCAGACCAATATGGAGATGACCTTTTCAACGTGTCCTTTTGCCATTAATATCAATTTATCTCCTTCATTCGACGTGGCTTGGTAAAGAGATCTTTGAAAAAAAAAAAACGGAAGGCCAATTACCTTTTCCAATATCATCTTCACACAATAAATAAATGATTTAAGAATATTTTAAGCACGTCAAAAAGTTATAACCATATGACAACTATTCAAATTTTATGATGTTTCATTTTGATTTTTACCATTGTAATCCATCGTCAAGTATACGTGTCAATTTTAATAAACTCAAAAGTTTTAATAAAAGAACTTATAAAAAGCAATCTTAATATTTTAAAGTTTTTATAAAGTTCTTTTAATTTATGTTAGTGTAATTTGAAAATGACTCAAAATTACAAATTTACCAAAGTTCCCATCAATAGTCATAAAGATTTAAAAGAAGGGTGATATGATTGGAGTAAAAAAATTAAATTATCAAAGAGTAACAAATTATGGAAAATGCATTATTTAGGATTATATATATATAAATTCCAAAAGTAAAAGTTTCTCAACTCTTTAATATATACTTTTTTGGAGGTAAATTAAACTTCTTAAAAACAAGCAATTTATCAATTTACTAAGATTACTCAACAAACTCAAAAATCAATGTATGTGATGATTCATGAAAGTGCAACTTGACTAGATCCATTCCAAAAATCACACCAATTGATTCAAGGCATAGGATCAAGTTGAATAAGCTCAATATGAAACATGTAAACATTGATGAACACCCATGAAGCAACAAGATGCAATCCGCAAGGATTATTCAAATCACCAAATTTTATTTTATGAAATTAATCCGAGAAGATTGATGATGAAACATGTGGAAACTAGACACTTAAGGAAAGAAGCTATCAAACTATCAAGCAAAACAAATCAATGTCGAGTGAAAGCAATGCATTTTACAAAATTAAAATTGGGGCCCCTTTATTTTCATAAAATTTAAAGGGAAGTTGTTGGGGTGCCAACAAATGGTGGTACATACTGGGAGAAGCAGTTATCTTTGCAAAATAGTTATGAAAACTATTAAAATATAGGAATAAAAAAATGCTCTCAAATGCCAAATTTCCAATAATCTAAAATGTTGAATCTTTGATTTTGATAGTAATGGTAATTTCCACCTTGGCGCCTTTTGGACCGTTTGGACGTCCTTCGGGTGCTTCTTTCCAATCAGCCAGCTTTATCCTTTGCCCACGTCAAATGTGAGGCCAACAAGGTGGCTGATCTCCTCGCGAATAATGGTGTGGAGGTTGGTAGGGCCTTGTGAGTGGCACGTTGGTAGACTTCAGGCAAGAACCTTGGTTCTAGAATTGCAGTCACCTAGCGGAGGCTGACATGGTTGATTGTAGATAGGTGGCGCTGGCGGATCCCATGAACCGAGGTGGTGATGGTAGGTGGCCGGAGACAGTTATGAGGATGCACCGTGTTCAAGGTCAATCATGAGTGATCTGACACTTGCTATCATCTCGAGCTTTGATGCAGGCATAAGAAGGTACAACCCGAAGCAAAGGAAATCTGATGGAATAGATTTGTACAGCTTTCTCTGTACTTTCGTTTGCAGTTTTGTCATTTTTCTTCGTGGGATGCTCAGCCCCTTGTTCATTGCGCCGTATTCTGTGACGCGAGCTCATAACTCCGCAGTAACTCCCATAATGCCGCTCAGGATTTTAAATTTGGATGGCCTTCCTTGTATGCTCACCAATTTTCTTTCTTCTTCGGCAGTTTACAATTTTAGAGACAGTGTCAACAACAATTTCGAGTATAGGTGTGGGTGGTTCTTTTGGGTCCGACCACTTGATTGTTTGTGGGTTAGTGCAATGGCTCCCAAATGCGACATTCATCCCAGGAATTTGAAAAATGCTGAGGTTGCCGGTCAACAGGCCGAAGGTGAAACTTTTGAGTTTCGTAAGGATCGGGTGGGTAGGGTGACGCGGGCTTTTGCAAAGTCTATAGCCCAGGAATCTGCAACATTCTTCCACGGTCGCATTCCCTATGTTATTAGGGTTGATATTGAGGTGGTAGAGAAGGAACTTTGGGAGACAGTTCAGGCTCTTCCTATGGAGGATATTCGCCGAGAGGTCGAAGACTAGGTGTCTAATCCCGACTCGACGACGGGAAGAGCGTCGACCTACGAGTGGATGATTATGACTTACTGGGTGACCAAGCATTTGTTGGCGCATGTGCTAATGGACTTTGTCAACAAGAGTAAGGGGGATGAGGAGCCCGTTAGAGCTTGGAAATCCCATAACATGGATAGCAGAGTCATGCACATGAAAATTGACTCCATTGCCAAGAAATTGGGAATCACATTCGTTGTCCAGGGTTCGACTGATGGGGCTCTTGCGGATAGTGGTCGCTGGTGCATTCAGATCTCCTTTGAAGCTGCAACTGGCGGTGCTAAGGAGAAGGCCCAGTCCCCGGGGATGCAGCCAATCTCGGAGAACCGTGGTAAGGAGACCGTGCCTGCGATCCACATCTGAGCTTTGTTTCTGGATGTTGTTTTGTACCTCTGTGGGATTTTTCCGAGCTTATAGTGTTGTTTTGGTTTCTAGCTGTATGGAATGTTCAAGCTGTTTAAAGAATTTTGTTTTTTTGTTGTTCAAACTTTATGCCAATGGCAAGATTCCTATTTGGCTGCCCACAGCCGGGAAGGTCTATGAATCTGATTATTCTGTAAGGTCTAAAGTTTGGCTTCCTGTTTGGCTGTTCTCAGCCGGGAAGGATGGGGCTTCTGAAGACTCAGCGTGACTAGCTCTGTATCTTTTCAAGCAGTAATATAATGTTTTATTTACAAAAAAAACACTTCCTCATTTGGACACATAAAATTGTTGGTAATTTTTTCTTCCTCTCTTAATTTCTCGATGGAATGTTTATTAATAAGAGGATCATAAAATTGTAAGGAATAAGTACTTTCCTGAGCTATGGGAAGTATTGATTGAGAACCATCATTAGAAGGTGATGACACCTCTTCCAAATTTTCAGATTTAAATTGAGAAGAAGCTATAGATTCCAAATTTTCAAGATTAGGGGTTTGTAAAACATTAATAGAAGTAGAGAAATTTTGAAGGGCGGGTAGATCATTTCTTACCACTTCTTTTTGAGTAGCTCGTAAGCAAGATTCATCTCATATGGTGACACATTGATATATGTGTTATCTACGGGCTGATTTTGCTTAATGAGAGAATTAGAAGAATTTGTAATCAAGTCATATAGATTGAATTCAGAAACTAGATTAGTAAGATAAAATTTATACAAAATATGAGAAATTCTTATCGAAAAATATTCTAAAGACTCTCTCTCTTTCTTTTGAATACCTTGCAACTCATTGCAAAATTTAGTAAAATCGCAATTCTCGAAATCTTCTAAAAACAAATCTACAAACTGAAACCAAGTGTAAATTGAATATTCTGGAAAATTTTCCAGCCAGCCTTTCATTAGTCCTCTGAAGGTAAGGGAAAACAATCTGCATAAAATGTTATTGTCAGTGATATTATACTTTACAGATTTATCCAAAAATTTAAGAAGATGGTCCTTAGCATATATGTCCCCTTCACCGTCATATTGATGTTTTGAAAAGAGTTTAATTGTCTTGCTGTGAATGTCAACCGATGGACAATTAAAGACACATTCCCATACACGGTTTTGGGCCTGAGCCACAGATGTTTATGAAAATTAAAAATTGGACTCTCAGGAGGCTAGTTTGTCTTCTAACTTGCCCTGCAGTGCATCTAATGAATTCTAGAAAGAATAAAGATGTGAAAACTTTAAAATGTTGAAATCCTAAGGTTACAAATGAATAATGGAAAATTAAAAATAAAAATCATTCAATTCTTACCGACGCTCCTTCTAGGGCCATTTTGTTGACCAGAATTTGTGCACTCTTATCAACAGGGGGGTGAATATTCCAGTACAAATATACAAATATGCTTCTTGGAAATTCCCAAGAACAATTGCAGAATGCAAAACTACCAACTGCAAAATGCCGAACAACTGCAGAATACAAAATGCAAGACTAATTAAGTTGGTAAATTTACCCAAAATAAAACTAAAAATTGTATTTACTTTCGCATTGTTAAAATAAGAAATCAATTATGTTTTTAGAATGAGAGACATATGAAGAACAAAATACAGATTTTTTTAAAACACTTCATAAATTCCTCTTAGCTTTAAGATGAAACCATTAGAAATTAAACTAAGAATAATTTATGCGAAAGTAAAACAATTTTGAAGTGTTAATCTAACTTGCATTTATAGATGTTTTGTATAAAAATGACTGCTTGTGAAAGACATTTGAAAAGCCTATAAAAAGCATACATAAACATTAACAAGAATCATCAACCACAAATCAGATCTCGATCTTATCATATCACAATAGTTCCTCTTATCTAATGCAAATTAAATCAACCCAAGTAAAAGATGATGGTGACAAAGGGTTACCCTTGATTTCTAAATGACAATCTAGAAATACAAAAAATATCACTTCAAATAAAACCGTAAAACACATTAGGAAATCACATTTAAAGGTATGAACAAAGCACAAAAGGAAATCCCATTTAAAGGTATGAACAAAGCAATGAAGAACTAAAGAGACTATTATTAATTATGCATCGAATACATTGAGATACCAGTTCAACATAAGTCCTTTTTGGAGAAAATATTTCATTGTTGTTGTAAACAGGATTTCATCATTCATTCACACGATTTCCATATATCTGATGCTCAGAAGGACAGTTACAAAACAATAGATATTTCAAAGTATATAAATTCAATCTCAAATTCTGCGTTTTATATAGACAATGGGCTCCTTCGAAACCATGAATTGGGTGACTAGCTTGTCATCTCCATTTAGCAGATCTAAGCTTTGATTTTTCTTCATGATCTCCAGAAATTAACAACCAATCCCTTTGGCACATAATCTGCATGATACATATTCCATCGAACGTTTGTAATCTGAATTTTGTAAATTGAAAACCTAAACACGAGTTTCTCCAACAAGCCATAGCATCATAAAATGATAGTTTGTTAACTGGATCACATTTTCCCATCGAAACCTGGCGAATAGATACATTAACTCCATGATTTCTTGTAGTGTTCTTTTCATTTTCCATGAAAACTAGTTAGCTGCCCCCGAGCTCCTCCATCTTCTTTTGCATGATTCTTGTCATCCCAAATATCAATCTTCTAATATGACAAAACAAATAATTTATTAAAATTCAAATTCAAATGAATAGTGAAATCTCATTAAAATGAAAACAAAATAAATACAAAACTAAAATCAAACTATGATCAAATTAAAGAAACAACTAATAATTAAGCTATCAGTTAGAAGAACATACCTTGTTAGCCATGCGCTGATGTTTTAATTTTTTTTTTTTGATAACTGTATATGTGTGATCCCAGACAATCTGGAAGTGATCGGTTTGACAAATATTTTTTTCCCTTTGTGTGATAGCAGCAATCTTGGAGTCTTTGCTTATCACTGTCAAAGTGAGATTTTCACCAAAATGATGGCAATGCTGTCTCCTTTATTTAACCACACTCAACATATTTCGAGCTCGTTTTAGACGGTGTTGACATGTTAATGGTTTCTTCAATTTCATAATGTGTAAGTTCTCCACAACTGTCTTCTAGATAATCAAGACATGGCATTTTCTCCTTTGCAATCTGGTGAAATTTAGCATTGAAAATTGTTACATGTTGGCAAATGTAATGCCCCTAGACTAATTGTAGACTTTGAGGGCACTTGTCAAGTGACTCGGTTGAATAAAAATTTAATAAAACGGTCCTTTGGATATTTATGTTTGAATAATTGAGAAACACATGATGATGTGCATTACGACAAAATGATAAACGAAAACAATGAAATGAATGATACTTGTAGAAATGGATACTTTACTTAAATTGATGAATGAATGCATGCTCTGCTTAACGATTAGCTATTTTATGAAATATATGATTTGAATGAACGAATTGCATGTATTGCTTAATGATTAGCAGAGTTAGGAAACATGATTATGATTATGGACTGATTTACATGATGTATATTGATGAGTTATGATGAGAAGTACTACTGATGGGTACTTTGAAAATATGTGCAGCAGTAGTTAATTATCATAACCAATTGACTCACAAAGGAAATAAATGGTTCGTAGAGTATTAATAAATCACACATGGAAGAACGACGACGGTGTTGAATTCCTATGGAATCCACACACGAGTTAAAAAGCCCTTATCTGCTTACTCGGGGAAGCGTGAAGTCGTGCGAAGTGGACCATGACGGAATTGGTCACGTATGAGGTTGAGGGACGCGCAGTAAGAACAAACTTACTCCTTGGCGCCATTAGTCTCCAATAGAGTGTAGATAGAGGATTGGAGGTAACGAATCCTAAATCACTACATGAAGTTCTCGCAAATCAGATGAAACGAAGAAGCATTAACGAAAGGACCCGACGATGTGGTATCTAGATGAAAAAAAGATATTGATGATCGAAAGGACTCGACGATGTGGTACCTAGACCCAAAACATAAACTAATGATGCATAATTATGCATTAAACATATAAGTTGCATTTAGGCTATTTTCACATGAAATGAATATTAGTATTTAAATAATGGAGAATAATTGTTTTAAGAGCAAATGATAGACTAGACATTATCACTTATCCAACTCCACTTGCACCCACAAAAATAGAAACTTAAATTGGAGCATTAGGGGACATACTTGAGTAAATCTAGGAATGTATTTGCACTCTCTTAGGAATTAGACACATGGATGGGTGAGGTAATTATATTTAAATAATTAAAAAATTAGGCATTTTTGCATGAAGCAACATGTGTCGCAGAGAATTTTCCTATTTAAGGAAGGCAAGAGGAAAGGGAAGGACACCCTATGGATCGATGGTTACCATAATGTTAACAAGACATTTATTTGATTCTATTGTGAGTTTGGCAAAGGATCTTGATGAGGGGGAAACTCATTTTTGGATCCTTGGGAAATTGTGTGTGAGCTCTACGGCCCCATGGCTCGGGGGTTTGGGAGGAAGAAGAACACTCCCAAACTTGGTAAGGAGGTCAACCGAGGTTTCAGTTGGATATTTAGACTTTTGGGGCAAGGAGTAGCTGTTCGACAAGTGGATTCATCCACAACTATCAGAATCAGGTTTGACCTTTATTTTATGAATTATTATTATTGTTATTTACATGAATTTAGTACATTGAAAAATGTGTTATGGTTTATATGAGGCACGGCTATGCATGAATCTTATGGTTATTTATTCTAAGCTAGCCATTGTGATTTCGACCGTCCATGTCGAATATCGTGAGGGGAAAAAACTATGAGCTCTGGCTGCTATTACAAGTTCATAGCAGCTGGTCGATTTAGCCCAAGCCCAAAATATTTACTGTTATAATTATGAAAATATTGAAATAATGAAGAGGGTGATCTAAGAATTCTGAAGGTTACTATTACTGTAGTTTTACTCTTTTTTTTAAACATATTTAACTTATAAAATTCGTAGCAGTAGATCTCACCTGATATAGATGTAACCGCTGCGTGTGCAGTATGTTTAATATATCGGCTATGATCTGAGGTAATTACTAACGGTGATAGCATGATAATATATGGATGACCTCATTTTGTAAACACTAACACATGCAGCATGAACAATGAGAGAACTACTTGCCGATTTGACAGGACAATGGTGGGCTCCACTTGTCACCATTGGCTTCAGTTTGTTGAGTAGGAATATCAGTTAGATAGATATTGTTTAAGTTTGGGCATGATTTTTAATAATCCCATTGCTACGATATTAATTACTTAAATAATATGGAAGACATTTATTTGAATATTAAGTAAACTTTGGTTACTACCACTTGTTAAGATTTGACTCTAGTCTAATTCTAATGATATGATAATTTGAAAGTCAATTATTTGATTATTAATTTAACCTTGGTTGTTATTTCCTTAATTCAATTGGAATGGGTACGGGAATGTGGTACACGAATAGGGTCATAGTATGAATGTATGGTATATTAGTTATGGGTGTAAACTAAGTTTTCTTGATTATAATTGTTCATTTTAGCTAAGATCATGTTGTATGATGTTTGTTTATATTAAACTGGTAAGGAAAAGATAGTATGATGTGGTTATAAATGCATTATAAATTTACTAGAGTATGAAAGAGTATGATATAAGCATGGAACCTTCTTGCAAAAAACAATAAAATTACTTGCCTTCTCGTAGAAGTGACGGTTACTACAACAAATCTTCCTTGAATATATCTATCAAATCCAGCGATCTGAATGTTCTCGGGGAGTAGTAGTTTGGCATTTTCCACATGGAAAACTTCGTTAATCAAGTAGCAATCCTTCTCGGCGTTGGTTGGCAGATTCTCGCAACGAATTCTGGAATCGAATGGTGGCCGACCCAAAATATGGAGATGACCTTTTCAAGGTGTGATCATATAACGTAACTTTGCTTGGAACATGCCCTTTTTCCATTAATATCAATTTATCTCCTTCATTCGACGTGGCTTGGTAAAGAGATCTTTGCAAAAAACAAACGAAAGGCTCATTACCTTTTTCAATATTAGTATTCACACAATAAATGATTTAAGAATATTTCGCCAATAGGCGCTACAATGAACATTTGTATATGGAGGGTGATTGCAACTTTTAATGAGCGATTAAGGATGGGTGGCTGAGATTATTTAGACTAGCATATTCTTTGTCGAGCACATGTATCCAAAGACACAGATTTGTGGTTTGCTGAAAGGGTACCTAAAGGTTATATCGGATGAGCAATAATCAGTGGTTTATTTTGTTTAATCGAACGGGAGAACGAAAGGTTGAGCCTGTGGGAGAACAAAAGGTTGAGCCTGCCACGCAGAAGTCCGTTTGTTTAAACGAAAGGGTGAATCGTTTCTGAATCACCGCCAATCCCCATTCGTAATTGTTTCAGAGATTTCATTGATTTCTGATCTTATCGCCATCCAATTCTTTCATAAAATATAGTTTCAAAGATTTTATTGATTTCTGATCTTATCGCCATCCAATTCTTTCATAAAATATAGCTTCAGTGATTTCATCGATTTCTGATCGTATCACCATCCAATTATTTCAATATGTATTCAGTTTGTCGAAAGAATGGCCATCACATTGGAAGAGATAAAGGGAAAGCTAGTGGAATCGGGAGTTATCGGACGGGTTCTCGAAGATTTCAATCCTCGGCTGAAGATCTCTATATTCTATGCAGGCGATAAAGAAATCAGCTTAGGTGATGAACTATCACCTGTCGAAGTGCAAAACCAACCCGTGTCTTTTTTCGTTTCTAATTATGACCCTGGTCCCGAGTTATCTGAAATCTTCAATAACCCCTCAATACTGATGGTAAGTTTAATTTCTTTACATTTCGTCAAATTGAAGTTCCATTTTCATAAATCCATTACCAGGTTATCACGGATCCTGACGCTCCTGGCCGCGAGTATTTTTGCAGTGGTATGCTATAATCCTCCTACTTAGATCAAATTTCTAAATATTATAGCACATGAATGCGGTAATAGATTTCGTAATATGCTATAATCCTCCCACTTAGATCAAATTTCTAAATATTATAGCACATGAATGGGGTAAAAGATTTCGTAATAACTGTTGAACGGTACGTTGTACAGGTTAGGTATGTATTTTACTAGACACCAAACAGATCAAAAATCAAGATCATAGATGTAATTAAAAATAAAACCTTCACTCTATTTGTGTCCTATTTGTGCATGGTTGCTTTCTCATATAAAATTTTATATTGAAACTTGCCAATTGGTGCCAAAGATTGCATTGTCCAATCATTAAGGGTTTTTTATAATAAATAATATTTTATACTATTCTATAATTAATATAAATTGAATATTTTTTAACTCCATAATTTAACATTATTATTAATAATAAAAATGTGAACTCATAATTAATATCAATCAATTCTCAATTCTGATCATAGATGTAATTAATGTCCATTACATGATCTTTACTAATGGTGGGTTATTTATTAGTGTTTCTATTTTAATGTACAATTTATACAAATTTCCAATCCCAGTATCTCAAATCTCAAATGTGGTTGATACATGATCTTTATTAATGGTGGGTTTTTTTATTGGTGTTTTTATTCTAATGTACAATTTATACAAATTTCCAATCCCATTATCTTAAATCTCAAATGTCGTTGATATTGACATATGTGTCTATATCAATCATAGTCACACATTTAAAAGTATGATTGAAAATCAACTACATTTAAAATTATGGTTGTTGTTAGCATAGTTTATATTAGCATAATTTTAGATTCTTATTAAAATTTAAATGCAACATTAATCTTAAAATTAAGTTTAAGATTAATATTAAAATTGTTATTAATAATAAATTTAGTATTAATATAAATCTTAAAATTTAAGTTAATATAAATCTTAATCTTGATATTAAAGTAATTTTAATTTATTAATCTTAATATGAATATTACTATTAATTTTAATGTTAATCTAAACATAAACTTAATGTTAATATTAATATTAATTTTAATTTTAATATTAAAACTAATATTAATATATCGTTAATATTGAAACTAAAATTAATATAACATTAATATTAACCGCTAACATTAATATTAATATTAATATTAAAACTAATATTAAAATTACTTTTATTATTAAAACTACATTAATATTAACATTAAAATTAAAGTTAATATTAGTATTAGTATTAAATTTAATATTAATATTAAAATAAATATTTTAATATTTTTAACATTTGACATTAATGTTAATGTTAATATTAACAATAAAATTAATATATTAATATTAATGTTAAAATCAACATTATTATTAATATTAATATTACCATAAATCTTACTTTTAATTTAAACATAATCTTATTTTTATAATGTTAATATTAATGCTAATATTAATATTAAATTTAATACTAATATTAATATTAATATTAGCTTCAATTTTAATATTGATATTATCAATATTAACTTTAATTTGAATGTTAATATCAATATTAATGTTAGTTTTAATATTAAAATTAATATTAATGTTAGTTTTAATATTAAAATTAATATTAATGTTAGTTTTAGTATTAACATTAATATTAATATTAATGCTAACATTAATATTAATGTCAATATTAACATTAAGATTAATATAAAGTTATTATTAATATTAATGCCAACATTAACATTAACATTAAAATTAATATTGTTATTAATCTTATAAAAGTGAACCTTGGATTGAAGTCAACGTGGATTGAAGTCACCCATGGATTGTAGTCAATCATGGATTGTTCATTTAACCAACCATGTTTAACTAAATAGTCAACTAAAGTCAACCATTGTCAATTCTGATTGACCATGGTTAAATAAAGTCAACTAAATTCAACCATAGTCAACCATAATTAACCATATGGCTGACCATAGTTCTCTATGGTTGCCCATGGTTGGTTAATAATAATAAATAATAATAATATTATTATTATTAAACATGGTTGACTATGATTGACCATGGTCAACGAGTCAATTACAACAAAAAAAGTGGGCAATCATAGTCAACCTTATTCAATTAGTCAATGATAGTCAATCATAGTTAAATAAAGTCAATATTAATATTAATATTATAACTAACATTAATATAGTCAACATTTGACTAAAGTCGACCTTCGATTGAAGTCAACCTTTGATTAAATATGCCCGTTGAGGTCGAATGAAGTCAACATTAGATGAATTCAACCTTGGGTTGAGGTCAAATTTGGATTGCATTGAACCTTGGATTGAAGTCAATCATGGATTGAAGTTGACTTTCAATTGAAGTCAACATTGGATTGAAGTCATCTTTGCTTAGCAGCCTACTATGGATTGAAGTCAACCCTTGTTCGAGTCAACCATTGGATTGAAATTGACAACACTATTAAAAGTCAACCTTGGCTTGAAGGAAACCTTGGATTTAGGTCAACTATAGATTGAATTCAACTATGGATTGAAGTCCACCATGGATTGAAGTCAACGTTGGCTAAAAGTCAACCTTGGATTAAGGTCGACTTTGGATTGAAGTCAACCATAGCCAACTATGGTTAACCATGGTCAACCAAAGTCAACCAAGGTAGACCATAATTAACCATGGTCAATGATAGTCAACCATCATCAACTAAGGTCAACCATATGATTGACCATGGTTGACCATGGTTAGTTAATAATAATAATAACAATAATAATAACCAAGCATCGTCAACCATGGTCAACCATAATGAATCAAATTCAACCAAGGTCAACCAAATTTATCCATGGTTAGCCATTCTCAACCATGCTCAACCAAACTCAACCATGGTCAACCCAAGCCAACCATAGTCAACCATGTTTAACTAAAGTCAACCATATGGTTTACCATGGTTGGTTACTACTACTACTACTAATAATAATAACCAACTACGATTGTTAAAAATAATAGTAATATTATTATAAACCATGGTTGACTATTAACTATGGTTGACCCATGGTCAACAATATCCAACCATGGTCAACCAAAGTTAACCATGTTTAACTTTAGTCAACCAAAGTCAACCATCGTCAACCATGGTCGACCATGGTTAAATAAAGTCAACTAAATTCAACCATGGTCAACCATAATTAACCATATGGTTGACCATTGTTCTCTATGGTTTCCCATGGTTAACCATGGTTGGTTAATAATAATAATAATATTATTATTATTATTATTAAACGTGGTTGACTATGATTGGCCACGGTCAACGAGTCAATTACAACAAAAAAAGTGGGCAATCATAGTCAACCTTATTCAATTAGTCAATGATAGTCAATCATAGTGAAATAAAGTCAATATTAATATTAATATTAAAACTAACATTAATATAGTCAACATTTGACTGAAGTCAACCTTCGATTGAAGTCAACCTTTGATTGAATACGACCTTTGAAGTCGAATGAAGTCAAGATTGGATGAATTCAACCTTGGGTTGAGGTCAAATTTGGATTGCATTGAACCTTGGATTGAAGTTAATCATGGATTGAAGTTGACTTTGGATTGAAGTCATCTTTGCTTAACAACCTACTATGGATTGAAGTCAACCCTTATTTGAGTCAACCATAGGATTGAATTTGACAATGATATTAAAAGTCAACCTTGGCTTGAAGGCAACCTTGGATTGAGGTCACCTATAGATTGAAATCAACTACTGATTAAAGTCCACGATGGATTGAAGTCAACATTGGATTGAAGTCAACGTTGCCTAAAAGTCAACCTTGGCTTGAAGTCAACCATGGATTAAGGTCAACTTTTGATTGAAGTCAACTTATGGATTGAATTCACCCATGGATTGAAGTCAACCATAGCCAACCATGGTTAACCATGGTCAGCCAAAGTCAACCAAGGTAGACCATAATTAACCATGGTCAATGATAGTCAACCATCATCAACCAAGATCAACCATATAATTGACTATGGTTACCAGTGGTTGACCATGGTTAGTTAATAATAATAACAACAATAATAATAACTAAGTATGGTCAACCATGGTCAAGCAAAGTCAGCCATGGTCAACCATAGTCAACCATGTTCAACCAAATTCAACCAAGATCAACCAAATTTATCCATGGTTTGCTATACTCAACCATGGTCAACAAAACTCAACCATAATCAACCATGGTCAACCCAAGTCAACCATAGTCAACCATGCTTAACTAAAGTCAACCATATGGTTTACGATTGTTAAAATAATAATAATATTATTATAAACCAGGGTTCCCTATTAACTATGGTTGACTATGGTCAACAATATCCAACCATGGTCAACCAAAGTTAACCATGGTTAACTTTAGTCAACCAAAGTAAACCATCGTCAACCATGGTTGACCATGGTTAAATAAAGTCAACTAAATTCAACCATAGTCAACCATAATTAACCATATGGTTGACCATAGTTCTCTATGGTTTCCCACGGTTAACCATGGTTGGTTAATAATAATATTATTATTGTTAAATGTGGTTGATTATGATTGACCATGGTCAACGAGTCAATTACAAGAAAAAAAGTGGGCAATCATAGTCAACCTTATTCAATTAGTCAATGATAGTTAAATAAAGTCAATATTGATATTAAAACTAACATTAATATTAAAACTAAAATTAATATAACATTAATATTAAAACTAACATTAATATTAATATTAATATTAAAACTAACATTAATATTAACATTAAAATTAAAATTAATGCTGATATCAATCTTAAAATTCAAACTAATATTAATATTAGTATTAAATTTAATATTAATATTAAAATAAATATATTAATATTTTTAACATTTAACATTAATGTTAATATTAATAAAATTAATGTTAATATCAACATTATTATCAATATTAATATTACCATAAATCTTACTTTTAATTTAAATATAATCTTATTTTTATAATGTTAATATTAATGCTACTATTAATATTAAATTTAATACTAATATTAATATTAATTTATTTAATATTTTTTTATTTTACATTTAATTGTATTTAATAAAAATTATTAAATTTTTTATTTCTTATAATATAATTTAATGTAAACTACATTTTTCTTTACTTATAATTATTTCATTAATTTTAATATTAATTATTTCCTTTTTCATTTATATTTAATATTATTTAGTTCAATTATTTTTAATATTGCTTAAATATTTTTAATTTATATTTAATATTTGTTTTTTTATTTTTTATTTTATTAATTATTATTTAACTTTTCATTAATATCAATTAATTTATTTAATTTTTTTTCACTTATATATTTTTTTTCTTTTATTTATTTATTTTACTTTATTTATTTATTTATTTTATTTTATTTTATTTACTTTTACTTATTTTTTTAATTTAATTTAGTTTATTTAACTTTACTTTATTTTATTTTATTTCCACTTGTTTATTTTTTATTCTATTTTAAGTAATTATTTTAATTTACTTATTTATTTTTACTTTATTTAACTTACTTTGCTTTTATTTGTTATTTTTTATTTAATTTATTTTAGTTTATTTTTATTTTAATATTTCATAGCTGGGTCGGCTGTCCACTAGCAACAACCACATTTTTAAATGTGGTTGATATTCGTCGATCGGAGAATATCAACCACTTTTAAATGTGTGGTCATTGTTGATATACGCCAATCGACGAATATCAACCACATTTAAAAATGTGGTTGTTGCTAGTTTAATCACGTCAAAGAGTTATAATCATATGACAACTATTCATTTTTTTTTATGAATGTTTCATTTTGATTTTTACAAATGTAATCCATCATCAAGTCTTATGATAATGTCTTAAGCATAAGTGACAACTTTAATAAACTCAAAATTTTTAATAAAAGAACTTATAAAAAGCAGTGTTAATATTTTAAAGTTTTTCTAACGTTATTTTAATTTAGGTCAGTCTAATTTGAAAATGACACAAAATTACAAATTTACCAAAGTTCCCATCAATAGTCATAAAGATTTAAGAGAAGTGTGATATGATTGGATTACAGAAATTAAATTATCAAAGAAATTAACAAATTATGGAAAATGCATTATTTCGGATTATATCTATCTATCTATCTATCTATATAATATGCAAATTCAAGTCGTCCACTCCGCATGCTGATGGAATAGGCATTCACGGTTTTAACTGCTGAGAAGGCCTCTCACACACTCGCAGAGCTAACATGATGTTTATAGATGAGGTGGACTACGAACCTGACAGCTAGGACGAATCCATTTTCTACACGGCTGAGGAGGTACATTGTACTATGGACATCCAGGATGATCAAGTTTTAACTTCGCCTCACACTGACGACGTTCCACCCTACGTCAGCATGGATGATCATAATGAAACCTTAAGGAAGAAGTCTGCCACCCCGAACTATCAATCCATTGCAGTTGAACCAGGTAAATCCAAGGGAATAAAGTCGAAGAACACCGCTGCCTAGCTCACAGTAGGGAAAGACATTCTCATTGAACAGATTCCTGATTATCTGAATTTAGCTATGATTGGGATATTTTGTGGTAAAAAACCGGGCAAAGATTCGCTTCTGCGTTGGATGGACTCCAACTAGGTGGAACGTTTGGGTTACACCCCTGAATTCTTCATTCTCCAGTGAGGTTGGTTTTTAACTAAATTACGGGAGAAGGAGGATGGACCAAAGCTCCTTAACAGACATTGGTAATGGGGTCCTTCAGGACCAATCCTCAAAAAATGGAGGGTGGACTTCAACCCTAAAAAGGAGCCGCACAATCTTCAGCAAGTTTAGGTTATTCTACCCTATTTTCCTCTGGTGTTTTGGCAAGAGCAGATAACGGAAGCCATAGGAAATATGATTGGAAAGTTCATAGCTTTGGAAAAGGACTGGGAATTCAAAATTGACCGTCGATGCGCAAGAATCCTTGTGGAGCTAGATACCAGAGATGGGCTCTACGAAGAATTAGTAATTGAAATGCATGGAAGTAGATGGTCACAACGTCTAGTTTATTGGAAGTTTCCTTTCTGATGCTTCGACTGCCATAAGGTAGGCCATTTGCGGAAGAATTGTCTTGTACACAAGGAACCTCTCAAGACTAAAAAGGTATGGGTAAAAAAACCTCATCCTTTCCTGTTATGGGGATCGAGCACATGACGTTGACTGAAGAAGGAAAGCAGGTTGCGGTTGTTAGCTCGGTCATGTCCAAAGATGAAGGTTTTGTTCTGAGTGGATCAGAAGAGAAGATGACACAGAAGGAGGATGACAAATGCATTCATAATGGAAGGACTCACTCGTGTGATACTCCTCAGGACCCAGAGAAGGAGGCCGAAGTTGGACAATTCACTTTCAACAAGTATAACGGACCCCAACAGATTCATTCTCCATCTTCGAACTCAAGAGTAAGAACAAAAGAGAAGCTGACATAGAAGGAGGATGACAGTTTCCTTCATAAAGGATGGACTCAGTCGTGTGGTACTTCTCAGGTCCTAGAGAAGGAAACCGGAATTGGACAATTCACTTTCAACATGTTAGACGGTCCCCTTCATAATATTACGGCATCTTTGGACACAAGAGGTAATAATATTGTTATCTCTTTAGATAAGCCTCTTTGTTTATTTAATTCAGAAGCAACCCTCTCACCGGATAAAGCTAAGTCACCTCTTTGTACTCCTAGGACACAAGTTTCCAAACCTTCTTCTAATTTACCTCAGTTGGAACTCAAAAGATATTATAATTTAAGATCTAAAAAATCCCTTCAGTAAGATGATGAGGAGGGGGCAAATTGTATTTCAACCAGAGGCCTAGCCCTAAACTCCCTTCAGAAAAATCAGGCCGGAAGAAAATCTTTGTTATCTAAGGCTAAAAACCAAGCAGTTTTGGATGTGAAACAGGGGTCATCAAGCACTACTAACTCAGGCTCTTAGAGTAGAAATGGCACCAATTAGGGGTCCCTAATGCTACTTCTCTCCTTCAACATAAGGGGGTTAGGGGCGGCCTCCAAAAAAATCGCTCTTAAAAGGCCGTTTTCCATCCAGAAACCTACAATTTTGTTGCTACAAGAAACCATGATGGAAGGGAAAAAAGCGGAGGAAGTGGTCAATGAATGTGTCAAGGATTGGAATTCGACCAGCATTGACAAGGATGGGCACTCAGGTGGTGTCGTAACGGCATGGAGCCCATATCTAAAATTGATTTCAATAACCCGATATGGCTCTGCCCTTGGTACCGTTTTGGAATACAGGGATACGGGTTTAAGCTATACAGTCTTAAACGTTTACGGGCCTTTCTATAATAGAAAAGATTTCTGGGAAACCTTGGACTCCTCAGGTTCCCTGAACCAATCAAACTTAATTCTTGGTGGAGATCTAAACCTAAACCTCTCCCTAAGGGATATTTGGGGCAAGAATGCCAGAGGTGACGCAATGAGCTCTTACTTTGGATATCTCTTTGAACAAAAAGGATTGGTGGATATTACTCCATTAAAGATGGATCCTACATGGAGGATACCAGGTTATTTCCAAGAGATGGGACCACTTCATGTTATCTAAAAATCTAATCAATCACCATTTGACTGTGCAATCAATGATCGAGACCGGAGGAAACTCAGACCATCGACCAATTTGCTTAAAAATAAAGGCTCCTGAGTAAAAGCTTCCAGCTCCTTTTAAATTCAATCCCTTATGGATTTATGAGGAGGATTATAAAACCCACACCCTAGAAGCTTGGCATCCTTTGATAGAAGCTGCAAATCACTCATTTATGCAACAATTTCATGACAATATGGCTCAGATGAAATTTTTTTCCAAAGAGTGGGACACAAAACACAAATTTCGCCATCAAGAGGAGCTTCTGAGGGTAGAATGTTAGGATATTTAGACACTTAGGAGTTAGTTAAGATCAACTTGTGTAATATATCCGTTAGGGATAGTGTGTTTCTTTAGTATGCATTAGTATGCATTTGTAAATACTTAATCCGACGGTCACGATATGTTTCCGACATAGAGTGATCCGACGGCTCAACTTCTCTTAGATCAAACCTAACCTTGATCCGTGGCTTAACACCCGATTGGTCCATGATCTCTATTTAAAGAGCATGGAGGGTCATTGTTTAGTTGATCGATTATGAGAAGCTCATTTGTAACTTTTTTCTTTGCATAATAAATTGTCCCGTAGAAGCTATTTGGCCGGGGCCGTGGAGTGTTTCCCTCAAGAGGGTTTAAACCACGTCAAAACATCGGTGTGTTGATCTGTGATCTGTTTGTGTGAAGTGGTTGCTCTTGGTGTTCGGTCCTTTGGTAGTACCCTGTGTGCCCGAACATGGTATCAGAGCTTTTATGAAGTGCCGCTTCCGGTTATGATCTAGATCTTGAACTGTTGTTGTCGAAACTCGTAAGGGTTTATAGTTCTGGTATTTCTGTGCATTTCTAGGCTATGGGAGGTGTTCCATTGCGTTCGGAGCGTCGTTTCCATTGGGAAATAGTTTTCGTTTGATCGAAAATGGTTCCCGATTGCTCCAGAAACGCGTATTTCATCAGATCTGAAGGTATAATGTTACAGTGACGCATTTTTTTTATTTCGTTTTTTTGAAAAGAAAAAATCTCATATTTTTTTTTTTTTTACTGTTAGATTTTTTTTGGTTCGGATTGTTGCTTTCCCATCTGTGTATGCTCTTTGCCGTGCACCTTGAGCGATCTCGGCAAATCAGAAACAGAAAGGGAAAGGGTTTTTTCGGCTGCGTATGCTCTTTGCCGTGCACTTTGCGCGATCTCGACAAATCAGAAACAGAGAGAAAACGTAGACTTTTCGGGCAAGCTAACAAGATCTAAGTCCACAAGTGTAGAAAAGTTTTTTTGTTTCAATTTGTGCTCTGTTTTGCAGGAAAAAGGGCAAGCACGCAAACCGAGCAAGAAGAGTAAAAAAAAAAAGCCCCCTTCCTCATTCCCATATTTTACATACCTTTTAATCTAGCTCACTTGGTTCAAAGTTGCTTTATTCCTTAATAGGTCTTGAGTTCAAGTCTTAGGAAGTTACTTTTAAAAAAGAAAAGTGCATGCAATTTCTATTTTCAAGTTACTTTATTGTAAAAGTGCATCTCACTTAAATAATAAAAAATAAAAATACAAGTGAGTCACTTAAGTCTTTTATTTATTGTTGCACTATTTAAAAGTAATATAATTGTAAAAGTGAAATCACTTATTTTACAAAAGTGGTTTACTTAAAGCAACTTTCTTGTAAAGTGATTATCAAAAGGTTTATCTTGGGAAGAGGGGGGTTCTTTTTTTGCTGGACATTCTCTAGCTACCACGTCACTATTGGGGACATCTTCAACAGTTTCTTTGTTCAAGCATAACTTCATCATACAGAGTCAGTTTTCAGAGCCGTTTTTTTTTAAACCGCCTATTTTTTCGAGCTCTTCACATCCAGACTATTGGTTTCTGCTTTTACAGCCATTAATTTATAAATATGGCCGCCCCTTGTGATATTCTACTTAATAGTTCCAACTATTTCTCATGGAAATCTCGTATAGAGGATGTTCTACGAAGTAGGGGACTTTTCAGAATTACAACAGGGAAAGAAAAAGAACCCACTAATGATGATAAGAAAATAAAATGGGCAAATAGATGTGATGAAGCTCGTGGATTGATTGGGATGTCAATCTCTACTGATTTGCGATTCCACATATCTGGCATTGATGAACCTAATGCTGCTTGGGACAAGTTGGAAACTGTGTTTGGTAAACACAATGAAATTTGAGGTCATCAACTCGAAAATGAGTTGATTTCTTTAAATCCAAGTGACTTTTCATGCATTCAAGATTATTTATCTAAGTACAAAACTCTTAAACTCTTATGTGCAGAATGTAAGATTGAGAGGGAAGACAAACAGTGCATTTATCATATTCTTTCCAAACTTGGACCTGCATATTCTATTTTTGTATCTACATTTTACTCCATGAAAGCATCCTTGAATGCAACTAGCTATTAAGAGCCTAGTCTTGAATCCTTTTGTGATTCCCTGATTAGAGAACAAGATAAACTCATTCATCTTGGAATAATCAACAATGCAGATACATCTGGGAAAGCCTTATTGTCCCAACAGAAAGAAAAGTCCAAGCCTCCCAAGAAACAAAATTTTCGCAATAATAAGTCAAACAAGGGTCCCAAACCCTCTCAGTCAGCTCCTTCTTTAAAAAATGACAAAGGATCCAAGCCAAAAGGCAAGAAGACTGAGCGTCATTGCAACTATTGCGGGAAATATAACCATGATGAATCTAAGTGTTTCAAGAAGATGGCAGCCTTGGAAGTAGCAATGAAGAAGCACCACATCAGCCTAGATTCGTCTTCAGAATCTACCTCTCATGGACATGCACTTTGTGCTTCTGGTTATTCTTATAATGCATCTTCTTCTTCTACTTCAAATGAATGGCTCATTGATTCTGGAGCATCTTATCATATGGCTAAGGATCAAGCCATCTTTTCTACTATGCATGAATGTAACACCAAACAAATATTTGTTGGTGATGATAGATCTCTAAGTGTTGTAGGAGCTGGAACAGTTCCAGTAGATAATGGTCATTTTAGTGATGTACTATGTGTTCCAAGAATTTCCTGCAATTTGTTATCAGTCTATCAGATCACTCATTCTGGTGAAGGTAAAACTGTGACTTTTACACCTCACCAAGTTGTAATCAAGGATTTTAAAGATCCTCAACAGGTCCTAGCTACCGGAATTGTTGATGATATTACCAGGTTGTACAAGTTTAACAACTTTGGGTCATCACCTTTCCCTTCAGTTTTTGTTGCTCATAGTGATAACTTGAGCAAACTTTGGCATGAGCGATTTGGTCACTTAAATTATCGCTCATTGCAACAACTATGTAAAGAAAATATGGTGACAGGTCTTCCGATGGTATCTTGCAGAGATGGTGTTTGTTTCGGTTGTGTACTTGGAAAACATCATCGAGACAGTTTTGACAAACGAGCCTCTTGGCACGCCTCGGTTCCCTTGGAGCTTGTGCATAGTGACTTGTGTGGTCCTCTTCCATCTGCTTCCTTTTCTGGTTTCAAGTATTTCTTAACTTTCATTGATGATTACACCAGACGCACTTGGGTTTATTTCCTAAAACTTAAGAGCGAAGTATTTAACATGTTCTTGGCCTACAAGGCCCTTGTTGAAAAACAATCTGGCCATCAAATTATTAAGTTAAGATCTGACAATGGAGGAGAATATGTTAACAAACAGTTCACTACTTTCTACACTGAACAAGGCATCCAACAACAGCACACTGTTCCATATACACCACAACAAAATGGTGTAGCTGAGCTGAAGAACCGCACTTTAAAAGAAATGGCTAATTGTATGATCCAATCTAAGGGACTAAGTCTTCAATTTTGGGCTGAAGCCATAAATTGTGCAAATTACATAGTTAATCACACCCCCACAAAAGCATTACAAGGTATAACACCGGAAGAAGCATGGAGTAAAATTAAACCTGATGTAAGTCACTTTCGTGTGTTTGGTAGTGAAGCATGGGCTCACATTCCGGATGAAAAACGGAAAGCATTGCAACCTAAAAGTGAAAAGTGCATATTTGTTGGATATTCTGAAGATGTAAAAGGTTATAGACTTCTTCAACCACATTCTCATGCTATAATCATTAGAAGAGATGTTAAATTTGATGAAAATCTCTTGGCCTGCGAGCCTAACTCGGCGATTGTGCCATCTTTGGCCTGCGAGCTTGATTCAGCGTTTGTGCCTTCTTCTTCTTCTTCCAACTTCCTTGACAGGTTTCCAACTCTAGTTTCTGATGATGACAGTGAGGATGAAAATCCACCTCCGCCTGCTCATGTTCCTCCAGTTGCACCAGCACAAGTGCTTCCTCGATGGGTCCGTTCAACATGTGAAGCAGCTGGTGATCTTGCCGGTGATCCTAGAGATCAACGTCGAACACGTTCTCAGTTTTAGAGAGCCTCTTCTCTTTTGGATCAAGTTTCTGAGAATCATGATCCAAAAACTTTTGCAGAAGCTTCAGGGAATCCAGATTGGGATGTAGCCATGGATGAAGAATATCGTTCCTTAATGGCGAACGATACTTGGGATCTTGTTCCTCTTCCAAAAGGAAGAAAAATTGTCAGATGTAAATGGGTCTACAGAACTAAGTATGCATCAGATGGAAGTGTTGAAAGACTTAAGGCAAGGTTAGTTGCCAAAGGTTTTTCTCAAGTTGAAGGGATTGACTACAATGAAACCTTTGCTCCCGTGGCCAAAATGAACTCCATCCGCCTTGTTCTTTCCCTTGCAGCCTTACACAACTGGGAAGTCCATCAAATGGATGTCAAGTCTGCCTTCTTACATGGTGATTTACAGGAGGAAATTTACATGGAACAACCTCCTGGCTATGTTCAGAATAACTCTAGCCTTGTCTATCGCCTTAAGAAATCCTTATATGGCCTTAAGCAAGCTCCTAGAGCTTGGTATGCCAAAATGGATAACTTTCTCCTTGACACTGGTTTTTCTAGATGCCATTCTGACCCCAATGTCTATACCAAGAAAGTAGGAAACCATCTCATCATACTTGTTCTATATGTTGATGACCTTATTCTTACTGGTAGTGACCCTAAGCTTATAACCCATGTGAAATCCAGTCTTAAACAAAATTTTGAAATGTCAGACTTAGGACATTTGCATTATTTTCTTGGTCTCCAAGTCCTGCAAACCAAAGAAGGAATCTTTCTTTCTCAGTCTAAGTATGCTTGTGACCTTCTTCGACGCTTTCACATGGAAGATTGTACACTAGACCCTTCTCCCTTCCAGTCTGGAGTCAAACTTTCTGCCACTTGTACTTCACCTGAAGTAGATGCCACCTTGTATCGTCAGCTTGTTGGTAGTCTTTTATACTTGACTCATTCCCGTCCTGACCTTTCCTTTGCCGTTGGTCGAGTTTCCCGTTATATGCAGACACCTCATGAAAGTCACTGGAAAGAAGGTAAAAGAATACTTCGATATATTCGAGGTACAGTTCAGTTTGGGATTCATTACAGTACAGGGGGGAAACCTTTGTTGGTTGGTTTCACTGATTCAGATTGGGCCGGCGATCCTGATGATCGAAAGTCTACTGCAGGTTATGTTTTCAGTCTGGGATCTGGACCTATTACTTGGGCTTGTAAGAAACAACAAGCTCTTGCTCTTTCTTCAGCAGAGGCAGAATATCGAGCAGCAGTTAATGCCAGTCAGGAAGCTTTATGGCTTCGACAGATCCTTTCAGAGTTTGGATTCGAGCAGCAGCAGCCTACTCCACTTTGGTGCAACAATCAAAGTGCCATCAAGCTTGCCAAAGATCCAGTTCTACATCAACGCAACAAACACATTGAGCTACATATGCACTTCATCAGAAATCTTGTTCATGATCGTGTTCTTGAAGTGCTCTTTTCCCTACAGATGATCAAGTTGCAGACATCTTCACCAAGTCTCTTACAGAAGCGAAGTTTTCTAAACTTCGATCTATGTTAGGAGTTCGGGAACTTGTCATTAAGGGGGGATAGGCTCTAATGCCTCCTTCCTTCTCCTAATAGTGTCACTTTGTAAATCCTTCAATCCTATCCCAAGTTGTTCTTAAGGGGGGATGTTAGGATATTTAGACACTTAGGAGTTAGTTAAGATCAACTTGTGTAATATATCCGTTAGGGATAGTGTGTTTCTTTAGTATGTATTAGTATGCATTTGTAAATACTTAATCCAACGGTCACGATATGTTTCCGACATAGAGTGATCCGACGGCTCAACTTCTCTTAGATCAAACCTAACCTTGATCCGTGGCTTAACACCCGATTGGTCCATGATCTCTATTTAAAGAGCATGGAGGGTCATTGTTTAGTTGATCGATTATGAGAAGCTCATTTGTAACTTTCTTTCTTTGCATAATAAATTGTCCCGTAGAAGCTATTTGGCCGGGGCCGTGGAGTGTTTCCCTCAAGAGGGTTTAAACCACGTCAAAACATCGGTGTGTTGATATGTGATCTGTTTGTGTGAAGTGGTTGCTCTTGGTGTTCGGTCCTTTGGTAGTACCCTGTGTACCCGAACATAGAAGAAAAAATTGAGAAATTATACAGCAGAAACAAGGAAGGAGTTTTCACTTCAGAGGAAATTGAAAACTTAAAGCAGTTGGAGAAGAAAAAAGATTCTTTGTTGCTCAAAGAGGAACAATTGTGGAGACTTAAGAGCAGGGCTCTTTGGCTTAAAGAAGGCGACCAAAATACTAATGTTTTTCATAGATATGTAGCCCATCTAAAAAACACTAACACAATACATGAAATCAGAACAGGGCAAGACAATATGGTTAGTTCCTTCACAGAGAAAGCAAAAGCAGCAGTTGATCACTTCCATAGAATTTTCAATGAACCTGAAGGATGTCCAATTTCAGAAATTCTAGAGGTAATTGGTCTATTCCCTAGACTAATAGCCAACGAAATGAACGAAGAACTTACCAAATAAATCACGGAAGTGAAAATCCATTCAGTTTTGATTTCCTTTCAAAAAGGAAAAAGCCCTGGTCCAGATGGATTCACACTGGAATTTTTCCTTGGATTCTATGATAAAATAAAGGAAGACCTCTTGGCAGTGGTTAATGAATCTCAGCGAGCCAAAAAAGTTCTAGGGAGATTCAACTCAAATTTCATAACTTTGATAACTAAAAATAAAAATCCTGAGAGTTTCGACAACTTTAGGCCAATTTCATGTTGTAATATGATTTATAAAATCATAACGAAGGTCATTTCAATAAGGCTCAAACCCATCTTGAGTGAAATTGTAACAGAAGAGCAGTTCGGATTCCTCCGTAATAGACAAATACATGACGCAGTCTCTCTAACGCAGGAAGCTATCAACAACATTAAGAGAGATAAACAAAATGCCTTTGCATTGAAACTAGATCTCTCTAAAGCATATGATATAGTGAATTGGACTTTTGTTAGATTGCTCTTGATTCAGATTGGAATGGATGTAGATATGGTCGACTAGATTGTGGGGTGCATACAATCCACCTAGTTCACATTTTTAATCAATGGAGCACCCTCCAACTTTTTTCGTCCCACTAGAGGGCTTAGGAAAGGTTGCCCCCTTTCTCCTTTCTTATTCCTCCTAGTCGCTGACGCTCTTAGTCGTCTAATTCACAACACAAGAAGGGAAGGTAGGGTAAAAGTTTCCAGTACCGAATCCATTACCCATACCCTATTTGTAGATGACGTTCTTTTGTTCGGCATGGGCTCTGAACAAAAACTTAGTGCATTTTCCTCCCTTCTCGACAAATACAAGCAGGCAACAGGGATGGCGACAAAAATTAGGAGATACAGCCTGAACCATAACGAGTTCTCCGTAGATCTGATCCAAAAGGCAGACGAGTTTTTACCATTCCCATCTAACCCTCTCTCTGAGGGTTTCAAGTATCTGAGCTTCTTTAAAAACCAAACAACTATGCTTTTCAAGATTGGATTTTGCTGGAAAGTAGAAGACATAATTTCTTTTTGGACTAATCGCTTCTTATCCACGGGAGGGAGACTAGTTCTCCTTAAAGCAGTATTGCAAAGTATCCCAGTCTATTGGGCGTCCATTGCTTACATACCAAAATGAATTCTCACCATGTTAAGAAAGAAGTGCTTTTCATTTTTATGGACAACCAACAAACAATATGATGGGATTCCCCTTGCTAAATGGACTAATATCTCGCTTCCAAAAGAATTGGGAGGTTGGGGAATAAAAAACTTACCTCTTTTTTGTAAAGCTTTGGCAGCAAAGACCTTATGGAGACTAGCACTAAATCATGACTCTTTGGGGGAGGGTTCTAAGCTCCAATTACTGCCCCAATTCTTCTATTGCTGAATGGTTTAGGTCTCCAATCAAAACCCATAAGAATGGTTCGGCAGGTTGGAAAGAATTGGTTTTGGCATTCCCTCTAGTAGGAAATTGGACTGCATGGAGAGCAGGAAATGGGAAAAGTATAAGACTAGGAGAAGATCCATGGGTCAGATCAAAAGAAAATTATAAGATATCAGGACCACTACTCTTAAAATTAAAATCTCAAAGATAATACAAGCTGGCTGATGTGTAAGCTCAACATCCCTAGCTCAGAGGAAGTGAAGGTTGGAAGGATGCACAAACTTTAAAATTGAGTGGCGACGAAGTAGATGAATGGAGCAACTTTGTGAATAGAATGGTATTAAGTTTTGTCCATTTAGATGAGGATGAACAAGATAAGTTGATATGGACCAAAAACGCCGTCAACGAAGATTTCTCAGCCAAGAAAGGCTATGAGGCAGCCATACAGGACCAGTTCGACAAGGATAAATGCTGCTGGTGGGGAAAGTTGTGGAAAACTAGAAGCCCCCTAAAAACTATTTTAACCTTCTGGCTAGCTATGAACAACAAACTATTAACTTGGTAAAACTTGAAGAAACGTGGATTTCAAGGCCCTAGTTTCTGTATTCTTTGTAAATCAAACGAGGAACACACTACTCATCTTTTTGATGCTTGTCCATATGCAGGAGTCGTTTGTACCACTGCAACAAAAACCTTTTCTCAAGACACTCAGATTACAAATTCTTATTCTTCCCTTGAACGAAGAGATCATAACTGGTGGTGACACACAGGGGTATGTTGCTTCGAAGCATTCCCTGTACTCTTTGTATTCAACATTTGGGAAGCCCACAATAGAGCTATCTTTAAAAATCAATGGATGCCAGCTGACATCACTTCCTTACTGCTGATACAGAAAATGCTAGAATTAAAAACGATCCCCAAGTAATCCAAAAGACGAGTGATAAATTATTTAGTGATAGATGTTACACATAAAATCCTACCATCATGAGATTCAGTGTATACGCCCCTAAAGTCCATTGGTTAAGTCATATTCCTGGAAGGGACACTATAGCACTTATGCTAGGTTTTGAGAGGTCGTCATAGGCTTCACTCATGCAACCTGTGAAGTCGCATCTTGCTCTATTGCAAGGTGCGACGAAGTCAGTTAATGGACAAAAATAGGTCCTTCGAGCTCATTCTCGAAGCCTGCTAACTTGTATCCTTATCCCTGACCTCTTGGGGGAGCTGGCACTCGGTTCCTAACCTCTTGGAAGGATCCCTTATCTCTCTCCTACCATATCTCAACCTACCCTATCCATATCCTATCCACTTAGCCCTATATAAGTGAAGCTATACCCCTCTCCAAAGGGAGGAAGTCTATAGTGTCTACATGCTGGTGAAATCATCCTAGAGATATCTCTACTCATCCATTGAGAGACTCACACTTCCTTGGAAGGATATGGCAATTGGCTTGGATGGAGAAGGGATAATACGTTAAGCCTTGGTTGTAGTCTATTCTTATCTATGTACTTTCCTGATTTACAATAATATAAATGCTTTCCACCAATATTGTTTATGTGTGATGATATTGTGTAGTTCACCTGCTTAACTGTTTACTTAGATCTCTTAATTGTATAGATGCTCTTTACTCGCTTGCATTGTTCTATGTGTCTTGATAGGTCTCGCAGTTGAGATCTAATGACCGTAGGACGTGGAGCAACATCCAGGAGAAAGGATTGCGAAGTTAATGTAAGACATCTAGTCACTTGATCCTTAATCAGATCTAGGAAAGTAGTTTGTAGTCTGTACTATTTTTTCTAGACTCATATTGAGCTAGGGAGATCTGGCTCGCATTCGCTCGAGTGGATTGTCCGTCAAACAAATCTGGCGACCATACTGGGGAAAGAACATTGCTTTGTAGTTGTCAATTTGAATGTCATTTTTCAGTTGATTTCTTTCCAAGCCATTCTATTTTGTCATTTCCTTCTTGAGTTGATTTCACCATCAGATCTTCACTTTGAAGAGTCTGATTAGCTTCCTTTGAGTTTGTACTTCTCATTTGTAGACCTTTTTTATGCTCATTATTTGGAGAATTGGTTCATTTTTGAACTCAGATCTCGCCTGTCGCACCTGGTTAGTATACCCAGAGTGACATTGTGTTTTTTTTTATCTCTATTCTTTTCCTGTTAGTTTGTCATTGCATCCCTTCCATTGGTCTACTGCGATGCCATCGCACTTCCCGCACTGGTGAACTGCGACGTTGCACTGTGTATAAGCACAGATTGTGTCGATCTGCCATTTTTTCCATACAGGCACCCTTTCTCCATTTCTGTTTTGCGTTTGGTTTGTGTGCAGACTCCCTCTGTACTGTATGATCCAGTCAGACATCACTTTTTTCTTTATGTGTTGAGTTGTTTGGTTTTGTTTGGAGTTGTTTTGGGTTCCATCTTGGACAATTCTAAGATTTGGTAGTGGCAGAAACTCTCATCTCCCCCACTTGCATCCACTCACCCTTGCATTCCCTCCTATCCTTCTCAGATCTGATCATTGTATTAGATCGGTTTCCAGACCTCATTTGCATTCATCTTTGAGCTTTGCTTGCTTTTAGTGCTGCTTGTTACTGATTGATTTTGAGTGTTTGCGTGTACTTTCAGTACATTGAGTGCTCATCTCTTCTTGAGATTTTCTGAGTTATTAGAGTGCTGCGAGTAATATTTTCAGTTCAGTGTTTATGTTTAAAAGCATTGTTGTTGTCAAATTGTTATTTTGATACATCCATTGAAAGATCAAAAGTACTTTATTCCCGTCATTTTTTCAAGATCATTTGAAGAATTGCACATGCATTGGAATGCTTCATTCATAGATATTTTGGAAAGTTGAAAGAAAATTACATTATTTGTGTTTTTCATGAATTATGAGTTTCTCATTTTCTTGAAAAATTCGAATAGATACCAAGTTTTGCAAAAGTGGTCCCATGCTTGGGAAATTGCATTGTATCTTTTGGTTTTTGTGCTTTTAGGCCATCATAATGAAAGTGAAAAGTTTGCATACTTTGCTTAGAAACTCTCTCTTTTCATCACTTAGCATCATTTTCATTTTGAAAAGATAAAAGAAAAAGAAAAACCATGCTTTGATTTGGTCTAGTAGTGTTGTGTCTTTTATGTTTCGCTGAAAAGGAAAAAGAATACTTCGTAGTCATTTTTTGGTAGATTTGGGATTGTTTTGTATTGCATTGCTTTGGTGAAATTGTTGGAAAGAAAAAAATTTCTCCTTCCCATACATAGAAATCATTGAAAGAAAAGCGTATTTTTTGCATGTAGTTAGGGCCTGCATTATGTTTACGATTATGTACTCACCTCATGCATTCACCTAACCATCCAGATAAAATTAACGGTATAACTAGGGTAAAATTTTTAGTAACTTGTGTGTAAGTTAGAGACGTGTTCCGACGTCGTTAAGCATGGCAGCTGTTGTTATTTTCCAGCACCGTATCCTAGGGGTATTGTAGTCTTCACGTACTTATCGGTATATTAAGCTCCTTCACGTACCCACCAGTCACCTTTAGTACTTGGCGTATATCGAAGGGTGTATCACGTACTTAGTAGTATATCAGAAGGTCTCTTGCCAAACGGTTGTGCATTAGACAATACCACTACGAATTTGAGCTCCCATGTACCTTGCGTATATCGGGAGACACCCTTAGGATTCTTGAAACCAACTGAGTTAACCTTTTGGCCGCCTTGGCAGAGCAATACACCGAGAACAAGACTCGAGGAGCTACTACGCACGTACTGTCCAGGTAATCGGGTATTCAGGCAATTGTACGATCCCAATCCTCCTTGTCGCATTTTACTGTTGGACCCTGCGATATATCACGAGTTGCAAAGCCTTGACAATCCTGTGAGGTTCCAGACTGTTGAATCCACTCTTATAACATAAGTTTGCTTGTGGCATTAGTTTGTGTAGGGTTTTGTTTGGTCTGCTTTTCTTTTAGCTTGCCTTAGGAGAAACTTTTTGTTTCAGTCACTCTGGCTTACTTTCCTTGGAGAAGGTCTCGTAGGATTCAGAATTTACCACCCGAATATCCCCTTAATCAGGAGGTAATTTCGAGGGTAAGGATGGATCCACAAGCCAAGGTTGGGTTACATGAAGTGGAAAACCCCACTTTGAATATTGGAGGACATTTGTTTCCTCATACTCCTCCAGATTCACCTACCTCTCATTCCCTGCAGGGTGAAGAAGAACAAATCCCCACTTCACAAGACTTATCTCCCGTTGCACCAGGGGAGCTTGGATCGTTGGAATGGATAAATCAACCCCAGGACGACCCTACAACAGCTGCTGGTCCATCAGCAGCTTATTGGACATCCTCTATAGGCCACCCAGTGGCCCATTTTGTCGTTGCACCCCCACCCAGTTAGGCTAGTCCCGACGACCGCTTAGCACCTTATCGTGAGCAATTGGCTTGTTTATGTGTTATGGGTGAGGAGTTTCGAAGTCAGAAATTTCAAATAAGGTTCGACAAATGACCACCCCCAAGTCATATTTTATCTTTCGAGTCATCGGAATCATCCACGCAACACGTGACCACTGCTGAAACTGGTCAACCATCCATTCCCGCACATGCATCTCCTAGTCAGGAGACCAGCTCAGTACTTCCCACAACCCAACCTGTTGAAGGACATCAGTCCAACACACCCGTGACTACCACAGTTACATCACCTACTCCTCCCCCACCCCAAACTTCAAGGGGAGGATACTCTTTACCCCCTACCTTCTTTACGGGTAGTGGTAATCCTACGGTGAATAATCAACAACCAATGTTGGGTCAACCTTTACCTAGTGGTCAGCAAGTTGTTGCTGGGGGGAAACCCCCGTCTCTGAACCATAATACTACAGTGGCAGTTCCCATCGGGCCTTCCGTTGGAAATTCCTTACCTCATGGGCCTTCCACTTCGGGACTATCCCATGTCGGGGGATTGTCTAATTTAATTCAACCTCCATCGAGTCAAGCGTATCCAGGTCATCTTAACCCTATGCTAGGTCAACTTAATCCTGGAAACGCACTCTACGGGGTACCCTACCCCGGTAATCCTTACACTCTATGGGGACAGCAAAATGTTTTACAACATGGACCCCCACTTACAGTCCCTCAAGTCCCTCCACCCCCATTTGGTCCACCCCCACCTCCCATTGGAGGCGGCGGGCCCCCACATAACTCTGGAGGAGGCAGACCTCTACCTGCTAGCCGAGGACCACCCCACTTCGGTCATCATGCCCCCCCCCGAGTGGAGGTGGTGGAGGACCACCCCCCCCTCCCAGTGGAGGTGGGGGAGGACCATCCCATCCTAGAAGTGGTGGAGGAGCACCACCCCCTCCTGGTGGTGGTGGTGGAGGACCTTCCCATCCTGGGGGTGGTGGTGGACCACCACCCTACTATGGTGGAGGTGGTGGAGGATGCTCTTAGCCTTCCAGCGGCGACAGTGGCCCACCACCCCCTCCCGACGAAGGTGGTGGGGGCCCATCCTATTCCAGTGGTGGTAGTGGACCACCACCTCCTCCCAACGAAGGTGGTGGTGGCCCATCCTACCCTGGCGGTGGTGGCGGACCCCCACCATTTGGAGGCGGCCCACCCCCTCCTGGCGTCGGAGGAGGGTCCCCACCTTATGGTAATGGGTCACCTTATTATGGTTATGGACCACCTTACTATGGCGGCAGACCTACATTTGGTCTGGGTGGCTAGTACCCCTATGGCCAGTTTCCTCCTAGAACACCTTATGGTTAGTTGATACAAGGTCCCACAGGTCCTTATATGCCTTATCCTTACTATCAGTACTCGCAGCCTAATCTGCAGCTTCCCTTTTTGACTACTTTGGATCTACCTGACCTATCTCACTTAAGTAATGACCCCATCTACCACAGAACTAATTTGCCACCCATTCCGGTAAAACTTTCGTCAGATATCCCAAATTTTGATGGTAAGCCGGGTGAGGATCCTAAAAACCACATGATGACTTACCACTTATGGTGTTCATCCAACTCCCCGATGGACGACTCGATCCATCTTCGGTTATTCCAACGGACTCTCACTGGTTCAGCTACCAAGTGGTATATTGAATTACCACCTCATTCTTTTCCTGATTTTGGTTCTCTTGCTATGAACTTTTTGACTCATTTCCAGCTGCCTATATGGTATGAAACTGGTACAGAGCTTTTAATCTCACTCCGTCAAAATACCGCTACTCATATCTCAGATCATATACACAAGTGGCGAGGAGACGACGTCTCATTAAGGATCCTATTCCAGATCAACTCCTAGCAGATTGGTTTACGAAGTCTCTCATACCAACCATAGCACGAGATGTTTCCATGGGAGTTGCTGTCACTGAGGAACAAGCCATCGCTCGTGCCCATCTGCTATACTTAGTCTATGCTCAATCTGGCACATTGTTTGATATTCTTCTTGATGCACCCCGCAACACTTACGACCCGAAGAAACCACCCAAGGGACCCCAAGCCGATGGCATCATTGGATCCCTTCACGCCCAACCTTCTGCTCAAACTGTTGGTTCGTCGAACCCCCAGGGTTCTTCCCCATCACCAACACAAGCTGGTCACAGCACCACCAAATCATCCACTCCTGCTGTCATCGAAGAAGTGAATTCTGTCTCATCAGTTTCACCTCAAAAGTCTGGTGGTAAGAAGAAAAACAAGGGGAAACCTAAGAAATCTTCCACCCAACAAGAACAAAAGAGCACCCCTGATGATACCAAACAGAAAAGGAAGTTGAAGTATCCTTGCCTACTATGTGGTGATGATCACTTTTCTAAAGAGTGCCCCCACAGAGCCAAAGTTCAAAATTTTCTTAATAGAAAACCCACACCCGCAATTCTCAACGATCCCTTCCCTGTTCAAAATCAGCAGTTGATCGCTCACACTTCTTCTTCCCAAGGATAAGCATCCACCACCGCACATGTTCTCATGGTACGTAATGAGACTATCAACTTGAACACCCATTCTCGTTCGTATGACTCCGGTATAGCCAAAGAACCTGTTGGAAGTAATACTGAAAAAGATTCCACTTTGATGCCCGGTGTCACTGTACTGGCTGCTCCTCTCACCATAGAGAAGCCCTCTCTCCAGTCAGTGTTGCGTCCACCCAAGAGCATGATTAGAAAATTGGTTTTCAATCCTAATGCTCAGGTTGCTCAAAACTAAAACATTGTAGAGGACCTAGCACAAGCTCCTTGTGCTATGTTGATGCTCGAGGTCTTGCAAAACTGTCCGAATCAACACAAGACTCTCCTCGCTGCTATCGGCATAGTTGACCCAGATTCATCGAATACTATCATGTTCCGGCTAGAATACTTCAAACCAAGTCTCTCCCATCAATTAGCATTTCAAGTTGCTACAAACATTGCTGGGAAGATAATCCATCGTACCGTTTTGGACAAAGGAGCCTCTACGTCAGTCATGTCAATTGTTACACCAAAATGTTTTCACCCTTGTGCAAGTGTCGAAAGTGTTGCAAGTGTCGTCGTCATGACCTAGTGTCGTCATCATGACCGTTGCAAGTACCGTCATTATGACCAAGTGTTGTCATCATGACCGTTGTGATAATGTCTTCATCTTGACCGTTGTGTATACATCCCTGAAGTCATCTGGACCAAGTACTCATTTGGGAGTATTTGTACTCAGTTTGTACAACCTTTTGAGAGGTCGTCACAGGTTTCACACTAGCAACATGCGACGTCGCAAGTTGCTCTATAGCAGGGTGCGACAAGGTCTGTTAATGAGAAAAAATAGCCATTTTGAGATCTTTCTCGAAGCTTGCCCATTTGGAGGCTTATCCCTAATATCTTGGAGAGATGGTACTCAACCCCTAGCCTATTGGGAAGATCCCCTATCTCTCTCCTACCATCTCTCATCCTATCCTATCCATAACCTCATCCACTTAGTCCTATATATGTGAGGCTCACTCCCATACCAAAGGGAGGAAGACTATGGTATCTACATGCTAGTGAAATCTCTCTTGGACACTTTCACTCACCTCTTGGAGACTCTCATGCTTCCTTGGAAGGGCTTGGCAATTGGCTTGTGTGGAGAAGGGTTACTACGTTAAGTCATTGGTTGTAGTTCTATATCTCTATCATGTACTCCTCTATTTGAAGTAATACAAATGCTTTCCACCAATATTGTCTCTTATGTATGATGATGTTGTGTTGTTTACCTACTTAACTGTTTACATAGATCTCTTATTATATAGATGCTCTTTACTCGTTTCTCTTTTCTGTGTCTTGACAGGTCTTGCAGCTTGGATCTGACGACCGTGGGACGTGGAGCAACATAACAGGAGAAAGGATAGTGAATCAAAGAGGTAAGACATCTAGTACTTGATCCTTAAGTAGATCTAGGAAACACATTTGTAGTCTGTTTTATTTGTTCTAGACTCGCATTGAGCTAGGGAGATCCAGCTCGTCTTCGATCGAGTGGATTGTTCGGTAACAAATTTGGATACCATATTGGGGAGTATTCTTGTTTAGTGATCGTTAATCTGAGTCATTTTCAGTCGATTACCTGTCACAAGCCTTGTTATCTTTTTACCATTTTCTTTCTTAGGATTGATTCCATTGTCAGATCTTCACGTTGAAGATCTTGATCTTCTTCCTTTGAGTTTATACAACTCAGTTTCAAACCTGTTTCTAGTTCATTTTTTAGGAGATCTGATTCATTTTTGAATCTAGAACTCGCCTGTCGCACTTGGGCAGTGAAAACAAAGTGACACTGTGTTTTGTTGAGTCTTTTTCCTTTGACTGTAGCTTTCTTGTTGTGGCCCATGCTTTATTGAACTGCGACATTGTCGCACCTCTTGTATAGGTATGATGTCGCACTATCTACACAGAAAAAGTGCGCCGATCGGTCAATGCTTGGCATATAGGCATCCATTCCCTTGTTTGGCAGTCTGAGCCCTGGTTTGGTGTATGAACTCTTCTTGTGCTGCATCATTCAGCCAGAGATCCCATTCTGATTTGTGTGTTGGAAGTGTTTGGTATTTTGTGTGGATTTGTATTGGGTCCCATTCTAACATGTTCAGCTTGGTAGTGGTGGATACTTTGGGTTCCCCCATCTTCATCCACTTGACCTTGTTATCCCTCCTCTCCTCACCTTATCTAATATTTGCACTAGATTTGATCCCAAACCTCTTTTTGCATGTGTTATTTGGCTTGTTTGTATTGGTTTTTGGGTTTTTTGAGTTTTGGATTCATGTTTGGCCCCTTGAGTAAAAACTAGTGTTTTGCTTGCATTTTTAAGCGAAATGGGGGGGTCATGAATCGTGCATTCTTCAGTCATTTTGGCCCATCTCAAGGTTTTGAGATCTTTTTGCTTTGGTGTGCTTGACTTGTTTTAGAGACTTGAAGAGTGTGGGATGTCCATGTCTTTTTGAGCCTCTCTTTCTTGGGTTATGCATCTTGTTTCCCTTACATGCTGAGCTATTCAATCATTTTTGGGGAAGATTGATTCTTTATCTCCACTTTAGTTCAAAGAAAAGCTTGATTTTGTCACTCTTTTGCTATATTCATGAAATTGGAAAACATAAGTGTTCTTCTTACTTTAATTTGATCATTTGAAATTCTTGGTCTCACACTCATAAGAAGAAGAAATATTCGTTTTAGTTTTGTGTGCATTTGAGTTAGATAAGATTGTTAAGTGCTTATCTTTGTCTTGCATTTGATTGGAAATGTTTATGGAATCCTTCTTTCCGTAGCTTAGAAGTGTCTTTTCCAAGTGTAAAAAGATAGAAAATGACTTATAATTATTGCATTTGGTAGATTTTGAGCCTTTCTTGAGTGTCCTTAAGTTGTTTGGGTGCTTGCCATTTTTCTTTGGGAATTTCTGAAAGATTAGAGTGTTGTAGATATCTTCCCACTTTCTGTATATAGATATGAAAAGCGTTTAGTTATCAAATTCCATTTTTGGTACGTGCATTTGAAAATTGAAAGTGCTTCATTATTTTTTCTTATACATTGTTAAGATTAGTTGCATCTTTCATTTTCTTTACGCTTTTTGGCTGATTACTGCAGAAAGTTAGAATTATTGCACTCTAGGAAGGAATTCTTCTTTTCGCTACTACTTAAGTACTTTTGGTTTGAAAGAAAGAAATATCTCTCCTTACCTTAAGTAGTCATTGAAAAGGAAAAAAAATGTGCATTATCATGTAGTTGAGGATTGCATTATGTTTACATTTATGTACTCACCTCATGCATCCACCTAACCGTACAAGATAAAATTAACGCTAGTTTAGGTTAAAATCATTTAGTAACTTTGTGTAAGTTAGAGACGTGTTTCGACGTCATTAAGCGTGGTAGCTGTCGTTACTTGATAGCACTGTAGTCTAGGGGTATTGTAGTCTTCCACGTACATCGGTATATCGAGCTCCTTCACGTACCCACCAAGTACCATAATCCATACTTGGCGTATATTGAAGGGTGTATCACGTAGTCGACACGTATATTGGAAGGTCTCATGCCAACGGATATGCATTAGATAGAACCACTATGGATTTGAGCTCCCACGTACTTTGCATATATCGGGAGACACCATTAGGATTCCTGAAACCAACCGAGTTAACCATTTGGCTGTCTTGGCAAAGCAATACACCGAGAACAACACTCAGGGATATTAGCACGCATGTCTTGTCCAGGTAGTCGGGTATGTAGGCAAGGGTACAGTCCCAATCCTCCTTGTCACGTCATATTGTTGGACCCTGCAGTATATTGCGGTTTGTGATGCCTTGATAATCTCGTGAGATTCCAGACTTTTGAATCCACTCCTATTCACACAGTTTGCTTGTTGATTTTAGACTTGAGTAGTGTTTGATTTGTGTGGTACTTTAGAGACTCTTAGGAAGTTTAGATATGGAAGATTCTTCCGGGACTACCAACCAAGGCACTCCTTTCCAAGGTATGCCATTCATTATTCCCCCTTGTGGAACTGTTGATCCTCCCTTTATGGCTACGTTGAGTCTTCCTGGATTGACGATAGGATTACCAGTATGGTTATTCTCCAATCCAGTTACGCCAAGTGCACCAATCGTGTCGGACCTAGTTCCTTCACCACATGAGCATCGATCTCATGATGACCCTTCTCCTTCTCCATCGAAATATGAATCGGCTTCCATCTCTTCCTCTTCTCCTACTGAAAACTCTGATGTTAGTAAGAAGGCTGGTGTGAAGAAGAAGAAAGGAAAGATTAAGAAGAAGAAAGATAAGAAAGAGACCAAGCGTCAACCATCTGCCTTTGATGGAACTCATTCTATGAGAACACCTCGCAAGCCAAATTTCCCTTGCAAACTTTGCAAGGGTGATCACCTTCTCAAGAATTGTCCTGATCTTTCCCGTGTGTCAGAAGTGTGGTCTAAAAAACCAAAACCACTTGTATCATCAACCTCTGACCATCATGTTGATGATACTCCCTCGACCAGTGACCCATTGGTGACGGGTCGGAAGGGTAGAGCTGCATACCCTTGCTGGATATGCAAGGCCTTGCATCGTACTTACCTTTGTCCAAGCATGGATGAAGCTTCACGGTGGTTGGAAGATATTACTAGTTCTCAACAGGTGCTTCCAATAAGCGATAGTAAGTTGTCCCTCAATCCTCCGCTGGTTGACCAAGTGATCAATTCAGTTTCATCTGTAATTGATCCCACTCTTCCTTCCGAGAGTGAAGTGATCGAGTTGCTGTCATCTCCACTTGATCCCACTCTTTCATTGGAGAAAGTCCAGACTGAAGCAGTCACCATGACACAATCTTTGTCTCATTCTTATCTTCCAAGTGAGAGTGAATTGGAAACCGCTGATGTTTTCCTAGTCAGTTTAGAATGTCCTAGGCAAGGGTAAAACCTGTCCATTTCTATAGGACCCCCTCCAAGTATTGAGGTCATTTCCTTTGATTGGAATGGTCTAACAGAATCTCGTCTTCCTTCGAGTATTCCTTTTCAAATATTTGTAGGAGTTTCCGATAAATAAATCTTTCGTATGATAGTTGATGAGGGAGCTTCTGTTATTATTTTATCCTCAACTACTTGGAAAGCTATAGGTTCCCCTTAGCTTGTGTCGGTAACTGACCATATTTTGTCTTTTAATAGAAGGCCTACTGGACCTTTAGGGATTCTCCCACTGTTACCTGTCACGTTGAGAGGTAAAACTGTTTATGTTGATGTCATGGTTGTCCTTTAGATTTCAATCTACTCCTTGGACATGATTATGTCTATGCTATGAAAGCTGTTGTGTCCACACTCTTTCGAGTGATGTATTTTCCTCATCATGGGAATGTTGTGGCCATTGATCAGCTTTCCTTCGTGACACCCACTCATCATATGACACCTAGTCATCAGACTTCCCTGAATGTTCCACATGTCTTAGTGGTTTCTTCCCCCTGAGAATAGGGTAAGAGCATAGTTTATGTCATGTTTCAAGCTCGTTAAAAAATTAAACCAACCTTCAAGCAAAGTTTTTCTTTGATTTCAAGCTTGCATAAAAATGAAACCATTTCACATGAGCATAGTTCCCGTTCTATGTCAAGCTCATTAAAAAATGAAATAGGTTCCCATGAGCATAGTTCCCATTCTATGTCAAGCTCGTTAAAAAATGAAATAGGTTCCTACTAGCATAGTTTACCTTTGGTTTCAAGCTTTTGTAAAAATGAAACCAATCCACTCGAGCATAGTTTTATTCCATTTCAAGCTCGTTAAAAAATAAGATGGGCCCCCTCAAGCATAGTTATTGTCTATTTCAAGCTTGTGTAAAAATGAAATAGATCTCCCTCCCATCAGTTCGAGTCTCTCGCTAGAGTTAGAATTTGAACCTTCATTTCATCTGATTCTCGTTTTCCCCCCCTTGGTGAACATTTTCATATTAGTAGCCAGGTTGGTAGTTGGGTTAGCAAGCATCATTTTTAGACAAAATGAAGCTTGGGGGGCATGTCACATGTCGTATCGTCAGCAATCATGTTGAGGGAACACCACCATGTTAAGCCACTAGCAATCATGATGGGGGCATTTACCAACCTCTGGGCATCATGTTGGGAAGGAAACTGTCAATGGGCCTTAACTTATGAGCATAGTTTCCTTTCTGCGTCAAGCTCTTTAAAAAATGAAACAAGTATTTTGAGTAGAGTTCTATTCCTGTATCAAGCTCATTAAAAAATGAAACATATCCTTTCCCTTTGAGTTGAGTCTCCTCGTAAACTTAGTACCTGAACCTTCTTTTCACCCGCCTATGCCTTAGGAAGATGAAATGAAGCTTGGGGGCACCTCTTCAACCTCTGGAAGTTAGGTTGAAGTCAACTCGATCGCCTCTCCACACCACATTGGAGCTAAGTCACTTACTTCTAGCAATCATGCTGGGGGCATGTACCAACCTTTGGATTTCATGACGGGAAGAAGTTCACCATTGGGAACATTTTCGAGCATACTTTCCTTTCTTAGGTTTCGATCTCATTAAACCATGAAAAATATCCTGAGCATAGTTCATTTTCTGTTACAAGCTCATCAAAAAATGAAGCAGACACCATGAGCATTCTTCCAACCTATCTTCGAGCTTGTTAAAAACAGTAAGATGGCATTTGAGCTTACTTATCACTTTTTTCGCGCTTTGGTTGAAACATGAAAAGTGGTTTGAGATTACTTTTCACTTTTTTCGTGCTCTGGTTAAAACATGAAAAGTGGTTTGAGCTTATTTTTTACTTTTTCGTGCTCTGGTTCAAACATGAAAAATATTCCGAGTGCTTTTGATACCATTCTCGTGCTCATTAAAAATTTGAGTAAAAAGGTGTGTCTAACGAGTATAGGTTTATCACTTTATCCGGCCTTGCCAGACTATTTACAGAAAAGGAACTGTGCCGAGTTTACTTTTTCCTTTGTCGTACTCGGTCATCAACCATGACAAAGTTGTTCATGGAGTCCTTTTTAAGCTCTTTTCAGACTCCCTAAATAGGAAAAGATTGCCAAGCAAACTTGATGATTTCATGCTTGTAAAAGCATTTGAATGATCGTCTTTCTGGTGATAGTTTACCCCTTTTTCGGACCAGAGGGCACTATTTACGAAAAATGTATACTTCAATCAATCATGATTGGAAGAGTCCTCTCCTGCGTTGTTTTACCCTTTTTTCGGGCGCTGAGGCTAACTTTACGAAAAAGGACCGTTGGAGTCTCCTTTAGTTCTTTTCAGACTCTCTAAACATGAAATGACATCGAGTTTTCCTTCTCTGGACTCGTTAAATTTTAAACATTGAAGGGCCCATTATGGGACGAACCCCTCCTTTCCTAGGTTCGTAAAACATTTGGGATTGGACTCATCTATGAGATGAGCTATATCGAGCATTTGGTTACCCTCATCAAGCTCGTTAAAAAACAAGTGAGGCACTCATCATTCATGATGGGGAAAAAGGAAAGTGTTTGTGTTACATACCTTAGTGGCAGTATATAGTCGTTATTGAACATGGCACTCGTTTGCATTTTGCATTTAGTACTTGGGTAATCTGTTTGTCTTCGAATCCTGTCAATTCCATGAGTCTTGCCACTCCTTTGGATCAACCAAAGAATTCTTCCACCATCAGTTGCATTAGGGGTTGGGATCATTATTGTCAAGTCAATACTGCCAAGTCATGCCATGCCCATGTTCAAGAGACGTTTGTTCCTCATTATCTGCAGTCAGTACACCTTCGATCATGTTGGTCTACCTTGATTTAGTCTCACATGTTATTGTACCATCCGATCCACTCTACACATTTTGTCGTGTTTTGTGTCAATTGATGGAGGATTCATCATGGCCCTCCTTCGACGGATTCATCCTTGTCGACTTCAACTCATCATCCAAGGATCGAATCTAGAAACCAACCAAGTACCTTGGCCCTGCATGCCTCAATGGCAGGTTACCTCACTTTCATCATGAGTTTACATCATTGACTCTTGATTGAAAGATTTCATCTTGCATTCGACGTCAACTCATTTATTCACGCTTGATGATATGTACTGTGATACCTTGGGAATCATTGACATTAATGGTGATCTCCCTCGCACTTGTTAACGGTTTACGTCAATGACTGGTAATCAAGTGGTTTCTACCATGTTCGACGTCAAGACATTTGTAATCACATGGATAGATTCGTATCATTGTGGGTTCAGCTTGAAGACCCTGGGGAGTCATGTTTTACCCAGGTTGCGATGGAGTTTGTATTAAGTCATATTACACGGATCCACTTTTGTATTGGTCGTGGCTGTGTTATCTTCTCATCATGGATCTACGCTTGTGTCTAGTATCCATGATTGTGTTCAATCGGTCATTACTCCCATGGATCTGCAATGTATTGGTCAACAACCATGATTGTACTACATATGAGATTGTCAGTTCAGAGTCAGTTGTACTACAGCAGCGTCCTTCATTCAACAAGTCTTTTGCCATTATTTCTATCAAAGCACTTCACTTGTACATCCTTGACAGCTTCATGCTTTGGGGGGCATTCTGTTACACCAAAATGTCGTCACCCTTGTGCAAGTGTCACAAGTGTCGCAAGTGTTGCAAGTGTCATTGTCATGACCTAGTGTCGTCATCATGACCGTTGCAAGTATCGTCATTATGACCAAGTGTTGTCATCATGACCGTTGTGATAATGTCATCATCTTGACCATTGTGTATACATACCTGAAGTCATCTGCACCAAGTACTCTTTTGGGAGGATTTGTACTCAGTTTTTACAACCTTTTGAGAGGTCGTCAAAGATTGCACACTAGCAACATGCGACGTCACAAGTTTCTCTATAGTAGGGTGCGACGAGGCCTGTTAATGGGCAAAAATAGCGATTTCGTGATATTTCTCGAAGCTTGCCCATTTGGAGGCTTATCCCTGATATCTTGGAGAGCTGGTACTCGACCCCTAGCCTATTGGGAAGATCCCCCATCTCTCTCCTACCATCTCTCATCCTATCCTATCCATAACCTCATCCACTTAGTCCTATATATGTGAGGCTCACTCCCATACCAAAGGGAGGAAGACTATGGTATCTACATGCTAGTGAAATCTCTCTTGGACACTTTCACTCACCTCTTGGAGACTCTCATGCTTCCTTGGAAGGGCTTGGCAATTGGCTTGTGTGGAGAAGGGCTGCTACGTTAAGTCATTGGTTGTAGTTCTATATATCTATCATGTACTCCTCTATTTGCAGTAATGCAAATGATTTCCACCAATATTGTCTCTTATGTATGATGATGTTGTGTTGTTTACCTACTTAACTGTTTACATAGATCTCTTATTGTATAGATTCTCTTTACTCGTTTCTCTTTTCTGTGTCTTGACAGGTCTTGCAGCTTGGATCTGACGACCATGGGACGTGGAGTAACATAATGGGAGAAAGGATAGCGAATCAAAGAGGTAAGACATCTAGTACTTGATCCTTAAGTAGATCTAGGAAACACATTTGTAGTCTGTTTTATTTGTTCTAGACTCGCATTGAGCTAGGGAGATCCAGCTCACCTCCAGTCGAGTGGATTGTCCGGTAACATCGATCGCATGTTGGAGAGCCATTGGTTCTCCCGAGTTGAACCGTTCTCCTACCACTTTGAGATCCTTCTATGGACATGGATTTCAACCTCATGGGTTGTTACAAGCTTTACCTGTTGAGCTGGGGGGCAAGACCGCAACCCTTAATGTGGAAGTGGTCACTTCCCCATTAGATTATAACATTCTACATGGTCGTAATTGGTTTTATTCCATGACTACGGTCGCATCATCTGTCTTCCACACAGTACAATTCCCCCATCAAGGCTGAATTATCACAGTCGACCAACTGGATTTTTGCACACCTGATACCACTACTCATCCGGGCAATAACGTTCCTTCAATTGGAAAATCTTCGCAAAAGTATGAGAGTGTGGGGGTGGGCCTCCTTAATGATTCATCCCTTATGGGCATCTTTCTTACTTCGGATCCCCCAAACCATGTTTCCATGGTGAACATGATATCCTCGTAGATTTCATCTACCCCTAACTCCATTGATTCATGGCTTGTACCTGACGAAGCCACCACACACCTAATTGGAGACATCATGCCTCTATCACCTGCTAAACTCGTATACGAGTCTATCCAATCAGCACCAGAGTACCACTTGGTTGTGGCCTCCATTTCCTATGCTCTACAACGGACTTTTCATTCTGACGAGTCCATTATGGAAATCATGATCGCAGATGATCCTCCGTGGGAAGACCTCCATCATCATTCATCTTCTTTTCCCATGTGGGATACTGTGGAGAACAACATTCACACCATCATGACACCGGATGTCTACTCTGGGTCTCAGTCCACAATACTTACGTGTCAAACGGACTCCGAAGGCAACTTAGCCAACATCGAACCCACCACCTCGATAGACATTTCGGTTACTCCTGGTGTTGTGGAACACATTCATTTAGGCCAGAAGTGTTCCCCTAAAGAATTCATAGCTTGTATGGCCTTATTCAAGCGATTTCGAGACTTTTTTGCTTGGACCTACGAGGAGATGCCTAGGATAGATCCCTCCATTATTTTACACGAGATTAAAACCTATGCCGACATCAAACCTGTCTGCCAAAATATTCGACCGGTACACCCTCGGAAGACTATGGCAATCAAGGCAGAGATTGAGAAACTCTTGAAGTCCGGATTCATCTATCCCTTCCCATTGACAGAATGGGTCTCAAACGTCGTCCTTGTTACTAAAAAATAGGGTACCATTCGTGTTTGTGTCGATTATCGGGATCTCAACAAAGCTTGTCCCAAGGATAAATACTCGAATCCCTTTATTGACCAGATTATCGACAATTGTGCTAGAAGTGTCATTTTTTCATTCATGGATGGCTTTTCTGGATACAACCAAATTGAGATCCACCCCACCGACCAACACAAGACTACATTCATATGCCTTTGGGGAATGTTTGCGCATCGTAAAATTCCGTTTGGTCCTAAAAATGTTGGTGCCACATTCCAGCGGGCCATGTTGTACGCCTTCCATGATGTGAAGGAATTTGTGGAGCCCTACTTGGATGACCTCCCTGCCCACTCGAAGCAACGTGAGTTCCACTTAGATCATCTGACGACCATTTTCCTCAAATGTAGATGGTACAATATCCGTCTGAATCCTCATAAGTGTATTTTTTTTGTTGAGTCTAGAGGCCTCTTAGGGTTTATCGTCTCGAAAGATGGGATTCGCATTGATCCCTTGAAGGTGGAAGCCATCGTCGCTCTTCCACCTCTAACTAACATTACGGAACTTCAGAGTCTTCAAGGACGTGCGACTTATTTAAGGTGTTTTGTTTGTAATTTCGCACAAAAGATGCAGGGTTATATGAGATTGATGAAAAAAGACGTCCTGTTCATCTGGGATGATCAAGCTTAACAATATTTTGAAAGTTTGAAACATGCCATCATGCATGCCCCTGTGCTCTAATCGTCGAATTACTATCGAGATTACATTTTATATATCGCCGCTTCCGACACCACTATCGCCATGGTTTTGGTACAGGAAGATCAGAACGCCCAAGAACATGTGATATACTATGCCAGCAAAGGTCTCATTGACACTGAAACTCGCTATTCACATGTTGAGAAGCTCACTCTCGCGGCTGTCATTGCCGTGCAGAAGTTTTGTCATTACATTTTTCTCCGCACCACCACTATCATCACTGATTCCAACCCCATGTACCACGTTTTGACTCGTCAGGTGCTTGGGAGCAAGTATTCACGATGGATCGTGATACTGCAAGAATTCGATCTTATTTTCGAAAAAGCCAAGTCTAAAAAGTCTTTGGTGTTTGCTGAGCTCATCTGCAACCTCCCCCATACTGATGCAGAATCTGAGCCCAATGACTTGTTTCTAGATTAGTCATTGTTTCTTATCGGTACGTCTGATTCGTGGTATGGAGATATTACATTGTATCTTCAAACCCAATGCTTCAGCCCTGAATTGTCTCAGGACGTCCGTCATCGAATACACCACCATGCAAAGTATTATCTGATTATCAGTGATACTTTGTACCGTCGTGGCATTGATTCTATCCTTTGATGTTGTCTGACTCATGATGAGGCTGCACGCGTTCTGAATGGCTGTCATGCTGGGGCATGTGGGATTCACCTCTCTGGGATGGTTACAACCCAGAAGATTTTGTGCGCAGGATATTACTGGCCGTCTATCTTCAAAGATTGCATCGAGGCCGTAAAAAAATGTCCTTCATGTCAACACTTTCATACAAAAAAGCGCACCCATCCCGCCACGTTACACCCGGTTATTTCTGTTGGCCCCTTCGCTAAATGGGGCATCGATTTCATGCATTGTAAGTAGCTACCTCAGCTGGGGGGCATAGTTACGTCATTGTAGCTGTGGACTACTTCACAAAGTGGGCCGAGGCAATGCCTACATACACGAACGATGACAAGACCACCACACTCTTCATGTTTAATCATGTAATAGCACGGTTTGGAGTCCTCAAGCGATAGTTACTGACCATGGTTCTCACTTTATGAACCATATGGTTGACGAGTTGAGCGATAGATTGGGTTTTCGCCATGAAAACTCAACACCGTACTACCCTCATTCAAATGGACAGGTCGAGGTCATTAATAAGGTCTTGAAAACTATGGTTCAACATATGGTAGGTACGCATAAGGCTAATTGGAATAATATGCTCTTCTCTGCGCTTTGGGATTATAGAACCTCCGTTAAAACCGCCATTGGATTTACTCCTTTCCAACTAGTGTATGGATTGGAGGCGGTCCTTCCCATTGAGTGCGAGATTCGATCTCTCAAGCTCACCATTGAACTTCTCCCAAACACTACTACCTGTTGGTTGTGGAGACAGATCTTCTAGTCTCATAGATGATATTGTATCAGTCGTGTTTGTACCCAAGTTCTATATGATATGTAGGTGGACTGTACACTCACCCCAGCGGGGGGTGTGGGGGGGCATCGCCAGCTGTTTTGCGGGCCCATGGTTTTGGGTATCCCGTGGTATTTTCCCATTGTATTTCCCTTATAAAAGAAAGACATTGTAATACGGCCAGGGTGGTTGATGTATTAGGTTTTATGCATTGTAAAGATCTTTGAGATCTGGAGAGAGACTGTGAAACAGAGAAGAGGAAGTGCAGCGGTTGTGCTGTAGGTTGTATCCCTTTGACTTGCTGGATGGTAATAATAATAAGGACTGGAAAATTCAGTGTGGACGTAGCCCAAGTTGGGTGAACCACGATATATCTGTGTCTCTCTTGTAATGTGTATGTGTGATTATATTTGCATTTCTGTTTATTGTTATTGCTTTGGGATCCTGTTTTTCTAACACTACCGAGGAAGAACGTTTCCTTTACCTAGCCAAGCTCGATGAGACTCGCCGAGATGTCTCTCTTGCCAACATGGATCACAAGAAACGCATCAAAGCACAATATGACAAGTCGGTAGAACCTCACGCCTATAGCGAAGGAGATTTGATCCTCACATATGAACAGAAGCATGATAAGCTAGGGGCAAGAAAGTTTGAGTCCATGTGGCATGGACCTTACGTAGTGAAACATGTCTTAGAGAAGGAAGCTTATGAGCTTGAATACTACAATGGGATATCTTTGGGTCAGCCCCGCAATGGGCTCTACCTAAAGAGGTACTATGCCTGAGTCTTACATGCATGAGAACTTTTGTATATACTATACATGGCGTGTGTGTATTTTTTGTGTGGTATGACGCTTTGATTTCTTGCATGTTTAGGTCTTGTTTCATTTCTTATACCATGTTCTGTCTACTTGTGAAGATGGAAACATGCTATGGATTCGCGGACGGTGCTAGTCGACATACCCACAACCTTGCTTCGGCAGCCTGGGTACTCTATTCACCTACCAACGAGCTCATCATCTCAAGGGGAATGTGTCTAGGTTTCGCGACCAACAATGCTGCAGAATATCAAGCAGTAATTGGAATCCTAACTGACGCCATTTCTTTAGGTATGGACCATGTTTTCATCCACCTGGATTCTCAACTAGCGGTCTCCCATATTAACCGAGTCTACGCCATCTACGATCCTACATTACTCCGTCTCTATCAACAAGTCCTTCTTCTGGAAAGGTCCTTCGAGTCCATTCAGTACTTGCACATTCCACGAGACATTAACATAGTTGCTGATTCCATGACCAAATTCATTTTATATTGGTACATTGTACACACACTGTTAAATTTTTAGAATTTACTTCAATCTGATCTAGGATCTTAACTGAGAGAAAAATATGTGCAGCAAATCTACAACATATCAATCATGGATACAATAATGCAAGCACACAAGAGACACAAAGTTTACTTGGGGAAAACCATAAAGGTGAAAAACCCCAATAACTTCCTCAGAGATAGATAGAGAAATGATACAACCATAATACAAGAGATAGTCTTCTCCTAGCAGCAGCGCCTCCTCCTCATAAGTGTGCCACTTTCTGAATGAGAGAAGTGTGTGAATGAATAATCAAATAGAGATCTCCCGATCTCTATTTATACTTGTTCTGTCCTGCCCAATAAACTAATCCGGACCGACCCCACACTTGGTGGTCTAATAACCCTTTGACCCACATGGTCGACCCCCAATAGGGTGGTCTAATAACCCTTCGACCCACATGACTTATACAGGGCCGACCCCAACAAGGTGGTCTAATAACCCATCAAGTATAAGTTACGACACTTACAATATAAATAATGACACTTCCGTAGAGAGGAATAATAACATCTCTATAGGAATACAAACACTTCCGTATAGAGGAATAATACCATATCTATAGGAGTACAAAATACATATATCAAATACATGGGTGAAATACATTCCGAAGTTACATATACATCAACACTCCCTCTTAACTAGGAAGGTATTTCTCGACACAGATCTGCTAGCACAAGTCTTCTTCTCTGGATCATCATCAGCAAATCATCATCCTCGAATCATCGTCATCGTCACTGCTGCTGCTATCTCAATCAATCTCTGAATATACTCGTCATAGGAATTTCTACAGAGCCAGTCCTTTTTCATACTGGATGTAGGCCCACCACCAGCAGGTCTTCATCATCACTGGTCATACTATGGAATTCTCAGGACTTATTACGTGCATCACAAAACCTTAAAAGAGTCTCTTGACTAGCAAGAACCCTAAAGAGCATCTGAGGCCTTTTTCATCCTGTCCAGATCTCCAGGACTTATTACATGTGACTATCACAAAACCTTAAAAGAGTGTCCCAGGAATGTTTATGTGCATAGCACGACTAGTAAGAACTCTAAAGAGCATCCCAAGAACATTTATGTGCCTAAGCATGACCAACAAGATCTCCAGGACTGATTACATGTGACCTCTGCTACAATCCCTCAAAAGAGCATCCCAGGGCTCATTACGGGCACACAACCCAACCTATCGGATCTCCTAGGTCTTACATGTAGCAGCCCACCACAAACCCTCGAAAGAGCATCCCAGGACTTATTATGGGCACACAGCCCAACCTATCATATCTCCCAAGTGTTAACACCCAAAAAGTGCTCACTAGCTCATTTCCTTATTCACATGACCCATTTGTCCACTTTTTCACCATTTGGGCCTCTAAAGCCATCAAAAGGTCACCAAAAGACCTTAATACACCCATTTTTCCACTCAAAATGAATATTTTTCCTCAAAAAGCATAAAAAACCCACAAAAAGGGTCCAGAATTCCCAAAAATATTAAAAACGGAATAAAAATATTAAAAATATTCAAAAAAAAGGAAAAATGAGGGAAAAGATACCTATACCATGTTGGTCAATACCATTGGTTTCCTCAAAACCATAATGGTATTCCCCACCACCAAAAACTATAAAAAGGTGGTAGGGGCTCCTCACTTTCCATCCATCCATCATCCTATCCTCATGCTATCAAAATCTCTCATGAGCTTTTGACCATTGTAGCTATCTTGGAGAAGAGACCTTTGGAGCTTGGAGCTACTCACCTTGGAAGTTGCTCAACACAAATCCTCACCATTTGAGGTATCTTAAGACAATACTCATTCTTTTTATTTCTTGTTCTTGAATCATTTTCAGAAAATTTTATTTGTTATATGCACATGCTAGTTTAGTTTAGATTTAGATTTATAATAATTGTTTTTGCTTTCAATATTTGAAACTGCTATCACTTGTTGATAGGTGCCCATTGCACTAAGCTTGGTTGCAAAACCAAGCCAACAGTTTTTGGCGACTCTGCTGGCTTCGAATTCTTAGATCTCAGTTTTTTGCTTTAGATCTTAGTTTTTGTTAGTTTTAATCAATTTAATTTATAGATCTGACATCCTAGACAGCAGATCCATTGTTGTTCTAGATCTTGGCCCCTTGTATTGCCATTAACAACCCGAAATTTCCATTTTCGGGTTCATTTTTCGACGTCCGTTTTCGGCTTTCGCCTCGCAGTTTTTGCCTGACAGTTGCGCGACTCATCACAACCTTGCGGGTTTTTTCCGCACGGCTTCACGACCAATTTACGCGCTGCACATCGCGGCTTCGTGGCCATTTGCTGCGCTGGAAATTGTGACTCTGTGACGAAAACCGACGCTGCACATCGCGGCTGAAACCCGTGCTCTCCATCGCGACTGTGTGACAGAAATCTGTGCTACACATCGTGGCTTCTCGGCCGAAACCTGCGCGGCCCATCGCGGCTGTTTTTCTGAAACCCACGATGCAATTTTTTTCAATTCGGCCAATTCTTTGAAGATTATTTTTTGCTGTATTTTCTACCCATTTAGCATATTTTACAGTATTAAATTTCCTGCATTTTTACAACCATATGAAATCTTTTACTATTTAGAATGCTCCATTAAAAAGTCTTTTTACAAAATTTTCAGAAATTGAAAGAGAGATTTTTCTGCATTTTATCTAGATCAAGGTTTTACTGTTTATTTGCTCGAAACTTTTTCCCAAGCAATTTTTAAGAGATCCATTTATTTCTTGAAGTATTCATGTTATTTTCTTTCCTTCGAATTATTTCAAAGATCCATTATGTTTGAATAGTTTTTTCAAGCATTTACATTTCAAAAACGCCTTTATTTTTTGCAAAACTGGAAGCGTCTTTTCTTTCATTTGTAAAATCGCCCAAGCGAGGCAAATCAATTTTAGTTTAAATACCACACTTGCACCCACTCTGCCACATAATTTAAACTGAGCCTCAAAATTTACCTTAATCTCAACCAACTTTTAACCCCACTTGGGGAGCACTTAAAAGAATTTTGTAGTTAGGTAGAATTGAGGGGATAGGTATTCCAATAACACCCCTCAGTTATTACATTTGAGACATAGCTGTTGTCCATTAGGGAACCAAAATTACCTAGTATTTTTTGGCACGGTCACAACCCGTTTATCAGAGGGCCTCTCCCCTAGGAGGGTTGAAGTCCCCAGATTGGTTCCAGAGGCCTGAGTGGAATACCGCAATCCATTCAGTAACCGAAGGCTACCTTTCGCAGTTCTCGGGGTATCCTTGTATGGGGGTACTATAGTAAAAGGACCAAACGGTAGATTCACCTTTTCTGAACGTGTCATGAATGGGGTATCCTAGTTGCCACTCTTTAGGATTGTCTACCCGGTGTCCCTCCTGGTAGGGGGATATCTAGCCGTTGATTCAACACTCTATATTGTCTGACTTGGATTTCATCACCTTGCAGAGGATATCGTTTGTTCACTCACAATACTTCTAGTTAGGTGTTTGCATGATACATTACCCACCTTTGGTCTAGTAGCACCTCTTTTTTCTAGAAACTATTTGATTGTTGGTATTCTGACCAATTTTGTTGCATCCCTCCACTTATTATAGCACAACTGCTATAATAAGTGCTTTTTGAGGTTGATTTTTGGCCTGAGAGCCTTTATTTTCACTCCCCTTTTTTGCACTCTTGGTTGCATTAGGGTTTTGATTTTTTTACATCACCACCTTACACTGAAATTTTTTATTTCTCACCATTGAGAATTTTAGACGATCTCGTTGTCTTCAGGGTGAACTCCCTCAGTTCAGTCTACTTGGCTCTCCACGTCACCGACGTCGAGCCTTATCCCTTGACTCCACACGTCATCGGCCAAACATACAGTCATCCGATTCTGACATGCCTCACTTCACATCAGATTCCGAGGCTGAATCCGAAGACCCTACTGAATTATTACCAACCAACCTCATGGCTGGAACACAATACGACCCACTTTTTACCAGTACTATTGGAGATACATCCACAAACCCTTCTACTACTGTGCCATCCATGGTAACAAAAACCCCTCTAGGAATGCCTAATATAGGGGACACTCCACCTTTAGGTATGCCCAACATAGGACTACCTCCTATTATGGGTATGCCAAACATAAGAATCACACCACCTGTCATTACCACAACACAGATCCCAGGAATTCCTGGCACTATTCTTAACCCCGGTGTAACCCATGTTGCACTTGCAAACACTGGTCCATACCAAACCACAGCAGTTGGAGGACACATACCTTCAATACCTAGCATATCCTTAGGGGCTACTGGGCCACTACATAATGCCACCATGAATAGTTATGTCCCAGTCACTATGACACACCCATCTGGTAGTTTACCTTACATGGCTAGTCTGAACTTACCAGACTTAGCCAGGCTAACCAATGATCCTATCAGGCACAACCCTACATGGCCACCCATGCCTACAAAGCTCCCCTCGGACATACCCAAGTTTGAAGGAAAACCTGTGGAGGACCCTCAAAACCACATAATGTCTGTTCACCTATGGTGTTCATCTAACTCCATAGTGGATGACTCCATTCGTCTAAGACTGTTGCAACGAACGTTCACTGGATCTGCAGCCAAGTGGTACATTGAACAACCACATGGGACCCACCATACTTTTACGTCTCTCGCCTCCACTTTCCTTCAGTTTTTTCAGCTACCTGTACGTTACGATGCAGGAGTTGAAATACTGTTGTCTTGTAGACAAAACACAGCGACCCACATCACGGACCACATCCATGAGTGGCGCAAGCGTCGTAGCCTCTGTAAGATTAAACTGGATGACCATATATTTTTGGACTGGTTTCTTAAATCACTCCTACCCCTCATAGCAAAAGACGTAGCTTCCGAACAACCCTAGTCAGAGGAAGAAGCTATCCTAAAAGCTCAGCAATTTGACCTAATTTACGGCCAATCAGGCTATCTCTACACCATCATACCGGATGCCCCACGAGGCGATTCTTCACACGGTGACGTGTCGGGGGCATCACATGCCGCTGATGGTATTATTGGCCAAGTCACACCGCAAATTAAACCTTTTAGCATGGTGAGCACCATAAATGCCCCAGACCTCTCTAGGGCTACATCTAATTCTGGAGCGACAACTTCGTATGCTCCAACGAATCAGACTCATCACACTCATGGACCCTCTTGTCCACAACATTGCTATGGGAAAGCGCCATCGGCATATGTACCTCCCACATACTATAACCAACCTGCCACCCATAACCCGATTCAGTTCCCGCCACAACCAATGTATTACCCACATCAAGCTACAACAACTAACCCAACACCTCCAATAGCTCAGGGTTACCAACAACCCCAACAGGTAATTGGACCACCTCCAGCCCCACCAGCTGATTATCCATCGCAACCTACTCCCGCACCTGTGGCAAACCAAAATCCTCCCGCTGCTCAGGGCAAGTGTACACACAACACAATCAGCCCCAACATCAAAACAACCAACACAACCAGGGTGGACAACAAAACCATGGAAGAGGACGTAACCGCGGCAACAACCAACAACATAATCAAGGTCCACCACCTCCCAATCCTCCAAATAATAACAATGTTGCTCCTCCCATCCAGAATCCCGATCGTCATCCCAAGCAGCCCAAAAACAATAACCTAAGAACAAACCACCCATGCTCTATATGCGGGGTCTATGGCCACTACACACATGCTTGCCCACATTTGGAGCGAGCTCGACAACTCTGGACTGATGATGCCCATCGCCAAGGGCACACAGCTCCTTAGGTGCCACCCAACCCCCCACCCCCTCAGCAGCAACCTTTGGTGCTGCAAAACCCCTTACCAACCCAAGGCGTAGTGAACACTCAGCCGTTGGATCCCCCTCAAGGCAATGCGCCACCACAACAACAGATCACTTATGCCACTCCTGATCAACCCATGTTCGATTCAGGTACCCACCACTTGTTAATGATGTCAACCTCCAAACACGTCGGAACCAATATGGATCCACCCCTGAAGACCCTCCCGCTGACAAAAACACTAACGCTCATCCCACTGATCAGACGTTACGTATACCTCCGGATCCACTCGATGGCGCGTCTAAAGCACCTCACTTCCCACTTCATCGCATCAACAATAACCCCAATGCTCGTGCTACATCGAATTACAACATTGTAGATGACTTAGCCCAGTCTCCCGTAGCCATGTCTGCTTTAGAAGTCTTAAAAAACTGTCCTTCACAGCGCAAGACTTTGCTCTCTGCCATTGGTGCTATTGACCCCAATGATTCACAACTGATGGCATTCGATTCAGACCAGTCGGAACCACGCTTTCCTTCCACTTTAGCATTCCAAGTTTCTGTTTCTGTTCAGAATCTTGTCATCCATCACTGCATTATCGATGAAGGTGCCTCTACATGCGTTATGCCCACATTCGTTTGGCAGAAGTTGGGATCCCCTACTCTCCAGCAGTCCACCACTGCGTTGCGAGCCTACGACGGCCGTTCGGCTCAACCCCAAGGTCTGTTAGCTAATGTCCCCGTCCAGCTGGCTGGTAAAACCGTGCTCATTGACATAGAGGTCATCAATGCCCAACTTGATTATAACCTCTTACTTGGTCGCAGCTACATGTATGCCATGCGGGAGGTTGCCTCATCCATTTTTCGTACCATGATGTTCCCCCATGACAGACGTGTGGTCAAGGTCGACCAGCTCACCTATTATGATCCCAAGGCCCCCACTGCACCCAAAAATTTTCTCCCCATGGTTGAACAACCTGTTTGTGGTGCAACTACCTCATTTGTATCCTCCGTGGGACCCGGACTTTACACCGAGTCACCTATGACTTCCACTTTTCCATCGATCTCACCACCTTTACCGATAACAAAAACATCGGATTTGTGCACCCTCTCGCACACCACACAGCAGCCTTCATCACTACCACAAACACCCACAGTGCCTACTTGTATTGGTACAATGCCAATTCACACCATCCCGTTCTTGTTCCCATTCTCCGAAGTTGTCAGTTCGCCAGTAATGGCTACACTCAACCTTCCTGTCTTAACATTAGGGATACCTGTATGGTACTTACTTACTTCGAGCCCCCCACCGACTCTGACTGTTATTTTACAACTGGTACAACCTATCCCCTCTACCAACCACCCACCCCCTCCCGTCACTCATATGCAAATCAGACCTTCCCCAATAGTGACTACGACATCAACATCCAGAAATGCTCCACCTCCATTATGGAACATAGGGGGCAGAGGCCCACCAATTTATAACACTGGACTCATAACTCGCACCCCCCCAGCAACCCCCAAGGTAGCTAAAAACCCCCCAGCTATTCGTATTCCCCCTAAGTGCTCGTTGTGTGACGACGTAGGCCATGCCACTCATCAATGTCCACAATTACCTGCACTCCAAGAACACATGAATATGTTGGATGATGACACCGGAATTCTAGTAGTAAGACTTGAGCCACCTCCTCAGCCTCGCGACAAAAAACTCCGCACTAACCACCCTTGTGCGATATGCGGCATTTATGGCCATTATTCACACCACTGCCCTGATCTCCCAGATTACAGAGCAGTGTTGTACGAGTTGAATAACATCGACTTAGAGATATCTCCTCCCCTCATCGACGAGATCTACCCTCCGAAATCATATTCTTCGGAAGAAGTCAATACCATCTATATGATTTCAACCACATACAAACTAGAACCCGTCGATTTATGGTCTGATTACTTCCATACTGATGAGCAAATTTTAGAAACACTAACTGCACCGGACTACCCTTGGGACGATATGCATCATCGCTCATACTTCCTCCCTGAGGCGTCTACATCCACTGCAGCAAACCAGATATCAGTCGAGTCAAAAGATTTCCTACCAACTAAGGTTGATTGGTTCAAGGAACCCATCCCAGCACCAGATGCCTTCGAAGAAGGGAACATGTCCAACATTTCCCCTATTATACAAATCAACATTTCCACCACACCTGGAAAACCTGAGCTCATCTCACTAGGTGCATCTTGCACTCAAGCGGAAACTCAGGCATATAAGAAACTCTTCCAAGAGTTTCGTGATGTCTTCACCTGGTCTTACACCAAGATGCCTGGCCTCGATAACAAAATTGTGGAACATCACATCGACACTTGGCCTAATGTGGCTCCTGTCCGACAAAAACAACGGCCCATTCACTCGTCCAAGCTCCCAGCTGTTAAAGCTGAGATTGAAAAAATCCAAAAAGCAGGATTCATATATCCTATTGCCTACACCACCTGGGTTTCAAACCCAGTGCCAGTAAACAAAAAAGTGGGCAGTATACACATTTGTACTAATTTCTAAGACCTCAACCTCGCTTGTCCGAAAGACAACTTCCCCACACCTTTCATTGAACAACTAATCGATGAATGTGTGGGACATGAGGTCCTTTCTTTTATGGACGGTTTCTCTGGATACAACCAAATAAAAATCCGTAAAGAAGATCAATATAAGACAGCTTTCACCACCCCATGGGGCACCTTCGCCTATCGCATCATGCCTTTTGGCCTCAAGAATGCTGGAGCCACCTTCCAATGCGCCATGACTTATTGCTTCCACGATCTCCACAAGATCATAAAAGTTTATCTGGACGACCTCACCACTCGATCCAAGAAGCGATCTGACCATTTAGACGACCTTCGACAAGTTTTCATGCGTTGTCAAAAATACAACATCCGCTTGAACCATCTCAAGTGTGTCTTTTGCATTACATCAGGTCGCCTGCTGGGGTTTTTTATCTCAGAGAAAGGCATCACTGTAGACCCCTTAAAAGTCCAAGCCATTCTAGAGTTATCGTCACCCCGCACATTAAGACAACTACAAAGCCTACAAGGGAGGTCCAACTTCCTCCGCTGCTTTGTCCCTGACTATGCCACAACGGTCCACGGTTTCCTACGACTACTACGACTGCATACCCGTTTCATATGGGACCAACAAGCAGAGATAGCTTTCACCGACTTAAAGAAAGCACTCACAAACGCCCTGTTGATTTCTCCTCCAGATTTCACCAAAGATTTCATTCTCTATGTTTCAGCATCCGAGTATGCCATATCTAGAGTTCTTGTACAAGAAGATACTGCTCGCCAAGAGCGTGTCATCTACTATGTGAGCCAGACCTTGTCCGGCCCACCCCTCCGATACCCACATGAAGAAAAGATGGCCCTCGCCGTCGTTTTTTCAGTACAAAAGCTGCGACATTATATTCTCCTAAGCCATACCACAATTGTAGCTAATTCCAATCCTATGGTTTACCTCTTGACGCATCGCCTTCTTCAAGGCCGCGTAGCTAAATGGGTGATTATCCTACAAGAGTACGACCTTCCTTTCAAGACCCAAAAGAGCACCAAGGCCCTAGCACTAGCTCAACTCATCACAGATCTCCCATCCTCTTCATCATCACCTGCTATCCAAACGGATCTCACTGACGACCATATTTTCATCATTTCATTTGACGACCCATGGTACGGAGACATCTTAATCTACCTCCGCACACGAAAAATTTTGACCCCACATCAATCGTGACGGATGCCATCGTATACGACACCACGCCCCCTGATACCTCTTGTTAGGTGATGTAATTTATCGATGCGGCGTCGATACCATCTTACGACGCTGCCTATCTCATAACGAGGCAGAACAAGTCCTTAATGATTTCCATAGCGGTGCCTGCGGAGGCCACTTATTCGGCATAGCCACCACCCAAAAGATCATCCGCGCAGGTTAATTTTGGCCTTCATTATTTACTGATTGCATCACCGCAGTCAAATATTGTCAAAACTGCCAACTTTTTGCCCCCAAGGAAAGAACACCACTCGCCCACCTTCATCCAGTAGTCACTGTCGGACCATTCTGCAAATGGGCCATCGACTTCCTCGATTGCAATCCCACGTCAGTCGACGGTCATAAACACATTATTGTGGCCGTATATTATTTCACCAAGTGGGCGGAAGCCATGCCAACTTACAATTGCAAGGACGACACCGCAGCACGTTTTTTCCTAAACCATGTTATCGCTCATTTTGGAGTTCCAAAGCAACTCGTCTCAGACCACGGCTCTCACTTCGAAGACGCCGTCCGGAGAGAAATATCAACCTTACTGAAATTTGAACACCATTTCTCCTTCGCCTACTACCCCCAAGGAAACGACCAAGTCGAAGCGATCAACAAAATTTTGAAAACCATCCTCCAGCGCACTGTAGACAAACACAAATCAAATTGGCACCACATGCTCTTCCCGGCACTATGGGCATACCGCACGTCAACCAAAACCGCCACCGGTTTTACCCCTTTCCACTTAGTTCACGGTGTCGAATCCGTCCTCCCCATTGAGTGCCAGATTCCAACCCTACATATGGTCGTTGAACTCCTACCGGACACTGCCCCAATTGAGCAACGCTTACTACTCCTGGAGCAGGCCGATGAAGATCGGCACACAACCCTTCAAACCATGGAAGCAGCGAAGAACCGATCCAAACTGAGTTATGACAAACATGTCCACCCAAGAACTTTTACTGAAGGGGACCTTGTCCTCGCCTACGATCAGGCTCATGACAAAACTGGGAAAGGAAATTTTGTGTCCATGTGGCAAGGCCCATATATTATACACACTTTCCTCGGACATGGGGCATACATTCTGACCGATTCAGAAGGAAACCCCCTATGCAACCCACGCAACAGGTTGTACCTCAAGCAATTTTACCCATAGTAAACCTGATGGACACCACCATCCATTATTGTACAGTATTATTTTGTTTTTCACAAAAAATTCAAAAAACCTAAATATTTGTTGTCTCTGCATGACCACAGATGGATCCTGTTCCACTCTGCTACGTCGGTTTCGCTGATGGTGCAAGCCGTTGGTCCCCCAATCTGGCCTCCGCAGCTTGGTTAATATATTCCCCTTCACATGAGTTGATCCACATCGACAGAGTGTGTTTAGGTGCTGCCACCAACAACCAAGCTAAATACAATGTCGTGATCGGTCTCCTGGCTGCAGCTCTCCAAATGAGCATACGTCACCTTAACGTTTTCTTGGACTCACAACTCCTTTTTTCCCAACTCAACAATGATTACCAGGTACGCGATCCCTGTCTTTTCAGAAAATTCTTGTGCACTAAACAAATGGTTCGACAGTTTGAATCCATTTCATTTACACATGTCCCAAGAAATCTCAATAGTGTAGCAGACCATATGGCCAACAACATTCTTGACTGGCACACCAATCAAATCATTTCATAAACAAAAATGCATCCACGTGCATAACATGTGCCTCCATGGGCATATATATAAATATGACAAAAAGCATCCACATGCATAACACGTGCCTCCACGGGCATATACAAAAAATCAAAATGTTGCATCCACGTGCATAACATGTGCCTCCACGGGCATACAGAAAATCAAACATGCCTCCACGGGAGAAGAAAAAGACAATGAATGCATCCATGTGCATACATGAATATATACCAACATCATATATATATATATATATCATCATAATATAGTCAAAACATGTCATAGGTTCCCTCAGCACCCAATATACAAAAATACATCAGTCGTACAAAAAAGTGCTTCCCCATATGCTCATCAGCATTTGGGGGCAGATACAATATCATCTAATCATCACGGTCCCTAGGCTCCTCTAGCGCCTCCTCCGCTGGCCCTACTGGATCATGCCGAGCCCGAACTCTCCTCTGCGCCGGCCCCGCTGGAGCATCTTGTAAACGAATCCTCCCCTCCACCGGCCTTGCCGGATCCTGCTGAGCCCCCTCCCTCCACTCAGCCACCAACAACGCTGCTCTCATCAGGATTGAGCGCCACTCACAAGGTGCATCGAAACATCGCTCGACGATGTCCCGATCTAAATCCCTCCACCCATCCTCTAGGAATCCCGCCAGAATCATATCTAGTGTCTCTCGGACACCGTCCACAGCATCATCTCGAGGGCCAGCTCCTCGACCGCGAGCCCCAAATCCTTGACCATGCGGAGGCGGTACCGCTACAGGAGGTGGAGCAACTACCATCGCCCGTCCCCTACGAGCCATATAGTCGGCTGGTGGTACAGGACCAACATCTGCACAATCACGCAAGTAACCATCATATAAATATCTAACTATAGTCATAATAAACACATTTAAAAAATGATATAGTAGAGAACAAAACACAAAACATACCATCTAAACCCCAGGCCTGTCCCTGGGCTCAAGGCATCTCCGGATCTCCTCGATAATCCATACCCATATGGATAGTCGTCAATCAGCAGGGGGATCTGCTCCCACTGCTCGTACATCTCCTGTGAAAAGAACCCGCGGATACCACGACCACCACGGGGCATCATCTGCCCCCACCGCACCATGCACGGCTCGCTCACCAGACCGTCTTGAACCGGTACCCATGGCCACAAAGTCGGTACCTGCTCAAAGAAAAAACAACACAAAAAGGAGGCATAGCAGAACTCTCCCCCCTCCCGACTTACCTTGTCCAGATCTCTCCGGACACCACCCAAAAAAATCTGACCCCATGCATAGTAGGTCCCCCTCAGCACAGAATCCACCATCATCGCGAGTGTCAGCCTCAAACCCGCGATGTCCATCATGGCAAAAGAGACGAAACCCGCGATATTCCACGTTGGAAGGCCAACATGGAATTTCGCGGCCTTCGGGGGCCCGCTGCTAACCAAAAAATACATAATTGAAAAGGCTAAGGCGAATAGGGTTACCTGAAACTCGTGGAATCGAAAACCAACAGTCAAATCTCCCGAAAATCAAGATAGAGCTCTGACTACTCTACCAAACTCACACGTAACAATGACATGTCATATGGGCCCCACGCCCTATTTATAGAAATTCCACCATTTTTTAAACAACCATTCCGGTGTCATAAGACGTCCGTTCCTTAGACTGTTGGTACCATTGGAATCAGCACAGCGAGAACTTCATGATAGTTCCTTCCTTTTCCTGTTTTCACCAAGTCCATTTTTTGAAAAAAATTTCACGCCCTCGTTGCCTCGGTTTGTGTGCCACATCGACTGTCGTCTGTTTTTGACAAGTCTTATATCGCCGGATTCAATTTTTCATGCTTGTGATAATGCTTGAGATCATTTCTCACTCTCACGCCCAGATTTTTTGGGCATTTTTCCCATGCCCCCTCGCCGCCTCGGTTTGCATGCCACATCGGCCGTCGTCCATTTTTTACAAGTCTTATATTGCTAGATTCAGTTTTCCGCGCTCATGATGATGCTTGAGATCATTTCTCACTCTCACACCCAGATGTTTTGGGCATTTTCCCCCATGCCCCCTTGTTGCCTCGGTTTGCGTGCCACATCGATCATCGTCCATTTTTTATGAGTCTTATATCACCGGATTCAGTTTTCCGTGCTCGTGATGATGCTTGAGATCATTTCTCATTCTCACCCCCTCATTTTTTGGGCATTTTTTACCATGCCCACCCATCACCTCGGTTTGCGTGCCACATTGGCCGTTACCCCTTTTTGATAATCTTTATGTCACCGAAATCAGTATTCCGCACACATGATGATGCTTGAGACCTTTTCTCGCTCTCATCAATCCCTTTTTTGTTCGGTATAATTTTACCCCTTTTTCGGGTTGAGCAATCCCTTTTACGAAAAAGGCACTTAGGGAGTTTCTGTTAAGCTCTTTTCTGACTCCTAAAACAATGAAAAGATCGCCGAGTAACCTTGCTTCCTTTCATGCTCGCTAAACGTATCTGAAAGGGCGTCTACCTGGTATAAGTTTACCCCTTTTCCGGACCTTGTAGACGAATTACGAAAAAGGAATACTCTAGTCACATCGGCTAGAAGAGTTCTCCATCTGCATCATTTTATGCTTTTTTGGGCCTTGGATACTAACTTATGAAAAATAACACCAATGGAGTCCACTTACCACTTTCAGACTCTCTAAACATGAAACCGACCACGAGCAATCACCATCCTGGGATCGTAAAAACCCACAGGACGATACTCACAACCACTGCAGAGTCTTCTTATCATTTTCAGACTCCCTAAAAATGAAAGCACTCATGAGCAAGAACAGTCCTGGGCTCACAAAATCCATAGGACAGTACCATTTTCATAGCACACTTTTATCCCTTCTTGGAGCTCGTTAAAACTACGAAGAAGGACCCAACGGTGCTTCTGGGCACCACAACAGATCATGTCTACTCATATGGAAGCTTTCCCATTTTGGTCACCTTTGTTCATAGTATTCTACAGTATGTCACCCTGAGAATCCCTCGACAGCACCCATCAGCTCGTCCCCTCAATTAATACATACCCTTCAGTCCCTAAAAGCTATGATCCCCACACCTACAATTCAGTTCCCTACGCTGCCAGATCAACCATGTCATCATGCTCTGAACAAAGGAAGTTTGAGTCTACCCACTCTATGACCCCAGTTACTTCCCATCCCCACAAGAATGTCAGTCCTACCATTAGTACTACCACACTTCAGTTCTACACCTCGTGCTCCTATCAAGGAAACATCATTGCCTTGTTAGTTGCTGGTCTCCCTCTGTCGACGACAACCAAGTTTATTCCAGAGGACAGACCTAGAGGTCCCTGTGTCTTGGACTCATCACCATTTACGATGAGTGCCTACAAATCATTTCGAGAAGAGTCCTCAGTGCTTCTCCAAATGGTTGTTTCTCACATGCTTGACTTCAACACCTTGATCGCATCGTTGAGACTCACACAGGGTATTGGTCCGTTCAGTTATTTGTTCAAGACCCCGGATACCACCTGATTCTTCCACATTTGAGAGTCTACTTATGAAAGCAACCGGTTACATTTTTCCTATCGATATCCGGGTTGCGCATGGCGACAGTATTCAGATGTACCCCAGTTTTATACTCCCTCGAGTATACAGTTACATGTACATGTACTTCTCAGAGATGACTCACAGTCATTGAGTCCCTACAGATGTTGGACACGTTCAATTTCAGCAGTTCATCAACCCTTCTGAGACCTTATTCAGAACGGTTGATGCTTTATTCCAATGTATCAGTTATTGAGATCAGTCATATTATGATCATGAGTACATCCCCAAATGATGTCCCCTCTGGACCATTATGATGCACCAACATATTTTTTATGTATTTTTTCAGGTCCCTCTTCTTGGGACTAATTGTTATGTATATGTCTTGATACGGGCATGGGTATGCCCACCTCATCCATTATCAGAGACTATTCCTCATTCATTTTGAGGCCATGTAATATTTTTTATTTTGCAGCTTCCAAGGGCCGTGGATCCAGTCTCCAATCGGTCTCTTCTCTTCCCCAAAACCCAGAAAAAAAGACAAAAGAACTATGATGTCTATCGGCCATACGATGAGCTCCTGCCCTCACACATCAGGGGGCAATTTGTTAACACCCAAAAAGTTCTCACTAGCTCATTTCCTTATTCACGTGACCCATTTGTCCACTTTTTCACCATTTAATCCTCTAAATCCATCAAAAGGTCACCAAAAGACCTTAATACACCCCTTTTTCCACTCAAAATGAATATTTTTCCTAAAAAAGCATAAAAAACCCTCAAAAAGGGTCCAAAATTCCCAAAAATATTAAAAAGGGAATAAAAATATTAAAAATATTCAAAAAAAAGGAAAAAGGAGGGAAAAGGTACCTAAACCATGTTGGTCAATACCATTGGTTTCCTCAAAACCATAATGGTATTCCCCACCACCAAAAACTATAAAAAGGTGGTAGGGGCTCCTCACTTTCCATCCATCCATTATCCTATCCTCATGCTGTCAAAATCTCTCATGAGCTTTTGTCCATTGTAGCTATCTTGGAGAAGAGACCTTTGGAGCTTGGAGCTACTCACCTTAGAAGTTGCTCAACACAAATCCTCACCATTTGAGGTATCTTAATACAATACTCATTCTTTTTATTTCTTGTTCTTGAATCATTTTCAGAAAATTTTATTTGTTATATGCACATGCTAGTTTAGTTTAGATTTAGATTTATAATAATTGTTTTTGCTTTCAATATTTGAAACTGCTATCACTTGTTGATAGGTGCCCATTGCACTAAGCTTGGTTGCAAAACCAAGCCAACACCAGGTCTTACATGTGGCCCACTATCACAAACCCTCGAAAGAGCATCCCAGGCTATTACGGGTACAAAACTCCAACCTATAGGATCTCCTAGGTCTTACATGTGATACACAGTGCCAGTCCTTTTTCATACTAGATGTGACCTAGAACAAATCTAGGATTTCCTTTGCACAACTTGTCCACGGCCACAGAGTATCATCCTGATACTCATCATACATCATCCTAATGTACACATGATCATCCTGATCATCATCACTGCAACATCCTGCTGCATGTCATCTGGAGCAACATCCTGAAGCTCGTCATCTATGATCATCCTGATCATACACTGCATCTACCTGATGCATACCAAGTATCTACCTGATACATATCATCATACATGATCCACTTGATCATACAATGTATCCACCTGATACAAATATAAATACATGATCCACCTGATACAAATACAAATACATGATCCACCTGATCATACCTGATAAATATCAACATACATGATCTACCTGATCATATAATGTATCCACCTGATACATATACAGATACATGGTCCAAGCATCCAACATGATGCATATACAAAATACATACAAATGATCCAACTGATCATATCCAGCATCAAACATGATGCGTACATATACATATAGAGAAGTAACTGGAGCATCGTCCTGATGCTCATCATCCATGATCCTCTTGATCATCATAGCATCATCTTCTTCAAATCATCTCATCGTCCACGAAGCACAGCCCAGATGCACATCATCCAGTACTTACACCACCGACATGGGAGAACACATCTACCACTATTCAGGGAAGGACAACCCTTACTTTTTCACCATGGGAGAACACATCTACCACCATGTGAAAAATGGCTTCATCCCTTACATCTACACCATGGGAGAACACATCTACCACCATGTGAGAATGGCTCAGCAATTACATCACGACCATGGGAGAACACATCAACCATGTCAGAAAACCTCATGTGCATCTGCATCTCCTGGACTCATTACTTCACTTTGGAATGAACCTCAATTTGAAGTGCACCAAGCCTCTCTCTGAAGTACTCAAACTACACTCTGGCCAATGGCTTGGTCAATACATATGCAACCTGCTCATTCGTCACAACATATTCTGCTTCGGTTGTACTCAGTGCTACGCAGGATTGCTTCTTGCTAAACCAAGAGATCACACCTGATCCCATACTGAAGCATCAACCATAAGTGCTCTTCCTATCTGCAGCACTGCCTGCCCAATCAACATAACCCCGTAGGTTAAACTTTTTATTCGCATCATACTTGAGCCCATAATCAACCGTACCCTTCAGGTACCTCAGAATATGCTTTACAGCAACCAGGTGAACACCTTTGGGATCTGTCTGGCTCAATGTGTTCACCGCAAACCAAATATCTGGTCTAGTGTTTGTCAGGTACAACAAGGACCCAATCATCTGACGATACATCGTGACATCAACCGGATCAGATGGATCATCACACAAAAGCTTCAAGTTCGATGCCATAGGTGTGGCCATAGCCTTGCAGTCCATCATCCCGAACCTCTTCAAGATCTCTACTGCATACTTCCCTTGTCCAAGAAAGATTCCATCTGCACTCTGCCACACCTCCATGCCAAAAACAAATAGTGCATCATCCCCAATTTCTTCATCTTGAACTTGGCAGCAAGCTTCCGCTGCATGTTGGCAATCAATCTATCTTCACCTGTAATAAATAGGTCATCCATATACAAAAGTAGTATCATTGGATTTCCTTCCTCAACCTTGTAGTAAAGGTTGGAATCTGCTTTACTCTTGGTAAAGCCCAAACTGGATAGAAAGCTGTCTATCCTACCATACCAAGTTCTGCACGTAGATGAATCCCTGTCATGTGTCTCAAAACCAAGTGGCTACTCCACATACACTTCTTCTTCAACTACACCATTCAAGAAAGCTGTCTTGAAATCCATCTGGTGTATCTTCCATTTCATCACTGCAGCCAGAGCAAGTACGGATCTAATGGAAGTGTATCTGGCTACAGGAGCAAAAGTCTCTATGCTACCACCTGCAGCATGCTTGATCTTGTAGATCCTCTTGGAAGTCACTACAGACTCCCCTTCAGGTCTTGGTACTGCATCCCAAACATCTTCATGATCGACTGGTACTCCTCGATCATGGCATTCTTCCCAGATCCTGGGAACTTCAATAGATAACTTTGTTGCTTGAACAAATTTTGTAGTCCTTCTTTTGCAGGTGATGGTATACGATCTTTCCTACACAAAGTTAAATTGCATGATTAGAAAACATCTCATAGTTTTCAGAACAAATTCTTACACATAAAGAAATATGTCATACAGTCATGCAATTATTTTAGCCAATGCTTCAATACAACATTTATCCATATCCCGTAACTTTCTAGATGCCTTCCAATCTCTACCAGAACATTGTTAAGAGTGTGCACAACTCTCAACATGTCAGCAAAGAGGTTTCATTCTAGATAAGTAGCAATGGAATGTTGTACAGTTCCATAGGCCACTTACCCATGTATATTAGTAGTATACTGTTCATCAATGCAACTATTCTAATATGCATAATACACAAACTAATTCTAGGAACATGAGCATATACATCATTGAATAACATTATGTAAGAAATAAAAATTCAAATGCTTATCTTTGTTTGGTTGCTGGGTGGACTCCCTCTGAATCTTTACAACTCCATTCTGATGTGGATTGTGAGAAGTGGTCAACTCCCTCTAAATATATGCATCCTTGCAGAAACTACTGAAGTGTGCTCCTTTGCTTTCTTGCAGGAACAAATGGAGTGTGCTCCCTCTTGATCTTTGCTTCCTGGATTACCTGTCCTTGAACTTATATCCATCCTTAACCATGCTTATTAGTATCATCATTGTGTTATCCTTGAGGTTTCATACATAATCACACATTTATTAGTATAATCTTAATACTATCAAAACACAATAATCTTAAACATGTATAGTCATGATCATTCACAGATAATAAACATTAGTATTCAAGGTTTCAGGGAAGTCTTCTTTTACTCATGCATATTCTTATTTGATCATAGGACTCTTTTGATTAGTTAAATCATCAATGCATAAACCTGTTATTACTCAAACCTATACCTTCATGATTCTTCTAGTTAGTCATATCATCAATTATGGTAAGAAACATAATATGCATACAACCATGACTATTCAAACCTATGACTTCATGAATAATCATTATCAACAACACAACAGTATAAGATCCTAACACAAGGTAGGATTCTAGCTTGATATAGGAAAAACATACCTGGATTAGCATGCTAGCTAGTTATGTCTAACATACCCGCATAATGTCTTCTGGTTCTCTTCAGTGACTTGTGCTAGTAACCTGCATGTCTCATAAGTTAACCATTGTAGAACCAAGTTATACATACCTCGAAAGTGGATCTTCTATGTGATCCATGACAATGGATGAATCTTTGTCTTCATGTCACCATGAGCATATTTTCTTGAAGTAGAACATGATTTGTCTTTCTTGGTGTACCTTTTGTGTTAGCAGACAACATAAACCTCATACAACACCATAATGCATTAGTACAATCATAAGTGTCAACACCCTAATCAATGAATATCTTCTATCGTGCATTCATAATTTTATTAAGGTGATATGACAAGTCTAGAGTTAATCAAGATTGTACTAACCGTAATAATATGAAGACAAATATACCATAAACTTAATCATGAACAAATCTTGAAACATACCTGGATAAGTCATACCTATCGATATTGCTTGTAATCTTCTTATGTAAGGCCTTAGCCTCATCTCCCTCTGAAACATGAACTTCTTCACTTATGCAGGTGACCAATCCATCTTCTTCTAGGATTAACCCAATCCACTTGATTTGCAAGAACTCAATCTAGAGGTGGATTAGGGTTTGTTAGAGAAACCCCAAAAATTCAAACTTTGAATTTCAAACTTCCAAAAGGATAGAAATATGTGCCTTGATGAGATGATCAAGCTAGTATGTTCAGAATTTGAAAACTGCAAAGTTTCACTCCTCAATTTTTCCTTTGAAACTTCCGGATTCACTGGACATGACCCCGAACTAGGGTTTGATGAAGCCCACTCTTCTTCCCAATCAAAAGGTTTGATCCAAACCTCTAATCTTCTATTTTTCTAAGGAGCTTCCAGTTGTGGTCACAAATTTCAACAAATTCCCATTTTTGCAGAAGCCCTAATTTTCCACTTTTTCGATCAAAGTCCCGAACTAGGGTCTGATCAAGCCCGGTCTTCTGCCCAACTAAAAATTATGATCTTGGTCTCTAAATTTCTATTTTTATGAGTATCATTCAGCCATAGTCTTCGATTACAAAAATTCCAACTTTCTCTGAAACCCTAAATTCCGGAAGCAATGAATGAAGTTGCTCAAAAATAATTCTGTTATGACAGAAATATGTACCTGATTGTTTCTGGTGTAACTCTGAACTTTTTGATCCACCGGGTCTGAGACATTTTCTTGAGATATCCCAACCTATCATCTTTCCATCTCAACAGGTTTGACCTCAAATGGATTCTCTAAGAGAGAGTTATGCCAAGTGTCGCAATGTGACCTGTTTATGGTATAAAACAGGAGAGCGAACTTGTACGGCATGCCACGTGTCACTGGTTCAACTTCAGCCTCTGAAAACTATTCCTGAGATAGTACAGTCTGTGTACTACCTGTCACTTTTTATGAAATTTCATTTGGAGCTTCCTAGCCCAAGTTATGACCTTTTTTCCAAGGTCACCTGTTTATGACTGAGATCTGGAAGAGGCAGAAACCCTATATTGTACAGATCATAAATCACAAAGTACAATGAATTAGAAGTTGTCCTTTGGGAAAAAGGTACATGGGGATCTGATCTTCGACCTGTAAAAGTTTTCGATCCAAAAACTTCACCAAAATGGATTTATAGCGAAAGTGCTACGATGACAGGTTTTTTCTATATCAAGCCCTAGCATCGTAAGTGCAACAAGTGTCATACATGCCATATCGTGCCTTATTTCAGGCTAGCTCTGATACCATGTTAAATTTTCAGAATTTACTTCAATCTGATCTAGGATCTTAACTGAGAGAACAACATGTACAGCAAATCTACATCATATCAATCATGGACACAATAATGCAAGCACACAAGAGACACAGAGTTTACTTGGGGAAAACCATAAAGGTGAAAAACCCCAATAACTTCCTCAGAGATAGATAGAGAAATGATACAACCGAAATACAAGAGATAGTCTTCTCCTAGTAGCAGAGCTTCCTCCTCATAAGTGCGCCACTTTCCGAATGAGAGAAGTGTGTGAATGAATAATCAAATAGAGATCTCCCGATCTCTATTTATACTTGTTCTGTCATGCCCAATAAACTAATGGGGCCTACATTTCTAGCTTAACCCATGGTTAACTTAATTCGGGCCAACCCCACACTTGGTGGTCTAATAACCCATCAAGTATAAGTTACGACACTTACAATATAAATGACGACACTTCCGTATAGAGGAATAATAACATCTCTATAGGAATACAAACACTTTCGTATAGAGGAATAATACCATCTCTATAGGAGTACAAAATACATATATGAAATACATGGGTGAAATACATTCCAAAGTTACATATACATCAACACACACAAGCATATATCATGAACTGTTAAATGTAGACATAATATGTAAATAACTCGTTTTATATAAGAAAACACATAACAAGACCACATCATTCATTCATTTTAAAACACATAATGTATAAACTGCCGAAATGTCTATATATATATATATCATCATAAAAAGGTAGTGTTGGTACAAAATCTGAAGCACGACGGCTTTCAATGAGTCTTTACAAAATCTGAAGCCTCACAGCTTTCAGTAAGTACAAAAAATCTAAGGCCTCTAAGCTTTCAGTACATGATAACAACGTAAGGCCTAGCGCCTGGCCCGTACAACCTTAGGTGGTCTAACAGCTATAGCCTACTAAGTGTGGAAACCGTCAACTGCTCTCACAACTCCACGAAGTAGCACACAGTCACTCCAATCGTGTACACCTGCATGGGCCGTGGCACCTCATCTACCATCGGCTCAGGAACATCTAACGTCAACCCACTCAGGTTGGCATAGACCCCATCCATCTCTACAATGGCAACTTTTACGGGAGGACCCACGACTGCTCCCTATATTCTCTCTCTCCTCACAAGAAGAGAGACTCCCACTGGTCGCACACGGCCCACATCTGCACACACATGTTGTTAACTTGTGAGCACTATAGCAAACAAAATTATAAAAACACAAAACTTAAAAGTGCAAGGGTTTATTGTTCTTACCTATGTCTCCCCATGCTTCCCCCTCGGGAAGTGGAAAGTCAGGGTCATCTCTGAAGTCTATACAACTGTACGAGAAGTCCTCTACCATCAGTAATTGGTCCTCTAGCCAGCTGAAAAACTCAATGCCATATGAGATGATGGGACCCCCACCATGACGGGACATCACCGCTGTCCATCTAGCCATGTGTGGATCCCTATTATCCATGTCATCCAGTGGTACTTGAGGGCACAAGAGGGGAACCGGCTCCAAGAGGAACGAGATCACTATCGAACCGTAGCCAAACTGTTTGAGCTCTCCCCGCCAACACTTGGTCAGCTGAGCTCGCATGTTTGCGAGGAGTCCCTCGCACCAGTTGTAGATCTTCAGAGACATGCAGTCCTCCGCATATAGCATTTGTGACCTAGTGGCTAAGTGAGGAGCTTGACTCCCTGCCATCCTCGTAATGGTGAAAAGTATGGTGCGCAATGGACGTTCTCGCACATCTTTTATGGGAATCTTCCCACTAAAAGCACGGGTGTTGGGAATACAGTGTTACAGGATCATGTCACCCATAGTCCGATCACTTCCACATGATCCAGTAAGAAGCACATTGTCCCCTCTTCGGGACAATCCAATCAAGAAGTAGATGTCCTCGACATCTATGGTAAGCATGTGCTCACCGATCATGAAATATTGCTGGGCCGCATCCCAGCATCGGAGCATATGTGTCAGTAGTGGGATTTGGGCCCTCATGCCCTGGATCTCGAAGAACTTGAGGATACCATAGTTCCTCGGTGCTTCCACACATTATGGATCACTTGCAGCCTGTACATCATCTATCGCATGCTCCCGTTCACACCACTCCAAAATTATTCTGGCTGCTAGCAACCTGCCAAAAAGGGTTTATAAACATTGTTAACACTTGCTTCAACCACCAAAAGTTCTTTTTTTGGGCATGGTTTGTGTTTGGGGTTGGACGTTTTCGTCATTGCACCCCGTTATTGCAAACACTGCGACATCGTCGCAGTCTAGCCATGCGACCTTTGCGACGACTCAATCTCATCGCAATTCCCGAAAGGGCAGACTGCGATGAGCCGAGGACGCAATGGCCCTTCATAAACCAAGCCAAAACCCAAAAAAAATGAACGAAATTCAAAAATGTAAACCACTACAATTATGCTGAATGAAGTTTAGAGTTACTTGCTCTGGATGGTGGGTGAAATGGATGCTCGTAGCTCCCGGGATCGACAAGTGAAGTTTTGGCTCCAAATGGCACTTCTCCTCTCAATTTGGCAAATGAAACAATGGTGACTATATTTGGTTTTCGATTCTATTTATAAATAAAATGAAATATTATTTTTTCAAATATTTGATGCCTTTAGGTCATTTGCTATAGTTTGGATTGTTTTTTATTACATTTGAACGCTTGGTTAACTATTTGACCTAGTTTCCGAGTGTGTAGGAGTCATTAAGTGTCTTTTCACGTTATTTTCACATTGGAATGGTCAGCTCAGGTATGAACACCCCTTATGTGTTTTTGTCATTATTTTCCATTCATTAGATTGTAATTATTTTATGATGATGAGCTTACTCTTTGTTCTTTCTCGTGCTCTTTAAACCATGAGAATAAGTTACCGAGTTATGATTTATCACTTTTCTGGGCTCGTTAAACTCCTACGAAAAAGGAACCCCCCCGAAGTCTATCTTTAAGCCCTTTTCAGGCTCTCGAAATACGAAAAGATTGCCAAGTGAACTTGTCACGTTCACACTTGTTAAAGAATTTTAATGGTCATCTTCCTGGTGATAGTTTATCCCTTGTTCGGACTAGGGGGCACTACTTACAAAAAATGTATACTCCATCCAATCATGACTGGAAGAGTCCTCTCCCGCGTTGTTTTACCCTTTTTTCGGCGATGAGGCTAACTTTACGAAAAATGACCATTGGAGTCTTCTTTAGTTCTTTTTAGACTCTCTAAACATGAAATGACGACCGAGTTTACCTTCTACGGACTCATTAAACTCTCACATTGAAGGGCCGGCCCTCCATGGGACGAACCCCTCATATCCCAGGTTTCAGAAAATATTTGGGATTGGACTCATCTATGAGATGAGCTATACCGAGCATCTAGTTACCCTCACCAATCTCGTAATGATGGGGAAAAAGGAAATCTTTTATGTTACACCCCTTATCAGTGCCAGTACCTAATCATTTCTTGAACATGGCACTCATTTGCATTTTCATACCGCACTTGGATCATCTATTTGTCCTAGAGTTACACCTATTTTCTGAGTCTTGTTACTCCTTTGAGTCATTCAAAGAACGCTTCCATCATCATTTGCATTAGGAATTGTTACCATAACTTGTCAAGTCAATACTACCAAGGTATGCCATGCCCATGTTCAAGAATACTCTCACTACTCATCATCTGCAGTCAGTACACCTTCCATCATGTCGGTCCACTCTGAGTCAGTCTTGCATGTCACTATACCATCCAATCTTCTCTACACATCCTTTGTCGTGTTTCGTGTCGATCGGGGGATTCATCATGGCCCTCCTTTGACGGATTCATCCTTGTTGACTTCAACTCATCATCCGAGGATTGAATCTAGAAACCAACCAAGTAAATTGGCCCTACATGCCTCAATGGAAGGTTACCTCACTTTCAACATGAGTTTACATCATTGACTCTTGATTGAAAGATTTCATCTCGCGTTCGAATTCAACTCATTTATTCATGCTTGATGATATGTGCTATGATACCTTGGGGATCATTGACATTAATGGTGATTTCCCTCGCACTTGTTAACGGTATACATCAATGACCGGTAATCAAGTGGTTTCTACCATGTTCGATGTCAAGACATTTGTAATCACATGGATAGATTCGTATCATTGCAGGTTCATCTTGAATACCCTGGGGAGTCATGTTTTACCTAGGTTGCGACGGAGTTTGTATTGAGTCATATCACACGGATCCACATTTGTATTGGTCATGGCTGTGTTGTCATCTCATCATGGATCTACGCTTGTGTCTAGTAGCCATGATTATGTTCAGTCGTTCTTTACTACCATGGATCTGTAATGTATTGGTCGACAACCATGTTGTGTGTCATATGAGACAATGTACTTAGAGTTAGTTGTACTACAGCAGTGTCCTTCGTCTGACAAGCCATTTCCATTCTTTCTGTCAAAGGATTCTATCCAATGTTTCAACAGCTTCATGCTTTGGGGGGAATTCTGTTACACCTAAAATCCTACCATCATGAGATTCAGTGTATACACACCTAAAATTCATTGGTTAAGTCATCTTCCTGGAAGGGACACTATTTCACTTATGCTAGGTTTTGAGAGGTCATCGCAGGCTGCACTCATGCAACTTGCAACATCACATCTTGCTCTATTGCAGGGTGCAACGAAGTTAGTTAATGGAGCTGGCACTCGGTTCCTAACCTCTTGGAAGGATACCCTATCTCTCTCCTACCATATATCAACCTACCCTATCCATATCCTATCCACTTAGCCCTATAAGTGAAGCTCTACCCCTCTCCAAAGGGAGGAAGTCTATAGTGTCTACATGCTGGTGAAATCATCCTAGAGAGATCTCTACTCATCCATTGAAAGACTCACACTTCCTTGGAAGGATATGGAAATTGGCTTGGATGGAGAAGGGCTACTACATTAAGCCTTGGTTGTAGTCTATTCTTATCTATGTACTTTCTTGATTTACAGTAATATAAACGCTTTCCACCAATATTGATTATGTGTGATGATATTGTGTAGTTCACCTGCTTAACTAGTTACTTAGATCTCTTAATTGTATAGATGCTCTTTACTCACTTGCATTGTTCTATGTGTCTTGACAGGTCTTGCAACTGAGATCTGACGACTGCAGGACGTGGAGCAACATCTAGGAGAAAGGATTGCGAAGTTAAGGTAAGACATCTAGTCACTTGATCCTTAATCAAATCTAGGAAAATAGTTTGTAGTCTGTACTATTTGTTCTAGACTCACATTGAGCTAGGGAGATCCGGCTCGCGTCCACTCGAGTGGATTGTCCGTCAAACAATATACAAGAGCCATCCATGGGCGTTCTTTGATGGCGCAAGCCAAGGGTATCCACAAATTTGAGGAGCAGGAAGTGTCATTTACCTATCTGAGACTAGGAAAATCTCGATTAAATTTGCTCTGGGACAAGCTTCCAACACCAAAGCTGAGATTTCTGCATTATGGACAGTTCTTAAAATTGCAAGGGACAGGCAAATCCCAAAGCTTCACATCTTTGGTGATTCAAAAATAGTGATCGATTGGGTTAACGGGGTTTGCAATATTAGAGCGCCACATCTTCATAACCTTCTAAAAGAAATCCAAGCCCTGAAGAAGAGATCTCCTTCTCTCACATTTAAGGAGAGTCAAATTCCGAAGCTGATCTCCTTTCAAAGTAGGCTCTAGCAATCCAGCTGGGAATATTAGAAGGAGAGGAAATTTCAACGGTCAAGTGCTCAATTTCTCCATTCCACTATAGACAGACTGTTTTTTAAGCCTTTCCAAATGATTTTGCAGATCTCAATATTATAAGGAAGTATTGGAGTTGTGAACAGAAAAATAGAGTTGCAATATGGAACACGAGAGTTAACAGATGTTTTCAATTTTGCAGAATAGAGATGTTAACATATAGGCACTACAAGAATTAGACACGTGAATTTGTATAAAGCTTTCAATAGATTTTGAAATGCATGTAATGAGATATTTGCAAGTTGATAAAGCATGAATGTAACTGTATGATTATACTTGGTAATGTAAGTACTTTTTGGACAGTTGATGATCACTCTTCATTTAAAGTGATAGATATTTTCCATTTGGAAGATATAATATGCAAATTCCAAAAGTAAAAGTTTGTCTTAACTTTTTAATATATAGTTTTCTTAGAAGTAAATTAAATTTCTTAAAAACAAGCAACTGATCAATTTACTAAGATTAGTCAAGAAACTAAAAAATCAATGTATGTGATGATTCATGAAAAAACCATGCCAATTGATTCGAGGCATAGACCAATCGCAAAAATCATGCCAATTGATTTGAGGCATAGGATCAAGTTGAATAAGCTCAATATGAAACATGTAAACATTGATGAACACCCATGAAGACACAAGATGCAATCCACAAGGATTATTAAAATCACCAAATTTGATTTTATGAAAATAATCCAAGAAGATTGATGATGAAACATGTGGAAACTAGACACTTAAGGAAATAAACTATCAAACTATCAAGCAAAACAAATCAATGTCAAGTGAAAGCAATGCATTTTACAAAATTAAAATGGGGGCACCTTTATTTTCATAAAATTTAAAGGAAAGTTGTTGGGGTTCCAACAAATGGCGACATACTGGGGAGAAGCAGTTATTTTTTCAAAACAATTATGAAAACTATTAAAATCTAGGAATAAAAAAATGCTCACAAATGCCAAATTTCCAATAATCTAAAAAGCTGAATCTTTGATTTTGATAGTAATGATTAGACCTTGTTGCTTCAAGAAAATATCTAAATTATTTCCATCATTTTACCAAACATTTACAAACATATCAATCATTTTAAATATGTATAGCTACAAGAAGAGTAAACTTTACCGTGAGTTAACCTCAAGAAAGACCAATCAATTAAAATAAGTCAAAGCATAGAAAGATGACCCCAATACCACGAGCATGGACACTACTGCCAACAGGTGTTCATAGTCGTCGACAAGGATACCTTTTAACCCGATTAGCTACTTGAATCAATTCCATTACATAAAGATACATAGCTTGTCAATCCTTGTTAAAAATTTGCATCCCAAGAAAAAGATGGAAACTACTTTCTTGACTTGGTGATCAAATAGCAACATCGTCACTCATAAAAACTTATAGAAAATGAACATGTTGGCTCATGATGAGACCCTTCGTCTTTTAGTTTTAAAGCTGAAAGCAACTACCATGGCTTGGTGACCAACTAATGGTAGTTTCACTGCATAAGAGTTCACGATCATGAGCGGGTCGACTCATAATTAAGACCTCATGTTTCCCAACTCATGTCTTGAGATGTCATAGGAAAGGATTGGGCCATGTTTAATATTAATTTTCTAAGGGACTAATTAATGGATGAGGAATCCACTATATTCCTTAAGAGCATGGGATGGCGTAAGAAGTCTAAATATTACCATTTCTCATCAATTAACCTGCTTTCCCAAAGATGATTCACTTAAAAGTAACTAATCTATAAAAAGTTCTTTTTTTTGATATGACAAGTTATAAAAAGAGCCTTTGAACAAATGATGAAAGAACTTAGACACTTCTATCGGCACAGTCTATTACATTTTTTTTCACAATCAGAGATTAACTAAGCAGAATGTTTGATCTTTAGCAAAAGAAGAACATATATAAAGGTTTCATTTGGGATATAAGATTTTAGATCAATTTGAAAATAACTACTACATTTAATATTGAAACCAAATCTTGTCATTAGATAATAACCCCTCTAAAAAAACAAATTTTGAAAGCAATCAAGAAATCGAAAATAAAAAAAAACTAAAGATCACACCAAAACTAATCTAATAAAATGTAAAACTGTTTGCTAATCAAATTAGGCCTTGAATTAATCAACATCTCATAAAAATTTATAGAATAAAATTATATTATATCACAATTAGAAATACAAAATTAAATAAGGGATAATATTATGAGTTTAAATGTTTAATCCCTATAATTCTTTGAACATAAGCCTTTCTTAAAACTATAATTATGATCAGAGAAATTAAGAATAAAAATGCATGAGATATTATTTAATAGATTCATCCTATTATAAAGGAAGTTCTAAAGTATATGCAAATGAAACTGAAAATAAACCTAAATTTCATTGAAAGAAGGTTACATATAACAAATATATCAAACAAAAAAAGGGAATTAGATTATTAATAATAAAATTAAATATAAACTTGAATTCTAATCCCAAATAATTTGTATCTCTCTTCCCAATTTTGATTGTGATTGAAAAGTTTCCTTTTTTATAAGCAAGAAAATTATATTATAATAGAGCCTTCAATACAAAGAAGTCAAAACAACCATGACCTAGCCTGCTTAAAACTTCTGCAGTGCTACCTGATAAGACTTTTCATAGTTCTTTAAATTCCCCCTACTATCCTCATTAAACATCTATCACCTATTTTTATCCCATTACATTTAGAGTTCTTCATATCAACTTTCACTATCCCAAAATTTCTAAAACCACACTACTATATGAACATGAGCTAATAACCGCAGACATAAGCTATTAAACCTGGACAAAACATGACCAAAAATAACTACAAACAGATCCCATCCCACAGACGCTTACTCCGATAAATCATTTGGACACAGGAGGTGGATTCCAGTGAAGCATGGTCCCCGAACGTAGACCTCCACAGTTGTCATCTTCCACTGCTACTGGATAACTCATCGAAACATGAATAGGACAGGGGCCCTGATTTCTTCCCGCAGAAGGCCCGAACTCAGATCCCTCATTTTCTTGTGGTTGGATCGGGATCCCAAACTTCAAGGAAATGAGGTTGTCTTTTTTGTGCATCAGTCTGTTATCATAATAATGCTCCTTCCAAGCTTTGACTAGTTCATCATTGCCCCTTGATTTGTTTTCCCTATTCATCAGGACATGAGCCAGTAACTCATTCATGACCCAATAGGTAGTAATCGAATGGTCATAGGCATAAATCCTACCATTCGTTGTACCTGGGTCGCTAACCCATTCCTCGACATATTCCTTTATAGTCCCCATATTCATTTCTTTCACACGGTTCCACAGGTCGTGTTCCACCCACTCAATTTCTTTGTGGATCATGGGAGGAATACGATCCTTAAAGAAGTGAGATGCCTGCCTCGCTTTTTTATGTTCCCGGGTGACCTTCTTCTGACCTCGTCCTCCATTCATCTTACCCTGCCTCGCTTGTCTCCTTGGAGCCATAAGAGTCGAAGCCAAATAACCAAGCTGATTCCAATATTGGTATTGCTCTCTCACAGAAGCCAAACACAGGATTTGAAGTTGCACAATGTCGGTGGGGTGGTAAGTGTTCTCCTGATATATATCCATCTTTCCAATCCATATTCGGTTAACCGTGCTGAGAACTCTGTACTTTCTCTCTGTTTGCATGGTACTGTTTTCAAATATTCCTACTTTCCTCCTTGGTTCATTGTACGCTGCCCATCGATTGAGGGACATTAGCATAACCTTCCCTCATTATTTGTAGATGGGGGATTTGAATGCACACTCATATTAGGGTTAAATTCGGTTGTACCGGCGACGAACGGATGAGGGAGGCCATTATGGTTCCAAATGTTGGATGGTACCACCGTGTGTGCATCGTCCATGTGATTCACCTCCTTCCTCGTTTACGCAGTCACATCCCTATAATGCATAAGGTCCTAAGCCGCTAAATGTGTACATTTATTATGCCATTCGTTATCCCCTATATTGGACAATTGTCCCTCCACTATCCTTTCCTTTCTCCTTTCTTCTTATTGAGGCCTTGGGGGTGTAGGGTAATTGTAAGGTACTGGAATGGGTTCCAAGGATCCCAACAGAGGGTGAAAACCCAGACTGAAAGGCTTCGAAAGACCCTACGCAAGGGAAGTTCTATCCCCAACCTATTTGGTATGGAAATCCCCCATGGATATTCGATCTCCGTTGGCACTCTATGAGTTGGTGTTTCGATCAATAGCTCGGTTCTCCACTTAAGGAAAACAAAAGTATGAAAACTTAGAAATGTTCTAACTCAACCTATTTAATAAAAATGATGTATTCTAGGTCTTGTTGTTGTGTAGATCAATCTTGATGTGAAATGGATAAGTATGTTTGTCAACTTCAACAGAAATGTAAAAGATGCATTTACTTATTCACTTAGATCATAATCAATTAATGAAAATTAAGTGACAACAATTTAAGTATGTAAACTTATTCAAGATTACCCTGCAATCACTTTGTTAATTGAAAAAATAACAATGATTAAATCAAATGTTGATCATTTGCATAAATCGATAAAGAAAATATCTCAATTGACAGAAATTCAATAAAATATTTTCATACACAGATCAGCTATAAAGAGAAACCAATATCAGAGATCTTTGTGTAAATTAATGCTTGCAAAATATCACACACTGTAGATGACAATTTGAAGTAAGAAATTAGACACTGTCAAAGAAATTTGAACAATAAACAAGAGATGGTTCAAAGGGATTACTTTACTGTAATAATGAAGTCTGTAAACAAAATTACAAATCTCTGCTAAGACAGAGTATCTCCAGTCATCTCCTGCTGATTTCTAACCCAAAAATTATCAACCCTTAACATCGAGAGGAATTCCTCAAATAAGAATTACAACAGAGTGCAAATGGAAATTCCCAAAAGATAGGGATTACAAAGTTCGGATCAGGCTATCGATCCAGAAAATTGTGCCACAATAATCTGAACAATTTTAGCTCAAATGATCCCCTCCAGTCCTATGACAAATTTTGAAATAAGGGTCATTTTCTAATTTCAGGAAAATCTCGTAACAAAATTGTGGAATTCAACAACGACCCACTAGCTGTCGATAACAGGCAACAGATGGTCCAGCAAATCTTCCTATTGAATCACCTTGGAATCTTCCTGCTAATCCATAATGTTATCGAAAACAGAAAAATCGGACAATGGGTCTTGCTTCATGGGAGCTGGTGGAGTAGAAAGTTCCTTATTGACTATAAAATCATGGATAATGGAGTCATCTCGATCACATGGTTGTTCATTAATTTTATCTTCACTCTTCTGAGGGATTAGTATGCAAACGGGCAAAGTTTCAAAATATTCCTCTTCTCTATCACTGCTGGTATCAGGAACACCCGCATCAAAGGGTGGTGACATAGGTTCTCGAAATAACAAAGGCTGAAGTTCTTCTTGCATATAACATCTATCAAAAGATTCATAACCTATCTACATGTTACTCACACTAGATCATCAGAAAGAAAGATTTCAAAATAAAACACAAAACTCTTTCTAACAAATGCAGATGATGAACTAAGTGCTTCATATTTGCGACCATATTTAAGAAGTTAAAGAAAATCATAATGATTGAATATGATGAGATGCTATGATTAAAATCATACGAATTTGGAACTACAATCATTTGAACTGTAATGAAATGACGTCGCAGCATGTGTTAATCCAAATTGGATCATAACAAAGTACAATTTATGCAGAATCACGCACGATTCGAAGTCGTATCTGAAACCTGTCATTACAAGCCAATCTAATCAAGCAATCATATCTTTAGAGATGATGATAAGGTGAGAATTACAGTCAGAAACCTGGTCGTAAGAACAACGAAAACAAGGCATCAGAACGTAAGTTCGAACGATGGAATTTCATCCACTAGATCAAATGAATTGATGGTGAAGATTAACCAATGCAGGATGCGAGATCAGGTCTCGGAAATTTTTTCATGATTCCCGAAATCCGCAACCCGAAAGTTGTCGTTTTTGGGATTACAAACTGAACCAAAACACATAAACGGGTTTCTGAAAGCTGCAACCCGAAACTTGCGGGTGGCGGGTTTTGCAAATGGAAACAATCTGTAAAAATTAAAAAAGATTTTCCCGCATCCCGCAACCCGACATTTCAGGTTGCGGGTTTCAGGGACACACAACGCAACTAAAAGGTAAAACACATTCCCGAAATCCGAAAGCCACAGTTGTGGGTTTCTAGTTTCAAGATGAGAAATTCCTAAAGATTATTAGCAAGGATTACCACAACCCACACCTTTCGGGTTGCAGGTTTTGGGTTGCCCAAAATCAAACGGCTCAAAGGAATTCCTGCAACCCGCACCTATTGGCTTGGACAAAAATAAATGAAAAAATGCTTAAAAATCAAGGCTTCCAACAAAGCAAAAACACTTAGAAATTTCTGAAAGAAAAATAACAATCAAGCCAAACAAAGGTACAGGTACAAGATCATAGAAACAAAGTTCAAAACCTCATGTTCACGAGAACACTTACCCAAATACCTTTGTGTTTATTTTAAAATTGGGGCTCCTGTGCTTAGCTAAAGCATGGGATATGTTGTTGCCACAACACTCCTATGTTAGCAAGAAAGTATGCCAACTTATTCCCGCCGCCTTTGACATGGGTGAAGATCCACACATGTTTCCCTCTAATGTGGTCTTCCAGATTTTCCACCCTACACATCATGCACCAGCTGTTAGCCACCTGGGAGAATTTTTGTCCACCTTGGAGTTTTTTATCCATCTTGATGATGATGTGTGAATCTCCTTCGATTACCAGTGGCTCCTATTTGTTGATTATTTATAGTCTGAGGCCATGAAGGAGGCCTTCTGATCCGCATTGCAGTTGGAAATTCATCGACGTTGATGCAACTTCGACAAGTTTCAACTTCGACAAGTTTCAACTTCGACATGACTTTAACTAAACAAGTTATCTCCGACAGGTTTCGAATTCGACACAACTCTAATGAGTCTCGACTTTGACACGCCTCGACACATTCGCACCTTTGACATGTTCAACAACCTCACAGTTTGCGACATCGACAAGTAGCGTCGATATGCGACCATCGACTACCGAACTTCGATAGACTGTCTCTCCGTCTTCCAGTCGACTGTAACGGTTGAACTGCTGAACCATTCTAAATTCTTCTTTGTAACTGAACGTAACGGGTAGGCACCCAAGCGTCTCAGAAATCTATATAAGCATGTATAATTTTGTAACATATCAATGAATTACCTGTTTACATCTAATAGAAGAACAGTTCGCATTCCTGCATATTGTCTGCACATATTGTGTTTATCTGTGTAGTGTAATCCTGCTTTGCTCATTCTGCTTATTCTTATAGCTTCTGCCATAACAAAGCCGAATCATTTAATCTAACTTTTTCCCCCCTCATGCTTCCTGGACACGACCCCGATCATTGGTATCAGAGCAGACTCAAATCAGAGCATTCAGTTTTCGTGCTTAAGTTCTGCGTATACACTTCTCTCGAAGTTACTGAATTATGCCGGTTCAAACTTGCTCGCAATCTTAGCAATCCAAGAAGACGCTACCTCAAAAGATGACAGAAAAAACAAACAATAGACATGCAGCCGACAAGACAACACAGCTTATTGAGCAAGCTTTGGCTCAACAATGGACTCAAATGTTCACCCAATTCAATGAGATTCTCATGCGATTCGCTTCGACATTTGGAGGATCTTCGACGAGAATTCACTCCGTTAAAATCATCCCCTTCAAAGTGCAAATGAATCTAGACATACTGAATCTTGAAGGTAAGATTGACGTGGAATCCGTCGATAATTGGGTACTATAATTGGAATCCTATTACCCTATAAATCAACTCTTAGAAGCTGAAAAGATCACCATTGCATCCTTAAAGATGTCAACCTCTGTGCACTGCTGGTGGAAGAACCTCTCAATAAAGATGGAGAAAAGCAGAGACCCCATCGACACATAGGATAAATTTGTTGAACACATCCGAAAGGAATTTTACCTGCCTAAATACCTCGAGCAGTAGTATAAGAAGTGGCAGCAGCTAAGGCAATGGAAAGACCAATTAGTACAGAGTTACACCGATGAGTTCTACCGACTTATGGCAAGACTTGGTGTCCAAGAAGAAGATAAATTGCTTGTTTTGAAGTACGTTAGCGGATTGTCCGAGTACATCTAGCATGAGATGGAATTTTTGACTATCAATACGCTTGCGGATGCTTTCCACTATAGCAACAAACTGGAAACCAAGCAGAAAGGGAAAGCACGCTTCGCGACAAAGCCGATATCAGGACGACCACCTAACAAGAAGGCACCAGCCGACTTCGACAAGTCAAAATATTCTCAGCTGACACCACCAAAGCTAGACCACGGAAAAAAACCTTTTCACAGGAGGGAACGTAGCAAACAACCGTCGATCGGAAAATGGTGCGATTACCACAAATCATCTTGGCGTGATATATCTAAATGAAAATCTCGGAAGACATTTTTGGAAAAAGTGTCGCCCTCTGACGCGTTCAACAACATAGTGGAAGAATCTGATCCAGACGCAATGACCCTTTTGACCTCGACCAATCCAGCAGCCTCGACTATCGTCGACGAGGAGGAACGAGAGCACATGTTCCATACACGAATATGGATCCAGAGCAACCCATTGCATCTAATTGCGGACAATGGGAGCCAGAAAAACTTCATTTCTGAAGATCTCGTGAAGAAACCAGGTTTTTTCACCACTCTGCATCCTCAGCCTTACAACATCGGTTGGCTGAATGATGGACAAGAACTTTGGATCACTAGACAATGCAAACTTGCCTACTTCATAAAACCTTTTGAATATGAAGTACTCTGTGAAGTGGCACCACTCTTCATAGCCGATGCCTTGTTTGGGAAACCTTACCTATGGGATAAACATGGAAGTTATTAGTCATGGCCTCAGAAGGTGATTATCAAAATCAGAAATTGATGGTTCAACATACCAGAGCGTCAACCTACACTGATGGTTGCACTGATATCTTCCAAACATACAAAGAAGCTCATCAATCATGCTTAGAAGTTCGCATTAACCATGATCAAGCCGCAACATTTTAAGAAGACTGCAGCAACAAGTCAAGTCACTGACCAATGCAGTTCTCGACAGAAGCAACAAGTCGATCATATTCTCGATGAGTAACAGAATCTCTTTCAAGATCCAGATGGAGTACCTCAACATTGTCAAGTAAAACACTCCATTAAACTTGTTACTGGTTCTTCTTTTCCTAACGCATCTGTTTACAGAAGATCCATTTTTGAAAATGAAGAGATTTGCAGAAAAATATAAGAATTAATCGACAAAGGCCATATTCAACCCAGCTCCTCTCCTTGTGGAAGTCCAGTCGTCCTAGTTCTGAAGAAAGACAAGACTTAGCACATGTGCATCGACTATAGAGACCTCAATAAAATATCGGTGAAGAATCGGTACCCTCTGCCATGGATAGACGAGCTCATCGATTGTCTGAAAGGTCCTAAATTATTTACAAAGATCGACCTCAAGTCGGGATACCATTAGATTCCAATCGAGCCCTCAGATGTGTGGAAAATTGCTTTCAAGACCAAGGAAATATTATTTGAATGGTTAGTCATGCCTTTCGGCTTAACCAACGCACCTGCGACCTTCATGCGATGTATGGATAACCTTCTTCGACCTTTCATCGACAAATGGGTTATTGTCTACCTCTACGATATATTGATTTTCATTCGATCATGGGAAGAACACATCGGACATCTTCTACAAGTCCTCGACACTCTCCAACAACATCGGCTTTATTTGAACATGGACAAGTGCTCTTTTGCGATGACCAGCATCAAATATTTGGGGTATGTAATTGACTTTGCAGGCATTCATGTCGACCCAGAAAAAGTATAGATCCTAAAAGATTGGCCCATTCCTAGAAGCATTCAAGAACTAAGAAGTTTTCTTGGTTTGGCGAATTTCTATCAACGATTCATACTTGGATTCAGTCACATAGCCTATCCCTTGAATCAACTGACGGAGGGAAACGGGAAAACTGTCTTCCTGTGAACAACAACACAACAAGTAGCTTTTGAACAACTCAAACACAAGTTCTTGACTGCACCAGTACTTGTGTTACCTATTTTGCATCAACCCTTTGAGATTGAGATGGAAGCATCGGACTATGCCTTGGGCAAAGTGATCACTCAGTTTGGTCACCCAGTCGCTTTTCATTCCGAGAATTTTAATGACATAGTTAGAAGATACTCGATGTATGAAAAAGAACTGTACGCCATTGTGAAAGCTCTCAAACAATGGAGGCATTGCATCCTTGGAAAGGAAACGGTCATTATCACTGATCACAAGCCTCTACAGTTCGCTCCGACACAACCAAAGTTGTAGACAAACCAACAAATCAAGTGGATTAATTATCTACAACAATTTGAGTTGGTGATTAAGTATTGGAAGGGTAAAGCTAACACCGCTGCCGATTGCCTCAGCTGACCACCCATTACTCTCCTTTTGGCAATGATGAGTATGCAGGGATACGACACGACCACTTGGCCACAGTTGTACGAGGATGATAGCGACTTCTCAGTAGTCTACCGACAATTATAGAATAACAAGTCATCTACCTAAGACTCCGACTACTTCCGGAAAGACACCTTGCTATACAAGCTTGGACAAATGTGTGTACCGACCGATGAGCACCGACAGCAGCTCATTTGGGATGCGCACTACAACAAGAATACATGACACTTTGGAGTAGCAAAGACACTTTATATTATGCAGAAGTATTTATTTTGGCCTACACTTAAATCCAATGTCAACAAGTACATTCGATCATGTGTGGCTTGTGCCATTGCTAAGCCATCTAATCGACGACAGGGATTGTATACACCTCTACCAGTTCCTAGTCGACCATGGGAATCTATTTCTATGGACTACTTGGCGGGTTATCCTACTACCATACATCAACATGATGCGATATTAGTAGTAGTCGACCAATTTTCCAGGATGGCCATTCTCATACCATGTAAGAATACCACGACAGCGCAGCAGACCGCATAGCTCTTCTTTACACATGTTTGGAAACACTTTGGCTTACCCACAACCATTATTTCTGACCAAGATGCCAGATTCATCAACATATTTTGGAATACCCTCTAGAAATTGCTAGAAACACGACTCTCATTGTCGATAGCTTTCCATCCTCAGACCGACGGACAGACGAAAGTTGTGAATCGCTTGGTAGTACAACTTCTTTGCATGTACAATCACCAACATCGACGCACAAGGGATGAAAGTATTCCATACATCCAGCATAGCTACAATCATGCTTAGCACAGCTACAATCATGCTCAGCACAGCTCTATAGGAAAGAGTCCATTTGAAGTCTGTTACGAATTTCAACCCTCAACACCTATCGACTTGATCAGCTCCTCAACATAGCCGAGCGACATCGACTACAACTAGTGAGAATTTGTCAAAGCAATCAAGTTTAGGGATCGAATATGGGACATCCATAAGAAAGCACAATAAATGTTGCATAGAGCAAGCGAGAAAGCTAAGGCTCGACACGACAAGCATCGTATTCCTCATTCATTCCAAATTGGGGATAAGTTCTGGTTACATCTCAAGAAGGAGCATTTCACTATTCCATTCAAGAAGCTCGAGCCTTTGCGATATGGTCCATACAATATTCTTCAACAGATTGGCGAAAATGATTTCCATCTCGACATTCCTGCATGCCTGGGTCTACATCCAGTATTCAATGTGGATCTACTTTGACCATACCATGCACCCTTGTTGGAACAAAACGACTTGCATACAATAGAACCCAAAGACATCCATCTAGATGTTCAAGAGCCTCTTCCGTGCGACACCATTGTGGTACGACGAGTACTTCGTACAAGGATGAGCACAATTCCCTTGTTTCAGGTTGCAAGGCTAGCCATATCCCATCTCAAGGAAAGTGGTACTTTGTTACTGAATTGACCGACAAGTTTCCTCACCTTCACGAGAAAACAGTGGGGTCCATTGTTTCTTAAGGAAGGAGGTCTGATCCACATCGCAATTGGAAATTCATCGACGTTGATGCAACTTCGACACGACTTCAACTAAACAAGTTATCTCCGATAGGTTCCAAATTCGACACAACTCTGATGAGTCTCAACTTTGACAAACCTCGACACATTCGCACCTTCGACATGTTCAACAACCTCACAGTTCGCGACATCGACAAGTAGCGTCGACATGCGACCAGCGACTGCCGAACTTCGACAGACTGTCTCTCTGTCTTCCAGTTGACTATAATGGTTGAACTATTGAACCGTTCTAACTTCTTCTTTGTAGCTGAACGTAATGGGCAGGCACCCGAGCGTCTCAGAAATCTATATAAGCATGTATAATTTTGTAACATATCAATGAATTACCTGTTTACATCTAATAGAAGAACAGTTCACATTCCTGCATATTGTCTGCACATATTGTGTTTATCTGTTTAGTGTAATCCTACTTTGCTCATTCTGCTTATTCTTATAGATTCCGCCATAACAGAGCCGACTCATTCAATCAAACTATTGTCCCCCTCGTGCTTCCTGGACACCACCCAGATCACCTTCAAGTTCCACAGCATTGTTTGTGTTGTGACCAAGGTTTCCATGATAGATCCAAAGAGTGTTACCCTCTTCGTTTTTTATTACCCCCCCAAATCCTGCTAAGCTCAGATTAACTTTGGAGGTGCCGTCAAAATTCAACTTGAAGTGGTCTTTTGGAGTAAGATACCATAGAGACAGACTTCCTGGAGTCACCTTCTTGGCATTGGTCTTTCTCCATCCTTGTGGGGAGCAGTCAAGACCCCAACCAGCCAAAATTATTTTCTCACTATCGTCCATTTCCCAGTCCTTCTTGTTCCATTGGGTGATTTTTATTGTTTTGTGTATATTTTTTTCACTTGGGTCCATACCTATTGATGCACGTTTTTCCTTCCTTCAAAGATTCTGCTATTTATTTCCTTCCATATTTCCCACATCAAGATCCTAGGGTACATGAGCCAAATTTTGAGGATGACTGGATTCTTAAAAGCATTTTTATCCTAATTATTTATCGTTTGATGTGGTTGACTCCTAAATCTATGCGTCCTCCTGAATACCTATGCTCTGGTGTCCCATAAAGACAAAACAAAAGGGCATGAATCTAAAAGGTGATTCATGCTTTCCTCCTCCCACTCACTCAAATAGCAAAGAAAAGGTCCATTCACACCTCTCTTCATCAAGTTCTCCCCTGTAAGGATTCGTCTATACGAGACTAACCATATGAATGTTTCTACCTTGGGACAAGGGTTGAAGTTCCATCTTGCTTTCCAAGCCTCACTGTTTTGTAGGTCATCTTGATCAAAGATTAGTTTATAAGCTTCTCTGGTATTGTAGAGCCCTTTTGGTTATGTCCCCATCTTAATTTATCGGGCCCTCTTTGAATTCAGATTCATCTTTCCTGAAGGGATTCCTGAATCTTATGTAATTATTCAACTGGGAATCTCTGGTTCCACCATTCCTGGGGGTTCCATTTTTGGAATTCAACATTATCAATCTCTTCCCCCCAAAATTGTCGGAGATTTGTTAATACCAATTACCTAGCTATGTCCAGGCTCACTGCAAGATTTAATTGGGTAGTAATCTTTGGAATCTGTTGCCAAGAATCATTCCAAAAATTTGCATCCTTTCCTTCCCTAATTTCCCAGAATTTGTGGTCCTGGATTATACTTCTGTTCACAAAGGCATAATTCCATATATGAGATCCTTGAGTGTCTTCATTGAACCTTATGAGGTCTTTTTTCTACTTCCCCTAAGCGTACTTATTGTGCCATAATTTTTCCCAAGGATCCTCTTTGTGCGATACTCAGTGCCACCATATTTTTGCACTCGGACTTTACTATTTTTCTTTGGGTCTATCAGACCCAAACCTCCTTGAAAATTTGGTTTACAGACATTTTCCCAACTCACCGATTCCCATTCTATGATTATCCTGGCTGCATACCCACATAAACTTCCTTTGGATTGTCCTGATTTGTTTTAAAACCATCTTCGGAGCTGCCAAGGTTGAGAATAGGTAAATGGGCATAGATTGAAGCAGTGCTTTAACTAACAATGCTCTACTTGCCAGATTAAGAGGTCTATAAGCCCAGTTGTCTAATTTCCTTCTCATTCTATCCAAAATATCTTCCCATGCAATTTTCCTAACTACTCCATCTTCCATAGGAGCACCAAGATATTTGGATGGAAGAGAGCTTCCTTGGAACCCAAAAATGCGAAGAATATTCCTTTGGGAAATACTTGAAGTATTGAAGAAGAAAACTTGAGACTTCTCATTATTGACTTCTAGCCCCGAAGCCTTTGAGAACACATTCACACATTTCTTCAAATCCCTAGCTTCTTGTACCAAATAATGTCCCATCAACATTGTGTCATCGACAAATTGCTAGTGTGAAATGGTTTCAGTACCTGTATGAAGATTTAAACTTCTTATCTTTCCATTTTCAATCTTCGATTTGATCACCCTGCTCAGTCCTTCAACCATTAAGATGAACAGAAAGGGGATAGAAGATCAGCTTGTCGGATACCTCTCATTCGCCGAAAATTTCTTGTGGGAGCTCCATTTAAGAGGATGGAAAAGAAATCCGTTGAAGCTATGTTCATTATCCAATTTACCCAATCTGAGTGGAACCCATATGCATCAAGTATTCCTCTCATGAATTTCCAACTTATTTTGTCATAATATTTAGAGATATCTAGTTTCAACATCATACCTGGATTTTTTGTTACTTTCAAGGAATGGATAACCTCATGGACCAAAATAAATCCATCCAATATTTGTCGTCCTTCCTCAAAACCCGATTGTTCGGGGGTAACCATATTTGGAAGTAGGGGTATTAATCTGTTTGCTAATACTTTGGTAATAATCTTATAAATCACATTAAACAGGGAGATGGGTCTGAATTTATGTGGTGAATCAACCCCGTCCTCTTTAGGGATGAGGGTGAGGAATGTGGAATTGAAAGCTCTTAAATGCCTTTATCCACACGAGAGTCTTCCACAATTTTCCACACTTCCATCTTGATTAGGTCCCAAAAGTGGTGGAAGAAATTGGTTGTGAAGCCATTTGGACCTAGTGCTTTTCCATCAACCATTTGATTTACAACCTCCTCCACTTCCTGAAGCTCAACTGGTTTCATCAAAATTTCATTTTGGTTTGCTGAAACCTGCCTAGGGATATGTCTTGTGATTTTCCTGATGTACTCAGCTCTGTATTGTCTATCTTCCTTCAATATTGTCTCAAAGTACTTTACCAGTTCTGTCTCCATTTCCTCCCACATTTCCACATAATGGCCATCTTCTTTTTTTAGCCTCATAAGTTTTTCTTTTTGACGATTCTGGATCATCGAATGGTGAAATTTTTTGTGTTTCTTTCCCCCTCCTGCAACCATTGGTTCCATGATTTTTTTTCCAATAAATCTCCTCCTGATGTTCTATAGCATTAAGTTGATCCAGGGTATCTCATTCTCTGTGTTTCAGAGATTCAATGTACCCTGAGTTCATCCCTTCCCATTGTATTTCTTCCAATTGAGCACTGAGAAGCTTCTTATATTGGAATATGTTCCCTAACTCTTCCTTATTCCAAGTATGAATTTTTGCTTTAAACTTTTTTAATTTTTGTTGAAATTGGTACATCAATGTTCCCCTTATGGGTTCCATCTCCTCCCACAACTACTCTACTAAATCTTTGACGCCCTTGTGTTCCATCCAAAATTGTTGAAACCGGAAAGGTCACCTGATTGTGGGTCCACCATCATCCCAAGTCAGGATTACTTGCCAATGATCTGAAGCTGTCGAGGGAAGGACCATGGCTTTCGCTTCCTTATCCCCTCTAATAATTTCCTCAGAGAGAATAAATTTGTCTAATCGAGATGCTACATGGTGTTCTCCCCCTCTACGATTATTCCAAGTGAGCCAACCATTTCCTGTTTCTATATATACTAGTCCCTTTTCATTTATGAATTATTTGAAAGCATCATTAGTTGCTTCCAGTATTCGTCTTCCTCCCTTCTTTTCCTCTACAGAGGTGATCATGTTGAAATCTCCACCTAAAATCCATAGTTGGTTGTCAATCTCTCGTGATTCCTTCTCTAAGAAAGACAGGAAAGCCGGTTTCTGAGCCATTATGCTTGGACCATAGACGTTAGTGAGTACCCCTTTAACCTTAGAGTTGTAGATTTGAAAGTTTGCACATATTGAAAACCTTGTTTATCAGAAATTTCTCAGGCATAGATCCTCTAGTTTCCAGAGTATAGCCACTCCGCCAGCAGCAGCCCTTGCGTCAATTTCTATCACCTTAATACCTCTCCATAATTTCCTTCCTATCTCCTCCATACTTTCAGAACTGCATTTGGTTTCTTGTGGGAATATCACTGTTGGTTTTTCCTTTCTTAGCTTATTTCTAAGAGTCTTCATTTTCCTTGGGTTATTAACCTCGTGGATGTTCCAGGTTACTATCTTCATTGAGAGATTCTATTAACTTATGAAAAGGCCGCTTTTATCGTTGGATATTGGCTTGATTCAACCAATCTAGTTCCAACCTTTGCTATTCTCTGTCGATTCATTTTTCTCCCCCGTTTCTCCCCTTCCTCTGGTTGTTTCCGTTTGCTCCCCTTCGTCGGATATCTATCAATGCTAAGGTGAGGGGAAGCCTTTGTTTTAAGGATTGCTTACTATATTATTTCTAATTGCCTCCTAGAAACTTACCCTTGTCCTTTCTTTCTACATTCCTTCTCTATTTCATCCAGATCTAACTCCCCTAGATCCATATCCTCCGCTTCTTCCATTATCTCTTCTTCCATAACTTCACACGACCCTTCTATCTAATTTTTCTCGGTATTGATTAGATATTTTATCCCTTCCATAACGTGAGAACAATTTTTATCCTTGTTGTATTCCTCCTCATTGTTCTCCATCTTACCCAAGGTTTCAAACCTGTTCCCCGTCTTATTTTTCTTCTCAGTATTTTGCTTTGACTGGGGTTTAGTTCTTCTTCCATGTTTCTTTTGATTCTGAACTTGTGTGAACCCTTAACTATCCTTTTATTTTTCTTTGTTCTCCTGATGTGGGTTTGATGTGTGGAGGGTTGGGAAATCCCTTCCCAGGTGCCCATACTCATGGCATTGTCTACATCGAAAAGGTAACGGTTCATAATCGATGGGATGTACCTAGTATTCATATTCCCAAGTTAGATTGATTGCTTCTGGTAATTATTGCGATAAGTTCATATAAACACAGATCCTGGCATAGGTTGTGTACCTTTGTTGTTTTGTTTGGTCTGATACCTTCACAAATTTTCCTAGGGTATTCCCAATGGCCTCTAGAATTTCTGGTTCCCAATATTTGCATGGAAGAGAATAAATCCTCATCTAGACATGGGCTATACTCATATCCTCAGTTTCAGGGTTGAACCTCTCCTTCCACAGACAAAGGAATAACTTGGCTGAATAGAAAAAATATGGTCCCCCTAGCAGAACCTGATCTCTATCTTCCTGGTTGAAAAAGATGATGGTGTAGAAACCTTTTTCCCTGAGATGTAGATTGTAATTCCATTTAGGGTTCCAAGTCACCTTGATCCATTTGAGAAAGTCCTTCTCCTTTGGTCATATAACAATGATTTTTCCAATAAGGGATTTTTCCTTCCATTGTTCCACTCATTCCCTCAGCTTCTATGATGTGATATGCAAATATGGGTTTTCTACAGATCTGGGTAAACAACCCCCTTGGGTCTTTTTTCACTCAAAATCCTTTTTCCTCTCTCCCTATGTTTCAATTTCCAGTTGGTTCTTTGTCGTATCTTGTGTTCCTTCTTGCCTGCGTAGGGAATGGGAGGGGGATCCACCCCCTCCAAACGACGCCATGCCAAACCCTTGCCACCACCCCAAATATCTGCTCCACTTGCAATCTAGTCTGCACCTGTCGAGCCACCTGCCTCCTTCTCTACCAGAGCTCGGCCACTAGGGTTTCAACAAAGAGTAACACCTCTTCACACTTTATTGAAAATTTTCCTTTAATAAAACATGAAATTTAGATTTAATTTGGCACTTTATTGAAAACAAAAATCAAAGGAAATCTACAAAAAAAAATCTTAATCTAAATATGTGTGATTATGATGTTAATTTCCAAGACATGTAAAAGACTCTTTCATTTGATTTAATCGGAAAGCCTAAAAAAATGATGTGTAATAAAATGTCTAATTCTTATAAGCTTTGCCCTTTTTAAGATATTCTTGCTTTAAAATTTGAAAAATATTACTTTAATACATTTCATGATAAAATCATTATAATTATAAATAAATTTATAATTCAACAATGAATGCTTTAATGCAAGAACATGAAAAGAGAAAACAGATAAACAATACTTCCCTGTATGTGTTTGATGAAGCCTCGTTTCTAGCTTGAAATCGATATATTGTCACAACTGTCTTATTAAATGATAATAAAAAGTAAAGAAACAAACAAAATCTAATCCACTCTAAACCTACCCTAGACTACTCATATAACCATTAACAAACTAAATGAAGTCATACTTCCAATGCAACCATTGAAGCAATGGAAAATATGTAAAGAAAAAGAAATCACCGATCAGTAAACAAACTGAAAATATTTCAAAAGAAAACTAAAATGCATTAGCCTACCAACATGGAATATATGTATATGCAAAAGAAAAGAATCCTTACCTTCTTGTGCTCTATGTACAAATCAAGAAAGCAAACTAGTCTTACCATCTTGTGGAAACCTTGCAAGGTAATAATTTTCTAACCAAACTGCAATCTTATCATGGTATGAACAATGGCCTAATGAAATAAAATCTAACTTAACAATATCAATTAGGGGAATCAATGTACTATATCTAGAAAATATGGTATCATATACAAATTAGAATCATGAAAAGATAAAGCTTCTGAATGAGTGAAAAAGGGTCTGATATAAAGAGGAGAAAGTAATTTTATTTAAGAATTCGACTGTTAAAGGAAAATCGAAAGAAGAAGATACAAACTTGTGGTGGAAATCACTTAAATAAAATGGATCGTAAAAAAAATGATTTTCACCAACATATTTAGATTTTTTATATAAATGATTTCCATGAGTATATCCATGTTTAGATTCAAAATGAATAAATTTAATAGTTTGATCTGGAGTTTGTTGAATGTAACTATCTTGTGACAAAAAACTTCCCTTTTAAGAGATAGAGGAGAGGAAATACCTAATGATTTTTCAACTTGTGATCTATTGTCCTCATATCAAATGAGAGAATCACTATTATCCCAAAAATAAGACTTTGAAAGCATGTCATTACGAAGAACAGACAAATTCTTATGCTTATCAAAAAAAAAAAAAGAGATCAGGATATATAGAAAAGTAAGAATTAAAGACAAGATAGTTAAAAGCATCCCTCACATTGAAATAATCATTATTACTTAAATTTTCAAGAGAATTCTCTTTTATTACCTTGTCATCCTTAATATAATTTAGTGACTCGCCTTTCATTGTATGGTAAGAAATTTGTTTGAGATTAAGATCTGAAACTTCTGTATGATTAGTCAAAAATCCCTCATGCAAATCAAGCTTCTAATGATCAAATTCTTGAAAAGGATCATTCCTTCCTTCTGAACAACATGTAACTTCTCGATTAAGATTAATTTTCTCTTCTTCTATTTGATGATAAAAATCTCCAACCTATTCTAAAATCATATCAGAACACTTAAACTATAAATATCAGATTCACATTCATTAATAATTAGATCGAAAGATGTATTAAAACCAAATTCAACAGAAAATGAAAATATATCTTGATCTAAAATTAGCTGATCTTGATTGGTCTTCATAGAATAAAAAAATTGTTGTTTAGAAGGATGATTAACTTCCCCATTTGGACACATAAAATTGTTCGTAATTTGTTCTTCCTCTCTTAGTTTCTCGATGGAATGTTTACTAATAAGAGGCTTGGAATGAAGAAGTATCGGAAGTACTTGATTAAATTACTAAGAAATAAGAGATATTTATACATGTAAATAGGGCCAACAAACAACTAAGAATAGCTGGGGTTGTTGAGTTCCTAGGTGAGCTTACCTCACACAAGCTAGCAACATTAGAAATGCCAACAACAACACCCCCCCATAAGTGAAACATAAGGAGGAAATAAAAGAAAACAAGGATGGGTCCCGGCAACTAGGCCTGATAAGGTATCCATGTACAAACTACTCTCATAAACAGAGAAAAGGAGAAAACCTCATGGGAAAAACTCCTCCCCAAAAGAGAGAAAATCACACATGCCGAAAAAAGGCAATGGAGCTGAAACTGGTGAAGATCCAAGTATCAAGTTTCAAACTCTTAAATGTAGAATCCAAACTGCTGATGCAAACCACCCCAAGGAAGCATTGGATACCACCCCCCCACAATGCTGAATTGAGTGGACAAGATGGTGGTAGTGAATGTCACAACTGATGGCAAAAGGATGAAGGTGCTAGTTGAAACCGGTGATAATGTCCAACAAGACACTCCATTGTGGAAAGCTCCAAGAGACTGCGAAGCAAAGCAGTATAGGGAGACGAAAGCTTGGTGACACTCCAACAAACTATTTGCACGAATGGCCCGAAATCCACTACTCAAAAGTGCAGAATGAGAGGTACCATCAAAATATGTCATCATGGACAACAATCCTCATTATGGGTTCCAGCAAACAAAGCCATTTTAGATACCCATTTACAAGTGAGGAATTAATACAATTCATTGACAAATGTGGTGTGCAACCACTCTTTAGAAAGAGAGGATATATCTTAGTGCAATGCTGCAAACAAAGGAAATAAAATGAAGGCTCCAAGGGTAGTGATGGAAAAGATAAGGCCCAAAACCCTTGAATACAATAGGCAAAAGTGATGCCAAAAGACCTCCAAATCTCCAATTCTCCCCCATTAAACACAACTGAGGGTTATCACCGATAACAAAATGGAGCAATAGATATCGATCAAATATCAATCAATGAAGCAAACCAATCGAAGCTTCAATCGACTACCATAACTGGTCAAACATCAGTGGACCATTCAAAGCAAATCATTGGTAAGAGGAACATTGTACAATCGATGACATGCATCGATATGAAGTCCTCAAACATCCATTTAAATGATTCCATGACCATTCATCAATCCAACCACAATGAATAGTTGACACCGGTCCATGTATTGTCTTTCACATCTTTTCTGAAAATTTTGAAAAGTAGAATTGTCAGTCTTCCAAGAATTTGGTTTCCTTGGTACATTCCTCTGATTCTTATGAGGATGTCTATATGGCACATAGTTTTGTTCTGGCTGAACAAAAGAAGCGGGTTGAGGTTCTGGTTCACTCATAGAAGCAACAACAACATTCCCAAGTTTTGGCTTGTTATGGGCAACCAACTCTGCAACACATTCATCAACAGGTTGCTCTTCATTCTGAATTCCATCGGTAACAAATACAACATTCCTTGACTCAGCAAGGCCAACTAAAGACAAAGAGGGAGCAGTAGCATCATATCCAAGACCCACTCTTGAGTTCTGCAACTCAGGGGAAATAGGAACAACAATTCCCTGGCCATTCTTCCCAAGTCCTCCTCCGGTATAGCCCATTTTGTTCAGCAGACAAAACCCAATACCTGTAGTGTGTTTTTCAAAGCTAGGAGAAACACAACCATTAGTAGACAATAAAGCATGTGATGAAATAGAGACATCAACAGACTTACAACCAGGTGGGTTGCAATCATCAATAGGTGAGGTGGGCAGCTCAATAGGCTTCATCTTAACATTCCGCAGAGAGACTTTTTCCTCAAGATCCTGTCTGCAAACCAATAACCCTTGAATTGCCTCATCCTTCTCAGTCAGCTACAACAACAAGGAGTCAAGTGCTTCCTTCAAAGCTTGATACTCATCAAACATCTTATCATCTTTTGCTTGAAGAGAAGCTGCTGCTGCACGAAACTCATCAACAGAAACCTGTAAGTGAGCAGCCTCATTAGTTAGCTGGGCATTAGTCTCTTACAACTTGTAAACATGCTCCTTTAAGGCATCATGTTCTGTGGTTGAGAGAGATTTTACTTCATCTTCCAGATTATTGAGAAGATCGACCTTTGCTAGAAATTTGTCTTCAAGGTCTCCAAGGGAAGTTTCCATGTTTCTTTGCAGGATATCAAACTTTTGGTATTTCTGAGTCAACTTAATCCTCAATTGATTCTTTAGTTCGACATTCTCTACCTGCAACAAGGCAATGGTGGACTGGAAGGAAACGAACTCATGACGAAGCCGATCAAGAGCCTTCTTCTCACGTAATTCCTACAATCTTCTACCCATCTTCAACAAAGAAAATCAATAGATAGAAATTCCAAGCAGAAATTGATCAACATGGATCAAGGTGAAAAAAAAAATGATGGCATGTTAGATCAGTATGTCCACATATCCGTGTTCTCCTTAATACTTCCAATGCTGCCAGCTTGTGTGAGGTAAGCTCACCTAGGAACTCAACAGCCCTAGCTATTATTAGTTGTTTGTTGGGCCTATTTACATGTATAAATATCTCTTATTTCTTAGTAATTTAATCAAGTACTTCTAATACTTCTTCATGGTATCAGAGCGAGTACAGCCCATCCCTGACTCTCTCACGAGAGGGGATGTGATCTTGCCTTGCCTATTTTTGAGTAAATCCAGATCGAAGGTTCTGGCTTGCTTGGTGTGGTGCAGTTGCTGGTTGCTAGAGCGGCGAATTGTTTTGTGCAAGAGGATACAGCTTTGAGCATCTAATTGAATGTGTAAACCATCTCAATTTGCTTTGTGTTGAGATCCGTTTGCATCTCATTTTTTAGATCCGTAGACTCTCTTCTATGGTCCAGAATCTGCAAATCTACAATTTTAAAGTCCAGATGTCCACTGAGTTTGAGTAGAATTGGAAACATTGATCCTTGGATTGTCCATATTTTGTTCACTGTCGTTGGAAGAGAGATCCTTTGAATATTTTTTTTGCCACTTCTGAAATGTTTTGACGTGGGAAAAGCTTTGGTTTGTCCTGGATTTCCACAATGATCTGGGCATATCTTTGATCCCGGATCTTGCTGCAAACATAAATTTATTTTCGTAAAAGATCTATGAGGGAATCTCATCATGGATCTTTGCGCCCAGCTCTTATATGCAAATGGCTATTTACCTCTCATCTCTCACAAAACGATCTTCCTCCAACAATTTAGCTATACGGCTCTAGCAAATTGGAAATTCAGCTACTGCGATCTGATCGAGCGCCTCCTCCATATTCAAGTCACTTCCAATTTGTGTATATTGTGCACACGCATATTTTTTATACCCCAAATTTGTGGCTCTTTGACGTAGTAACACAATTGATTCTGATCATGGACCCGTGGTGAAGATTTTGCTATGTTCCACTTGTTTTTCTACTACTTGGATCCTGAGTTGGAGATTTGTGGGTGTTCCAGACTCACAACATTTGTAAATCCGATCTCTCCCTCTCTGCCATTTGAATCGGATCTGTGGGATTTTGGCTAGGGTTTGTGCTTGGTGAAGCTTCTTCATATTGAAGACAACCTCCCACACAACACGTTTCAAAAAAATTGAACGCGGATATGGCATGAACGTCTTCTTTTGCTCTTGATGACCTTGTCAATGGAGGATTCTGCATCTGCAATTTTCTCCTTTGGTGATTGGCAACAGGTACCTCCTAAGCGTTGTCTCTAGATCCATCTTTGGCTTGGTCGAGGGATTGAAGATTGTGGGTAACCATTCTCTAGTGCGATTAAGGAGAACACAGATATGTGGGCATACTGATCTAACACGCCATCATTTTTCTTTCACCTTGATCCATGTTGATCGATTTCTACTTGGAATTTCTATCTGTTTCTTTTCTTTGTTGAAGATGGGTAGAAGATTGCAAGAATTACGTGAGAAGAAGGCTCTTGATCAGCTTCACCATGAGTTCATTTCCTTGTAGTCCACCGTTTCCTTGTTGTAGGAAGAGAGTGTCGAACTAAAGAATCAATTGAGGATTAATTTGACTCAGAAATCCCAAAAGGTTGATATCCTGCAAAGAAACATGGAAACTTCCCTTGGAGACCTTGAAGACATATTTCTAGAAAAGGTCGATCTTCTCAATAATCTGGAAGACGAAGTAAATTATCTCTCAACAACATAACATGATGCCGTAAAGGAGCATGTTTGCAGGCTGGAAGAGATTAATGCCCAACTAACTAATGAGGCTGCTCACTTACAGGTTTCTGTTGATGAGTTTCGTGCAGCAACAACTTCTCTTCAAGCAAAAGATGATAATATGTTTGATGAGTATCAAGCTTTGAAGGAAGCACATGACTCCTTATTGTTGCAGCTGACTGAGAAGGATGTGACAATTCAAGGGTTATTGGTTTGCAGACAGGATCTTGAGGAAATATTATCTTTGCAGAATGTTAAGATGAAGACTATTGAGCTACCCACCTCACCTATTGATAATTGCAACCCACCTGGTTGTAAGTATGTTGATCTCTCTATTTCATCACATGCTTTATTGTCTACTAATGGTTGTGTTTCTCCTAGCTTTGAAAAACACACTACAGGTATTGGGTCTCGTCTGTTGAACAAAATGGGCTATACCGGAGGAGGACTTGGGAAGAATGGCCAGGGAATTGTTGTTCCTATTTCCCCTGAGTTACAGACCTCAAGAGCGGGTCTTGGATATGATGCTACTACTCCCTCTTTGTCTTCAGCTGGCCTTGCTGATTCAAGGAATGTTGTATTTGTTACCGATGGAATTCAAAATGAAGAGCAACCAGTTGATGAATGTGTTGCTGAGTTGGTTGCCCATAACAAGCCAAAACTTGAGAATGTTGTTGTTGCTTCTATGAGTGAACCAGAACCTCAACCCGCTTCTTCTGTTCAGCCGAAACAAAACTATGTGCCATATAGACATCCTCATAAGAATTAGAGGAATGTAACAAGGGAACAAAATTCTTGGAAGACTGACAATTCTACTTTTCCAAATTTTCAGAAAAGATGTGAAAGACAGAACCTTGGACTAGTGTCGACTATTCATTGTGGTTGGATTGATGAATGGTCATGGAATCATTTAAATGGATGTTTGAGGACTTCATATTGATGTGTGTCTTCGATTGTACAATGTTCCTCTTACCAATGATTTGCTTTGAATAGTCCACTGATGTTTGACTAGTGATGGCAGTCGATTGAAGCTTCGATTGGTTTGCTTTGTCGATTGATATTTGATCGATATCTATTGCTGCATTTTGTTATCGGTGATAACCTTGAGTTATGTTTAATGGGGGGAATTGGAGATTTGGAGGTCTTTTGGCATCACTTTTGTCTATTGTATTCAAGGGTTTTTAGCATTATCTTTTCCACCACTACTCTTAGAGCCTTCATTTTACTTCCTTTGTTTGTAGCATTGCGCTGAGATCTCTACTCTCTTTCCAAAGAATGGTTGCACACCACATTTTTCATTGAGTTGTATTAATTCTTCACTTGTAAAGGGGTATCTAAAATGGCTTTGTTTGTTGGAACCCATAATGAGGATTGTTGTCCATGATGGCATATTTTGATGGTACCTCTCGTTCTGCACTTTTGAGTAGTGGATTTCGGGCCATTCGTGCAGATAGTTTGTTGGAGTGTCACCAGGCTTTCGTCTCCCTATACTGCTTTGCTTTGCAGTCTCTTGGAGCTTGCCACAATGGAGTGTCTTGTTGGACATTATCACCGGTTTCAACTAGCACCTTCATCCTTTTGCCATCAGTTGTGACTTTCACTACCACCATCTTTTCCACTCAATTCAGCATTGTGGGGGGGTGGTATCCAATGCTTCCTTGGGGTGGTTTGCATCAGCAGTTTGGATTCTACATTTAGGAGTTCAAAACTTGATACTTGGATCTTCATCAGTTTCAGCTCCATTGCCTTTTTTTGGCATGTGTGATTTTCTCTCTTTTGGGGAGGAGTTTTTCCCATGAGGTTTTCTCCTTTTCTCCGTTTATGAGAGTAGTTTGTACATGGGTACCTTATCAGGCCTAGTTGTTGGGACCCATCCTTGTTTTCTTTTATTTCCTCCTTATCTTTCGCTTATGGGGGGGTGTTGGTGTTGGCGTTTCCAATGCTGCCAGCTTGTGTGAGGTAAGCTCAAAGTCTTGAATACAATAGGCAAAAGTGATGCCAAAAGACCTCCAAATATCCAATTCCCCCCATTAAACATAACTCAGGTTTATCACTAATAACAAAATGCAGCAATAGATATCGATCAAATATCAATCGACAAAGCAAACTAGTCGAATCTTCAATCGATTGCCATCACTGGTCAAACATCAGTGAACCATTCAAAGCAAATCATTGGTAAGAGGAACATTGTACAATCGAAGACACACATTGATATGAAGTCCTCAAACATCCATTTAAATGATTCCATGACCATTCATCAATCCAACCACAATGAATAGTTGACACTGGTCCAAGGTTCTGTCTTTCACATCTTTTCTGAAAATTTTGAAAAGTAGAATTGCCAGTCTTCCAAGAATTTTGTTTCCTTGGTACATTCCTCTGATTCTTATGAGGATGTCTATATGGAACATGGTTTTGTTCTAGTTGAACAGAAGAAGCGGGTTGAGGTTCTGGTTCACTCATAGAAGCAACAACAACATTCTCAAGTTTTGGCTTGTTATGGGCAACCAACTCGGCAACACATTCATCAACTGGTTGCTCTTCATTCTGAATTCCACCAATAACAAATACAACATTCCTTGACTCAGCAAGGCCAGTTGAAGACAAAGAGGGAGCAGTAGCATCATATCCAAGACTCGCTCTTGAGGTCTGCAACTCAGGGGAAATAGGAACAACAATTCCCTGGCCATTCTTCCCAAGTCCTCCTCCGGTATAGCCCATTTTGTTCAGCAGATGAGACCCAATACCTGTAGTGTGTTTTTCAAAGCTAGGAGAAACACAACCATTAGTAGACAATAAAGCATGTGATGAAATAGAGACATCAACATACTTACAACCAGGTGGCTTGCAATCATCAATAGGTGAGGTGGGCAGCTCAATAGTCTTCATCTTAACATTCTGCAGAGAGAATTTTTCCTCAAGATCCTATTTGCAAACCAATAACCCTTGAATTGTCTCATCCTTCTCAATCCCCTGCAGCAACAAGGAGTCATGTGCTTCCTTCAAAGCTTGATACTCATCAAGCATCTTATCATCTTTTGCTTGAAGAGAAGCTACTGCTGCACGAAACTCATCAATAAAAACCTGTAAGTGAGCAGCCTCATTAGTTAGCTGGGCATTAGTCTCTTCCAGCCTGCAAACATGCTTCTTTAAGGCATCATGTTCTGTTGTTGAGAGAGATTTTACTTCGTCTTCCAGATTATTGAGAAGATCGACCTTTGCTAGAAATTTGTCTTCAAGGTCTCTAAGGGAAGTTTCCATGTTTCTTTGCAAGATATCAACCTTTTGGTATTTCTTAGTCAAATTAATCCTCAATTGATTCTTTAGTTCAACATTCTCTGCCTGCAATAAGGCAACGGTGGACTGCAAGGAAACGAACTCATGACGAAGCTGATCAAGAGCCTTCTTCTCAGGTAATTCCTGCAATCTTCTACCCATCTTCAACAAAGAAAAACAATAGATAGAAATTCCAAGCAGAAATCGATCAACATGGATCAAGGTGAAAAAAAAAACGATGGCATGTCAGATCAGTATGCCCACATATCTGTGTTCTCCTTAATCGCACTAGAGAATGGTTACCCACAATCTTCAATCCCTCGACCAAGCCAAAGATGGATCTAGAGACAACGCCAAGGAGGTACCTACTGCCAATCACCAAAGGAGAAAATTGCAGATGCAGAATCCTCCATTGACGAGGTCATCAAGTGCAAAAGAAGACGTTCATGCCAGATCCGCGTTCAATTTTTGTTGAAACGTGTAGTGTGGGAGGTTGTCTTCAATATGAAGAAGCTTCACCAAGCACAAACCCTAGCCAAAATCCCACTGACCTGATTCAAATGGAAGAGAGGGAGAGATCGGATTTACAAATGTTGTGAGTCTGGAACACCCATAAATCTCCAACTCGGGATCCGAGTAGTAGAAAAACAAGTGGAACATAGCAAAATCTTCACCATTTGTACATGATCAGAATCAATTGTGTTACTGCGTCAAAGAGCCACAGATCTGGGGCATAAAAAATATGCGTGTGCGCAATATACACAAATCGGAAGTGATTTGAATATGGAGGAGGCGCGCGATCAGATTGCAGTAGTTGGATTGCCAATTTGCTAGAGCCGTATAGCTAAATTGTTGGAGGAAGATCGTTTTGTGAGAGATGAGAGGTTAATAGCCATTTGCATATGAGAGCTGGGCGTAAAGATCCAGGATGAGATTCCTTCATAGATCTTTTACGAAAATAAATTTATGTTTGCAGCAAGATCCGGGATCAAAGATATGCCCAGATCATTGTGGAAATCCGGGACAAACCAAAGCTTTTCCCACGTCAAAAAGTTTCAGAAGTGGCAAAAAAAATATATTCAAAGGATCTCTCTTCCAGCGACAATAAACAGAAATATGGACAATACAAGGAGCAATGTTTCCAATTCTACTCAAACTCAGTGGACATCTGGACTTTAAAATTGTAGATTTGCATATTCTGGACCATAGAAGAGAGTCCACGGATCTAAAAAATGAGATGAAAACGGATCTCAACACAAAGCAAATTGAGATGGTTTACACATTCAATTAGATGCTCAAAGTTGTCTCCTCTTGCACAAAACAATTCGCCGCTCTAGCAACCAGCAACTACACCACACCAAGCAAGCCACAACCTTCGATCTGGATCTACTCAAAAATAGGCAAGGCAAGATCACAGCCTCTCTCGTGAGAGAGTCAGGGCTGTACCCACTATGGGAAGTATTGATCGAGAACCATCATTAGAAGGTGATGACACCCTTTCCAAATTTTCAGATTGAAATTGAGAAGAAGCTATAGATTCTAAATTTTCAAGATTAGGGATTTGTAAAACATTAATAGAAGTAGAGAAATTTTGGGGGGCGGGTAGATAATTTCTTACCACTTCTTCTTGAGCAGCTCGTAGGCAAGATTCATCTCATAAGGTGATATATTGATATGCGTTATCTACGAATTGATTTTGCTTAATGAGAGAATTAGAAGAATTTGTAATCAAGTCATATAGATTGAATTCAGAAATTACATAAATAAAACAAAATTGATACAAAATATGATAAATTTTTACCGAAAAATCTTCTAAAAACAAATCTACAAACTAAAACCAAGTGTAAATTTCCAGCCACCCTTTCATTCGTCCTCTGAAGGTAAGGGAAAACAACTTGCATAAAATGTTATTGTCAGTGATATTATACTTTACAGGTTTATCCAAAAATTTAATAAGATGGCCCTTAGCATATATGTCCTCTTCACCGTCATATTGATGTTTGGACAAGATTTTAGCTGTCTTGTTGGGATTGTCAACCGATGGATAGTTAAAGACACATTCCCATACAGGGTTTTGGGCGTGAACCATAAATATTTATGAAAATTAAAAATTCAGAAGGCCATCTTGTCTTCTAACTTGGACTTCTAGAAAGAATAAAGATGTGAAAACTTTAAAATGTTGAAATCCAGAGGTTAGAAATGTATAATGAAAAATTAAAATGAAAATCATTCAATTCTTACCGGCCTCCTTTTAGCGCCATTTTGTTGACCGAAATTTGTGCACTTTGATCAACAAGGGGGGTGAATAGCCCGGTCCGGAACACATACACAAAAATGTAAAATCTACAAAGATGCTTATTGGAAAGTCCCCGGAATGACTTAAAGAATTGCAGCTTAGACAGCTGCAAAATGCAAAACTACCAATTGCAAATAGCCCGGAACACATACACAAAAATGTACAAATCTACAAAGATGCTTATTGAAAAGTCCCAAGAATGACTTAAAGAATTGCAGCTTAGACAGCTGCAAAATGCAAAACTACCAATTGCAAAATGCCGAACAGCTGCAGCTGCAGAATACAAAATGCAAGACTAATTAAGTTAGTAAATTTACCTAAGTCATATCCCATGAGATCCAAAATAAAACTAAAATTTGTATTTACTTTCGCATTATTAAAATAAAAAATAAATTATGTTTTGAAAATGAGACATTTGAAGAATAAAATACATATTTTTTTAAAACACTTCAATAGTTTTAAAGTGTTAATCTAATTTGCATTTTTTTGTATGAAAATTAACTACTTGTCAAAGACATTTCCAAAGCCTATAGCAATCATACATAAACATTAAAAGGAATCATCAGCCAAATATCAGATGCCGATCTTATCATATCACAATAGTTCCTCTTATCTAATGCAAATTAAATCAACGACATTTCCAAAGCCTATAACAATCAGATATATACATTAAAAGGAATCATCGGCCACAAATCAGATGTCGATCTTATCACATCACAATAGTTGCTCTTATCTAATACAAATTAAATCAACCCAAGTAAAGGATGATGGCCACAAATGGTTACCCTTGATTTCCAAATGACAATCGAGAAATACAAAAAAATATTACTTCAAATAAAAACCTAAAACACGATAGGAAATTTCATTTAAAGGTATGATAACAAAACAATGAAGAACTAAAGAGACTACTATTATTTATGCATAGAATACATTCAGATGCTAGTTCAACAGAAGTCTTTTGTGGAGCAAAATATTTCATTGTTGTTGTAAACAGAATTTCATCATTCCTTTCACACGATTGAGGGGAAACGTTTCCATATCTTTGATCCTCAGAAGCACAGTTACAAAAGAATAGGGATTTCAGAGTATATAAATTCAATCTCTGACATACAGAGGCTTCCTTCAATGGTTAATGGTTTCTTCAATTTGACTATGTGTTGACAGGTTAATGGTTTCTTCAATTTGATTATGTGTAAATTCTCCACAGCTGTCTTCTAGATAATCAAGACATGGCATTTTCTCCTTTGCAATCCGGTGAAATTTAGCATTGAAAATCGTTACATGTGGATAAATCTTCCTTGAATATATCTATCAAATATAGCGATCTGAATGTTCTTGCGGCGTGATAGTTGGCGTTTTCCACATGGGAAACTTTGTTAATCAAGTGGCGATGCTTCTGGGTGTTGGGTGGCAGATTCTCTCAACGAAATCTGGAATCAAATGGTGGCTGAACCAATTTGGAGATGACCTTTTCAACATGTGATCATAGAACGTATCTTTGCTTGGAACATGCCCTTTTACCACTAATAACAATTTATCTCCTTCATTCGATGTGGCTTGGTAGAGAGATCTTTGCAAAAAAACAAACAAAAGGCTAATTACCTTTTCCAATATTAGTCTTCACATAATAAATACATAATAAATGATTTAAGAATATTTTAATCACATCAAAAAGTTATAACCATATGACAACTAATTTTTATGAATGTTTCATTTTGATTTTTACAAATGTAATCCATCATCAAGTCTTATGATAATGTCTTAAGTATAAGTCACCACTTTAATAAACTTATAAGTTATAATAAAATAATTTATAAAAAGCAATGTTAATATTTTAAAGTTTTTATAAAGTAAAATGTAATTTGAAAGTGACTCAAAATTACAAATTTACCAAAGTTCCCATCAATAATCATAAAGATTTAAAAGAAGGGTGGTATGATTGGAGTACAAAAATTAAATTATCAAATAGTAAGAAATTATGGAAAATGCTTTAATGCAAATTCAAAAAAGTAAAAATTTGTATCAATTCTATATAATGCAAATTCAAAAAGTAAAAGTTTGTATTAACTCTTTAATATATGTTTTTCTTGGATTATAAATTAAATTTTTTAAAAACAAGTAATTATCCATTTACTAAGATTGACCAAGAAATTTAAAGTGAAACTTGGTTAGACCCATGCAAAAATCACGTCAATTGATTAGAGATATAGGATCAAGTTGAATGATCTCAATATGAAACATGTAAACATTGATGGATACCTATGAAGCCACAAGATGCAATCCCCAAGGATTAATCAAAACACCAAATTTTATTTTATAAAAATTAAGCCAAGAAGATTGATGATGATACATGTGGAAACTAGAGGAAATAAGTATCAAATTATCAAGCAAAACAAATCAATGTCAAGTGAATGCAATGCATTTTACAAAATTATAAAATTTAAATGGAAATTGTTGGGGTGCCAATAGGTTCTTGAACCATTTCTCACAGGGTTGAGACAACCCCATGGCATGTGAGATAAAATCTTCTAAAAGATGAACTTCGAGGTTTCCAATCCGAGCCTTAACAGAAGAATGGAATGTTAATTAAAAAAAAGGACAAAAACCTAGTGAGACGAAAAATACATGGAACTGCATTGTAATCATAATCCTGCGAAAATACCAGTCTACCAGTCTATAATAATCATTTCAAATCAAGGCAAGATTATCATAGGATCGAATTGCTATCCAAGGTTAAATATGTCCACTTCGTCATTCATTTAAACCAATGTCAAAAAATAATCATAACATATGTATAATCATGGTCTAACATATTTAGTACGTGAAAAAAATACAAAATGTATCAAGGATGTGTTTTTCTTGGGAAATAATCACCAAAGGAATGTCATAAAATAGGGCAATAAAATGAATTTGAGAAACATAAGATTTAAGGCTTAAGGAGATAGGATGAATTTTTTGGGAATTAAATTATGTATTATACTTAAGAAACGTTCATCTCCTAACATAAGATATAATCCAAAATAAAATATTTCCAAGAATTATTACCTTCTTATTTTATATATAACCAAATATCCAAAACATTAACCAAATATCCAAAACATTGTGAAGATGGAAATAATGCAAATTAAAATTTGAATGATAATTTTATTACTAACGCCAAATCTAATATTATTTTTTTATTGCAAAACCAAAGACAATCAAATGAATGATAATGAAGAATCATTGCTGCTGAAAACAAATAAAATAATTTAAAATTATTATTACTGACAAAAATTTAATCTTCATAAATTTTTCAAAAATCAAGACAAGAAACTTTTAAGTGGCTACTAAAAATGAATATAGAATGCATAAATTATGTGATTAATCAATAAACTCCGGTATTAGTTTTGACTACAAATGCATGATCAATCTGGAGTTATGAGAAGCTAATGTAATGATCTAATTTGTTTAGATCTCCTATCATTTCAATAATTTAATCAAAATAAATGAATAACCACTTATCAATTCATTAAAATGAGGAGATGTCAAAAGAAAATCACAATCAAACAAAAAATAATAGAAAGAAAACGTCGAAAGATCAAAGAGACACCATGTAACAATATGATTGATTATGATAGAGTGACCTCTACCTTAAAAGTGGTGAAACATAGACCACTTCCTCAAACTAAATTATAATGAATATAATCTTTGATAACAATAATTCATATCATAAAAAATCTAAAGATAAACCATATGATATCAAAATGATAGGAAGGAGATAAAACCATGTAAGATTTTGGACCGAGGCTTTCAAACAAAGGAAATGATTAGACCTTTAGTTACCGTTCTATTTTAGTAGGGGACCCTTCATTTTCAGTCAAAAAATGTTTGGGATTTGTTGTGAGGGGGTGCCTATTTGAAAGAAGGCAATCCAACCTAAAGCGAAGTATTCACGTGTCATTGGGAAATGAACCATCGGATAGGGAACCACATTTGTATCTAAAGGAGGAAAAGAGACTCCTAATACTGAAACAACTCAACCATTACACATAGAGAAACCAGTGAATAATAATATGCCCAAAATAACGAAAGGTGTTATGATAAAAGCCATGTACATTCCAAATGCACTTGCTTCCCAAAATTATAGCATAGTGGAAGATCTGGCTCAGGTTCCTTATGCAATGTCTACCTTCAAAGTCCTCTAGATTTGTCCTACTCAACAAAAGACCCATTAGAGAAATTATGAGGTTAAAAATGACCCTCATAAGATATATATCAAAAAATTATGAACCAGGCATTTTAGGGGGAAGGTATATTTGACAATTCATCTTTCCACTACATTCAATGTACAATCTAGATAACCATGGTTGAGTTACATACTAGAAATAATAATAATAAAAAATATTCTATTGAAGTAACTAAAAGTCAATTTTAATTTCCAAAAAATGTGTGGTACTTGAATGCATTCATATCCTTGAACTTGAACTTTGAGATCACTTTTAATAATAAAATACATTCACAATGAAAAGACAATCAAACCTTTTTTTTTTAATAATAAAATATAAACATAATGAAAAGATAATCAAATAATTTTTAGTAATAAGATATAGACAAAATGAAAAAGCAATTAAATCTTTTCTCCAACTACACATTGAAAATTAAAATTTAAGATAAAACATATATTTTGTTTCTTAATTTTTTATTATAACTTATTTTCATTTGTTTCTTAACATAATTTATATATTTTTATGATATGATTATTTTAGTATTTGAAAATTAAAATTTAAGATAACATACATATTTTCTTAATTTTTTATATTATAACTTAGTCATTTTTTGTTGTTAACATAATTTATGTATTTGTATGATATAATTAATTTAGTGTTTGAAAATTAAAATTTAAGATAATATTAAATTAAATTATTTATTTTCTTTTTAATATAATTTATGTGTTTTTATAATAGAATTAATTTGATTAAATTTTTATAAAAAATTTATGATTTATGTAAAAATTATTCTTAAATAAATTTTATTAGTTATATATTTTTTTTAATTAAGTAAATTTCTCTATATTATAAAATATGTGATATAATATCATTATTATTATATTATGTGTGAGTAGTTGTAATTAACTTAAAATGTAATATTTTATGTTATTAATATTTTTTATTATAAAGATTTGCATCATAAATATATATGTAGAATTTACCTTGCATATTATATTGTTGTGATTATAGTGATTATAAATTTATATATTATTTTTTTGTTGTTGTAGATTGTATTTTTATAAAAATATGATAATAATTTTTATTTGATAATAATAGTTATTAATAATAAATAATTGTGTGCCTTATATTAGATTTAATTTTTATATAAAATTTAAAAGCATAATATAATTTTTATCTTTAATATCAATTATAATGGATATAATGTTTTATGATTTTTTTATTAAAAATGAAATTTACTATAGAAATTGGCCATTTTATGTTTTATAATATTATTTCTTAAAATTAATAACTTAAATCAAATATATTTTAGAATTTTATTTTTCACAATTTAAAAAGGTTAGAATTATCTAAAACATAAATTAATAAATAGTATGATAATGCAGACTTATCATACTACATTCTATAATATAATGAAAAGGTAGACAAAGTCTCGTAATGCACAAGCTAGCCCCTATAGATAGATAAATAAATCTAAGAAAAGGGAAGTCAAGAATGGCTAAAATAAACATGAGCCACAAGGTGGCAATGTCCTGCGCCATATCTAGGAGGTTGTTTTGAAATTTGGAGATTTAGCGTCGTGGTTAAAAAATTCTATGATAAGTGTGGAAAAATTATATCAAAGGATAGACGTTCACTCATTGACCTTTCATCAAGTGACATTTGATATTCCAAATTGTGTAATGTTTCCATTTTTTATAGCACCAGGGAGCAACCACTAGACCATTAGGCTCCCATGGGTCATAGTGGAAAATTACTTAATTAGTCAAGGAATTAATTCTAATCTATAGTTACCTAGTAAAATTAAATAAAATCATGGTAGAAGAATGGACCACAATTTTGTAATATTTAATATTTCTAATCATTATTTATGAGTTGTCTAGGGATTAGGTGGTCCAAGAGACCGCATAGGATGAGGATAAGGGAGATGAGTTGTCTCCTCAGAAAAAGATGGAGATAAATAATCCAAAAGCAGGAAAAGCAGCATAAAAGTAGTGAAGATAATAGTTTACTGATTTTGAGAGATAAGGCTCAAGGAAGATTAGTAAAATTAGGAAAGCAATCTAAATGCCTTAGTGTTATAGGTCAAATTAGCACTTATCCATCTGTGATCACATTGCTCTGTTGATCACACAAAAGGACGCTATGGATGGAAGATCTAGATTAACCTTAGATGACTTAGTGCTCAGATTCCACATCTTCAGCTAAAAACCTTATTTTTCTGCATATTTCAGTGGAAATCCGCGACTCTAATAGTTGACATATAATGGGTCATGCGCAGGTTCCAATATTGACAACCCGTGCGCATCACTTAAAAGTTGTATGCGGAAGTTGCTAAGAGAACTCGCCGCGCACCATGCTCCTTTTTCCTAGTGTCATGCCCACGGGTATCTTAAGATGAAATTGAAAAATATATTAAGAATACAAATTGGGATTAGTTTAGTTTGGTATTGTAACTCCCCCAAATTCCCAATTCAACTGCCTCACGAATCTAACTTCCTGCCTTGGCCATAAATACATGGGGAAGCCATGAGGAAGAGGCCAATTTGGAGAGAAAGCTATTGTTATGCTGAAGGAATTTCAAGTCAAGAGAGGAGCAATAACCTAGAACTTGGTTGCAGAAGTGCTTGAAGCAAGATCAAGTATATCAGTTGTATTTTGCTGCATTCCTTTGACAATAAAGATCGAGATATTCTTCCCTTCCTGTTGTTGCTACAACCTGATCCCCAAATTTTTTGAAAATAATGGGGCCCCCTCCTTTTCTCTTAAGAGAGATTTTAGAAGTTGAAGTCTTCCTAGAAAAATCTCCTTTGAGCTTAGTTTTTTCCAAAGAGTCAAGCAAGGAAAAAACTTTCTTACTAAGTAAACTCAACTTTTTTCGCCGAAACGGTCGGCAAAACTCAACCAGTTGAGCCGAAATGGTTGACACTATTTTGTAAAGTTTTGAACTTTATTTTGTTTCGGCGTGACTCACCGAGTCGAGCCGAAATGACCAGCAGAATTTGGTTATATCCGCCAAAACAGTCATCCACTTTGACTTAGTCTTTTGAGTTTTCCGTGTTTCGGCGGAACTCGCCAAGTCGAGCCGACACGGTAGGTGGTTCCTTTTAAAGTTGTTAAGTGTTTTTGTTTAGTATAAAATCACCCAGACGAGCTAAAACAGTCAGAGAAACTTGGTTAAAACCGCCGAAGCGGTCGGGAAACACCTCTTATACTTTGGAAGTCCTTTTGTTTCAGTGCAACCCACCCAGATTCTACGAAACGATCGGTGAACTCTGTCAACCTCGCCAAAACGGTTGGGGCGCTACCGTTTGCATTTTTGTCACTTAGAACTTTGAGCGTAAAGTCTCTAGATTAGTGGAGAAAGGTTTCTCGCCACGACCTGTTTCGGAAGACTCGAAGGTATGCGCCGAAACGGTCGCCGACAACTACTGGGATGTGCCGAAAAGGGACTTGGCGGAAGGAGTCATTAAGTAAGGCACATAGATGCGACACGTTCAGCTCAACTTAGAAGCAACTACCAAAACACTCGCAAACACAAAGCTAATCGGCGTCGACATAGTTTGGATTTCACCGGTGGTACGTTTCATGCAAACTCAACAAATCTTGCTGAAATAGTCGGCAGCAAACCCTTAGTGGAAGCGATGATCAAAGCGGTTAGTGACGCCGAAACAGGGTTGGCCATGGGTGGTCCCACCAAACTTCATTAATTACTCATTAAAGCCCCACCAACCCGTCCACTCGGCATTAAATGCCCTAATTTAAAAAAAACTATTTATAGGGCTTTAGGGCATTTATTTGTTTTATTGTTTTAACTTTGAAAAGAAAATGTCGTTCGAGTTGGCTGTCGTCTTCACCATTCGTCAACGCCATTGAGCCCATCGACCAGCCATCAACTGAGAGGTAGGTCACCATATAATTTTTTGGTTGGCTTTGTTCTTTATTCTATTTTTTTTATAATTTGGGGTTTTGTTGCTTCGAAGTCGTTTGTCCATGTCATCCTCACTTACCTGAGTTGAACCTGTTTTGGGGCATATTGTCATTTTCTTTCCTGGATTTTCAAAACAACCAAAACTGCATTCTAAGTCATGGAATGTTTCACTGAGTGTGTGTTTTTATTGAGACTAGAAAACCCCACCAAGAACTCATCTTTCGTTGTTAACCTCTACACCAAGGTGTCCCAGCTCCCTTTGGGAGCACGACAGGCGAGTGAAGCCTTGCGCCAGTTTCGAAGTGGCTTTTGATGCGGTTAGAAGTTTTTTTCGCACAACCGGCTGGGCGTAGAGAACCATCACGGCCATGAGAACAAAGGAAACCCATGGCAGTGGCTCTATCACTCCACAGACTCGAACCCTGGTTCCTATCCTCAAACGACTAATCGGGTCACCTCCTTAAAATTTTTACCACGCGCTCACCCTTATAAAGAGAACCTTACCAACGCTCTCCACTTAAACCCTTAGACTGGATCTTTTCGGTGTTGTTATATGTGTCCACCCTATGTTGCTTTCATAATTCTTGGTTACTGCCAGCAGCTAGTTGTATTATTGTTAAAATGGTGGGAAAAATTGTTGTGAATTATGTTGCATATATTCTGTTGCTTACCTATGTATGGATAAAACAAAGCATGAAACTTAACAAGCATAATAATGGTGTTTTGTTTAACCCCGCATACCTCTTAATATGAATTAAAGTGCTTAATGAATTTTTTTTGGATTTATGCTTATGCATGGCTTTATTTTATCATAATTTAAACAATGACTAAGAAAGGAGTCAAGAAGAAATATAAGGTAGCTGAGTCAGATTCAGATATCGAGATCATATTGGAGACCGAGGTAGAGACTGTGTACAAGGATACCAAACCAGTGACAGGGATTATCCCTAAATTCAAGTGGGGGGACCTATATCAGATGATCTGGTACCATAATGTACCTAGTGCAGTTCTTGAGGAAATGGTCTTATATCAGAACATCAGGAAATCTGGCATCGCAAAAGCAGCTACGTGCCCAGATATTTTTCCTTGCTCAGAGGTAATTGGGTGGATTCTGTCACAAGATGACTCCACGTCAAGGATCATGTCTAACAGCAAAGGAGAGGAATTTAACTCGTTCCATCCAGCCCACATATCAGAATCTTACAAGTTACCACACGCTCAGGTCTTGTTGACCGAGGCCTGGCTTGAAAGTTTTACATGGACACCCTCGAGTTCACCAAGAAATTATTAATACCAGGAAATAAGCTGAGTCAAAGTCCAAGCAGAGAGTATGAAAGCCAAAGCCTAAGGACCCCGTTCAAGATCATATCCCTAATGCTAAGCAGGATTTTCGGCAAAGCATATGGGACCATCTATAAACTAAATTGGATACCTCTGATCCACCACGTAGCCTTCAATGGTACAATATTTAACTGGGAATACATCATCTTAGACAGTCTATCGTCAACAATAGCAGCTGCAAAAGGAGGACTAACCCAGAAGAAGGCATAATTTTACATGTCCTCGTACCTTTTAGACTGTATTTTATCGAGGCATCCTTTCCCCAAGCTGGCCTGCAACTGGAACATGGCTGATTCCCAAATCTATGTTGCTTACAAGATTTTTTGGGCCCATAAATACAAAGGTTATTACAAGACCATACGTGAAGAACTTATCATGCCTCTGTATGAGCTGATATTCAACAAAGAGCCAAACTGCTTGTCTAAGAATGCCATGGCATTCGTAGAACAATATGGGTATTACTATTTTTCGCAGGAAGGCACTTATCTCAGGATGTATGCAAGTTCCAAACCGCCATATCTCTTGCCCAAATATGAGACAGATTATGTAGTTCACAAAGAAGTAGTGAGGCAAGTCTTCATAGATGGGATTGGTGACTTCTTGCATGATCAGAAAAAAGGCTTCATTCCCTCCATTGCCTTTCTGCATTGGGGCATATAAATTCTCCAAGGATAAAACTGCTAATGCTTTTGTTCAAGAATTGGAAGCTTTCCAATTTGGAGAGAAAATTTTTGCGAGAAATGACAACTACAACAAAGTGATAGAACATTGTGCAGCTGTCAAAGTACATTTTGACTATGCTAACTACTAGGACAAAGATGAGGAAATATTCAAAAGAGCTAGCAATATGAATGATCTCAACAAACGCTTTCGTCCCAAAAGTGGAGGTAGTTCAAGCACTGCTTCCAAAGTTGCTAAGTAGGTAGAATTACGGAGGTTAAAAGAGGAGAATGAGAAGGTCCAAAAAGAGAAGGCAAAAGAAAGGTTAAAGGAGGAGACGGAAAAGGCCCAGAAAGAATAGGCCGAAAGGATTCAAAGAGAAGAAGCTGAAAGAGTTCAGAGGGAACAAGCCGATAGACTGTTGAAAGAGGAGGATGAAAGAACCAGAAAAGAAGAATCTAAGAAACTGCAAGAAATAAGAGAAAGTGCAGAAACGGAAGCAGTTGAACAAAAGAAGAAAGAAGAGGAAGAAGAGAAGTCCAAGAAGGTTGTGGAAATGGGAAGTCCAAGCATGTAGAACATGGACATACACCCACCCCAATGATCTAATGAAATTCTCACAGGAGGTCACTTCCCTTTGGCTGAGCTCAGACTCACACCATTTACCCCATCGAAGGAGCACACTGTGGCCCAATTGGACACAATCCTCTTCAACCATAAGAGAAAAGCTATCATGAGGAATATAGAAAAGAGAATGAAAATGAGCTCCCAACCAGACATCGTCACTAGGAAGGAAAGCACCATCATGGAGGGTACACACAGGGATCCCAAGTTTGTAGCATCCATCAACGTAGCCGTTGCCCAAGCAAGTGAAGATAACGTTAAACAAATGACGAAGGATATTGAGCAAAGAAAACAGAAAGTGCGCAAATTAAAAGCTAATCTGGTAAAGGAATGGGCAGAAGGGGTAGAATGGAAAAGGAAATATGATACCCTTCTATCAGACCAAGAAAGAATAATGAATGAGTACCACAGCTTAGATGAAGAAAAGGAAGCATTCACTGTACAACTAATGATATTAGAAGGTGAGAAGAATGACCTTGAATCCCAAGTCATTCATCTAGAATCAAACGAGTCAGCTGCCAACCAACAGGTTGAAGAACTAAAAGCTAAAGTAGAGGAGTTGGAAAAAGAAAAGGAGCTTATGATAGAACAACTAAAACTTGCAAACAACAGGAAGAAAGACTTAACTCCTTTCCATGAGCAGGCATGTGACATATAGAGGAAAATTTATCAGTCACAAGAACTTATTACAGAAGAAGTCTGCAAGATGAAGGTGATGATTTCAAGAATGAAGGAAATCGATGTTGAAGCTCTGAGACTCAGAAGGAAGTTCGTACACACCATGGAAGAGATTAGAAAGCAAATTGAATGGAGAGAGGGGAAATCAAGACTCCATGGGCACCTACCTCACAAGACCATGGCGGATTTACAGCTGGATTTAGGTCTCATTGAGTTCTGTAGAAAGTATGGTATACGAATAAATAATAGAATCACGAAAACCATCGAGTAGTGTACTGGATTCTACCTGAAAATCCGTGAAATCCACGAGAAGTGTCAGATGGTTATACCTCCTACCATGGAATATTTCCTGACAAAGACCAATGCTTTTCAAAATTGTATAACGAGCTAAGCACAGATATGGACTACATAAAGAAGCTAGACATACTAACAGTAGAAGACCTCCATTAGTTCATTGGACAAGCTTCCATTCATGCCTACTTTCTAGAGGACAACTACCAGGAAACGGCAGTAGGAGTAAAAAGTATAGAAGCAGATTTGTCTAACCATGAGATCTCTTTAAAGATGATGACCCCTGTATGAAGTAACATCATCTCAAGAGAAACTAGCATGTGGGCCAAATACATCTTTGAGGTGGAAAAGCTAGCTGGAAGCTAATTTTGTATTTTCTATTGTATAAAAATTAAAGACAATTTTGGAGAATCTTAGGGTTAGGTTAGATGGAGAAGTCACTAGAAGACAAATCCATAGAGTTATAAATAGAAGAAGATAATAGAATGAAAAGACTTTTGGCAGGTACAATAGAGCTGAACTATTTTGTATGAGAACTACTTTTATGCTTAATAAAGAAGGATCTATTGCCTAGGGAAAGCTAGCACACATATTTTTGCTTGGAATATGTGGAATGCCATTGTGGAACTAATTCTTCATACTTTCATATGCATACTGTGAGATTGTTCTAAACTATCTTGAATTACTTCATGGTTGTGAATGATTTATTTTTCCTATGTAAATGTTGATGTGCTTATTGAGTAATAGAATGCTTTAATTATATCAGAGTTATCTTTGGTATCTTCTCTTTCTGGGGTAAATGTGCTTATTATGTTGAAACAACAATTTGTGATGCTTTAATGTGCATTTCCAGTTATTACTCTTAATTCAGATTTTCTCCCTACAGGGATAGTTTAGATAATTTAGATAGTTTAATTAGATCAGATATATTAGATTAGATTACATCCATTTAATTAGAGCACTTGCATTTCATCTTTAAATAAAAATACATAAACGGTGGATCGGGCTGCAACTGGTAAAACCAAACTTTAAATCACACACGGTAGCCAGGTCGTTAACTGGACGGATTCCCCACACCAAACGGTGAGCGATGTAATTGGGCTTGCTTACTGAGGAGAATCCCTAACTGCTGGTGCTGCGAATTTTGAGGCATCAACAGTTTTTGGCGCTAGAAGGAGGGCCGCCAATGCATGGTTGGAAGAGGAAACCCATTTGTTAGAAGAAATTCCTCTGAAGACCCACTTGAAACAGCTATCCCAGAAGATTTATTTCTGGAATCACAAGATCAAGAAAACCCCAATTTTGGAGGTGAATATCAAGAACTATGGTACGATGTCCCCTTTGAAGAAGTAGAACACTTCAAAAGACACACTCGTTCTTATGTGAGGAGACTCGGGGGGTTAAACGTAACTCCTTTATTACCCAGAAGGAGAGCCCCTAGGAGAGAACCACATTACACTAGAGATTCGGTACTAGTGGAAAGTTTGGAAGAATTATTGGATCTTTCTTTGCAAGAAATCACAGATCCCCTTAATCAATTAAGACCCAATACTCCTCTGAATCGAGAAGATACTCATACTCCACCACAACCACCACGAATTATGGTCGTGCCTGTGTGGAGAGCCATAGGACCACTAAATCTGGATGCTCCTCTACACAATCTGCCCAAACATCCAGAAAGGGTGCTGCCTAAATATGATCCTGGAAAAGGCATTTCTGCTGAAGATCACCTTAAAAGTTTCTATTTGGATCTGAATATCCTAAACGTAGAGCATGAAGATGTAGTTTGTAGGTTGTTTCCCTACACATTTGAACCTAAGGCATCTTCTTGGTATTTTAGTTTGCAGGATAATTCAATAGCAGATTGGGACGGTTTCGATAAATGTTTTTAAAGTAAATTTGGAAATCAAAAGACCGTTACTACGCTTATGAAAGAACTGCTATCTATGAGAATGGAAAATAAATAAAAGGTACAGAAGTTTAATCAGAGATTTACTACCCTGTTGGATAATTTTAGTGTTGCAACAACACCTGTTGAGGAATCCTTGGTAGAATATTATACTACAGCACTAGATCCACCCATAGCTATGTTTGTTAAAAGAGCGCTTAAGGCTACATTAAAAGAAAACTATGAAGAAGCAAAGAAAGTAGAAGCTGAGGCAAATAGTATTGCTAAGAACTCGCTAGATTTGGAAGTAAAACCAATAACCAGCAAGAAACCTTTGTTGTTATCTAGGCCTAAGGAAGAATCATCAACCGAATTAGAAAATGTGGTCAAGATGATGCAAAAACTGTCCAACAAAATTGTAGATTTGGAAAGGATAAGGTAGCTAGTATGTCTAGGAAACCATTCAAACCCTTCTACAAGAAAAGGGAGGAAATTGGACAACCGCTTCCACCTTTAAACAACTCTGTTGTACTAAATCTAAACAAAGTTGGCATGGAACATTTCTGTACTTTTCATGAAGAGCAACATTATGAAAAATGTTTCCCACAGTGAATAAATTCGATGAGTTTGGTCATGAATCAATTATTAGATGCACAAATAACATACCAAGAAGATCCCCGAGAAGAACAAACTTTCGAACAGGAAGTGCCCACTCCAAACACCACGATGGTATTATGGGATTGGGCACCAACGCAGGGATTGACTGAAGAAGCTCATGCTGAAGAAATCCAAGTTTCATCAGTGAATATCACTACTTGGAGTAAAGGGACGGTTGTTGATCAAAGTCCAGTTGTGCCTAAATCAAAGATTGCAAAAGAAATGCCGAAAAAGAACATAAGTGTCACTCAGCCACAACCTAAGATAAATCCAGTGGTGGTAAAGAAAGCAAGCCCAGAAATTAATAAACAGGCAAGGATCCCAGTGAGCAAAGCAGGGAATGGTGGGAAAATCCTAGAAGAATACAACATGGGGTATGACATCGTTGAAGATATCAAGAAAACTAAAGAAAATATTTCTTTATTTGAATTATATAATATTCCCCAGCAGAGAAAGAAGTTTTTGGAAGCTTTTGACCCACAATTGAGCAGTACAGTAGAAACCACTGAAGCAGACACTGAGATAAACGAAGCTAGTATCGGTGGAAAATTAAAATCTCAGACCCTGCCTTTCCTATTAACCTTCGAAATTTTTAATCATAATGTGCACAATTGCTTGGTAGATTCTGAGGCTTCCTCCAATGTTATGCCACTATCAATTTGCAAGAAAATTAATGGAAAATCAATACCATCTCCTTCTCAGATAATACAGTTAGATAGGTCTGTTGTTAAAGTAATTGGAGAAATGAAAGATGTACTTATTAGACTGTCAGCAGATCCTAGAGTGTGTCAATTTATAGATATTATGGTGGTAGATATACATGAAGCTTATGGTTTAATACTGAGCAGGGACTAGTCTATGAAACTGAACGGTTATTTTGCAATAGACTGGTCTCACTTGTGGTTTCCATACCAAAATAGACAGAATCAAATCAAAATACTGAGAGAGCCTCATATGAAACAAAATGTGACTCAGTTGGAAGAAAAGAACTAATCGGTAAATTTTTTGTCTTCAGTTTTGGGTAATTATTTTTTAGAAATTGAACCAGGGAATTATCAATCAGAAGATGTTAGCCATGACTCAGACAAACAGTCCGATCTCCTTCAATTTGCATAGGATGATGATATTGAATTTAACATAGTATAATTAGTTACTGACTTAGTTGACACTGCTAACTAAGTTAAAACATAAAGTAAATGTTGGGTTCTATACTTCGATGGTTCTAAAACACAAAAAGGATCTGGAGCCGGTTGTGTTCTATTTGATCCTGAAGGAAACAAACATTTTTTATCTTGTACACTAGAGTTTTAATGCATGAATAACACATTAGAATATGAATCTCTAGTTCAAGGTTTAAAGAAGGCTATTGGTTTGAATATCAAATATTTAAAAGTCTTTAGGGATTCTGAAATAGTTGTCAAAGAGGTAAGAAATACAATTCATTGTCTATCACCACACTTAAAAGGATATCAATATGAAGTATGGAATTTAATTTCACATTTTGATGCTTTCAATATAAATGTTGTTCCTAGATTACAGAATGCAGCAACTGATTTATTAGCTACTTGTGCTTCCAGATTAGTACCAACAAATAACAAATGCTCTATTGAATTGGTTTTTAGGCCATCCGTACCTGATAACATTACAAATCTAAGAGTGTTTGATGATGATGCTCAGATTATTAGTTTCTTAACAAATGAAGATGCCTTCCAAGAATCTATAATCGATGAAGATAAACACAATTTGGATTTGCATAACAAAGAGGTGACTAAAGGGAACTTTATGCCGGAAGGATTAAGGACTCTTGAAGGACTGTTTGATCTACAGAACAAATTCAGGAGGCCAGCAAATATCAATACTAATAGCTCATCAATGCAGCATGAGTTGGTAAACTTGGGCACAGAAGTTGAGCCCAAATTTGTTAATCTGGGTAAATTTTGTTCACCAGGCGAGAGGTGTAAGTTCATCCAACTTTTCTAGCAATACAAAGATGTTTTTGCATGGACTTATGAATATTTGAAGACATATGACATGCGTATCATACAACATGTCATACCCATGAATCCAGGCGTGAAGCCATTTCAGTAGCAGTTACGAAGGATGCATCCAACACTCGAACCATTAATACAGAAAGAGTTTAAAAAATTGTTGGATGCTAAGATCATCTTTAAAGTCCGACATTCTGAGTGGGTGTCTAATTTAGTCCTCGTGCAGAAGAAGTCGGGAGAAATAAGATTGTGTATAGACTTTCGAAATTTGAACAGAGCATCTGATAAAGACAACTACCCCGTGCCACCAATGGAGCAGATTTTACAAATGGTATCAAGATTAGAGCTATTTTCCCTACTAGATGGGTTTTCTGGATACAATTAGGTATTAGTAGCGGAAGAAGACCGACTCAAGACCACTTTCCGTATGAAATGGGGAATGTTTGCATATCGAAGAATGACATTTGGCCTAACAAATGCTGGAGATACATTTCAGAGGGCCATGGACATTGTGTTCCTGGGTTTGGTTGGCCACTGCGTGGTCATTTATTTAGATGATGTGACTATTTTTCCAGGAAAAGGGAAGACCATGTTTCCCACCTAAAATAGATTTTTGACCGCTGCAGGAAAAATGGTATATCTTTAAACCCCAAGAAGAGTGTTTTTGGTGTTCTTGAGGGTAAAATTCTAGGTCACATCATCTCAAAGAAGGGAATCTCAATAGATCAAGAGAGAGTGCAAGCTATAAGCCAGATTCCCATGCCCCATAACAAAAAATCTATGCAATCATTTATGGGCACGATAAATTTTGTTCAAAGGTTTGTGCCTAATTTCGCTCAGATTGTTAAACCTTTGCAGCACATGGTGAAGCAGAGTGTGCAATTTAAATGGACCGACATAGAGAATATTGCGTTTAAACACATTAAAAATGCCATAGCCAATGCCCCTTCTTTAAGGAGTTCGGATTTTGGGAAATATTTTATCATGTACACCTTTGCTTTAGATAACTCTCTCGCAACAGTGCTCACTCAAAAAGGAGAATCATGAGACGAATATCCAATATCTTTCATGAGCACTGGTTTGCAGGGTGCTGAACTGAATTACCCCATTGTGGATAAGCAAGCATATGTAGTGTTTAAAGTGGTAAAACAGTTCAGGCTGTATATCTTTAAAAAAAGAACAAAAGTTGTAGTACCTCACCTCGCTGTCAGATCATTGTTTGTGCAAAAGGAACTGGGGGAAAGGAGAGGAAATTAGGTAACCGCACTTCAAGAGTATGATCTGGAATTTATGCCAGCTACCATCATTAAGGGTCAAATATTTTGTAGGTTTCTCATTGAGAATCCAGTCAGTGAAGAGGAGGAGTGGGAAAACGAAGCTGAATTGAATCTTACTGAGGTATGTCCTATTTTCACTTCTCCCAAGTCTTGGTATAGGGACCTAGTGCACTATTTGAAACAAGGATATCTACCAGAACACTGGAGTCCTAAGCAAAGAAGGGAAATCCGATTGAAATCAGCATCCTATCAAATAATCAATGGAGTGCTTTTCAGAAAAAAATAAAAATAAATAAATAAATAAAAAAAATAAAAAAATAAAATAAAATAAAATAAAATAAAATAAAATAAAATAATAATAATAATATATATATATATATATATATATATATATATATATATACGATGGAATATTTCTTAGGTGTCTCGAGAAGGAAGATGCAGAGAAAGTAGTCAAAGAATTACATGATGGCCCTTTAGGGGGACATTATTCCGGAGATACTACTGCCCACAAAATACTGAGGGCGAGATACTATTGGCCTACTCTTTTTAAATACTCCCATGCTCATGCCAGCAAGTGTGATGTATGTCAAAGAAGTGTTGGCAGATTTCCAAAAGCAGCAGGACCATTGCAGTGAGTTATTATCTCTGAACCATTCGAGCAATGGGGCATAGATGTTATTGGAGAGATAAATCTGAATTCCTCGTTGCAATACCGGTATATCCTAACGGCTACAGATTATTTCACCTGGTCGATAGAATATATTCCTCTATGTAAAGTGAACGAAGACGCAGTTATCAAGTTCCTGCAAGAGAATATCATAACCAGGTTTAGGGTTCCAATTTATTTAGTTTTTGATAATGCAACTTACTTTTCGTCTGTATAATTAAATGCATTTGTTTATGAAAGATGAATCAAACTGCATTATTCAAAAAATTATTATCCCCAAGGAAATGGACTAGCCGAATACACAAATAAAAATCTCATTCGAATTCTTAAGAAAATTGTTATTGAGAATCAGAGAAATTGGCATGCTGCTCTTCCAAACGCTTTATGGGAAGATAAGGTTACTCCAAAGAATGCCTTAGGAGCTCCCCCTTACACGCTGGTCTATGGGAAAGAATCCATACTTCCGCCTAATATACTTCTCCCATCCTTACAACTAGCCCAAGCCTCTTGGGGTTCCAACAGTGAAATCCTGCAGTCACGAACTGACACCCTGCTGAAGCTTGAAGAATCACGGCAGAAGGCCAAATATAGATTCCACCAACACCAAGATATTTTCAAAAGGTGGTTTGATAAACAGAAGTCTGGAAAAAGGAGTTTTGAAGTAGGTGACTTGGTTCTGAAGTGGGATCACCCACATGACGATAAGGGGAAGCACATAAAATTTCAACAATTATGGCTTGGCCCTTACCAAGTTTCCAACAAGCTTGGTCCCTCAACATACAAACTGAAAGTTTTACAAGGAGAGGAAGAAAATATCCTTGTCAACGGCCTTGCTCTAAAGCAATATTTCACTTAGTTTTAGAAGCACCTTTGTACATAAATAAACTTCGTTTTTGCGTTTTTCTAGTTTGATGTTTTCTGTTTCTGAGTAGTCTATTTTGTTTTCATTGCTTTCTTTTGATTCATTTGTTTTGCTTTTTGTTTGTTTTCTTTATTTGTTTCAAATAAATCCCAGCCCAAATTCTTGGTATATGGAAAGATAGGGCTCTAAGCAATCCCAAAGGAATTGAAAGGAAGAATCTAATTTTAAAAGAAAGCTTCTCTATGTGACTTTTGCTTTAGTTGACTAGTTTTAGAAAGGGAAAATCCTCTTCAATTTCATATTCGGGTCACAATAATCCCTGTTAAATAAATGAGACTTATGATTTATGTATTACTATCTTGGGGCTCCATTCACTCTCACATTAATGACTGTCTCAGGTAGTTCACTATGATGGACCCACAAAGAGGAAGAAGGTCTCACAAATGTATGGTATTTAAAATGATCCCATGATGCAAATCAAAAGCCAAAAGAACTTGTATCAAAGAGTCTATTTTCCAGAAAATCTCGCCTATATTAAAGCATGGTTGAGAAAGCAAAGACATCCAATCAAGAAAACTGTCCTAATGGTCATCCCAGCAAGGTTCTTCTCCATCAGTGAGCATGACAATCAAATAGATCTCTTGCTCACAAAAAATGACATTATGGATGGAAGAACCTAAGTCAAATGTTGAAGATTGAAGAAATCTATCATGGAAGACTCAGACGACAAATTCGTCAAGCAAGAAAGCATCTAAAGAAATGCTAACAACATGGGAATGAGTAACAAACGAATATGTTTGTGGGATTTTGTTACGATCGTGTGGAGTCCTATTTAGATGGCATCTGAAAGATAGATTTAAAATGAACTCCATATCTTGGCCTCAGGAGAGTGGTTAAGAAGTCTGATTCAAAGTTACCCTTCTTTCCCAAGGACCAATGTGATAAAAGTGGTCATTCCCCTGTATAGAATCTGTCTTGAAAAGCATTGTGTTGTTTATGGGATCAATAACATGTAAGTTTTCTGACATTGGAAAGAGATTGTATAGAGATCTGTGTTCACCAGCGAATCGCCCATTGTTGTTGCTACAACCTGATCCCCAAATTTTTTGAAAATAATGGGGCCCCCTCCTTTTCTCTTAAGATATTTTTTAGAAGTTTAAGTCTTCCTAGAAAAATCTCCTTCGAGCTTAGTTTTTTCCAAAGAGTCAAGCAAGGAAAGTTTTTTCTTACTAAGTAAACTCAACTTTTTTCGCCGAAATGGTCAGCAAAACTCAGCCAGTTGAGCCGAAACGGTTAGCACTGTTTTGTAAAGTTTTGAACGTTATTTTGTTTCGGTGTGACTCACCAAGTCGAGCCGAAACAACTGGAGGAACTCAGTTATATCCGCCGAAACGGTCTTCAACTTTGACTTAGTCTTTTGAGTTTTCTGTGTTTCGGCGGAACTCGCCAAGTCGAGCTGACACGGTCAACGGTTCCTTTTAAAGTTGTTAAGTGTTTTTGTTTTGTAGAAACGCACCCAGACGATTCGAAACGATCGGAGAAACTTGGTTAAAACCACCGAAGCGGTAAGGAAACACCTCTTATACTTTGGAAGTCCTTTTGTTTCGGTGCAACCTGCCCAGCTTCTCTGAAACGATCGGTGAAACTCTGTCAACCTCGCTGAAACGGTCGGGGCGCTACCGTTTTCATTTTTAACACTTAGACCTTTGAGCATAAAGTCTCTATATCGGCGAAGAAAGGTTTCTCGCCACGACCTGTTTCGGAAGACTCGAAGGTATGTGCCGAAACGATCGCCGAGAACTACTGGGATGCTCCGAAAAGGGACTCGAGGGAATGAGTCCTTAAGTAAGGCACATAGAGGCGACGCATTTGGCTCAACTCAGAAGCAGCTGCCGAAATGGTCGTAAAAACAAAGCTAGTCGGCGTCGGCATAGTTTGGATTTCACCGCTAGTACGTTTTGCGCAAACTCAACGAATCTCGCCGAAACAGTCGGCAGCAAACCCTTAGTAGAAGCGGTGACCAAAGCGGTTAGTGACACCGAAATAGGGTTGGCCATGGGTGGCCCCACCAAAATTCATTAATTTCGCATTAAGGCCCCACCAAAATTCATTAATTCTGCACTAAAGCCCCACCAACCCGTCCGCTTGGCATTAAATGCCCCTGATTTCAAAAAAAAACTTTTTATAGGGATTTAGGGCATTTGTTTGTTTTATTGTTTTAAATTTGAAAATAAAATGTTGTTTGAGTTGGCTGTCGTCTCCACCATTCATCAATGTCGTCGATCCCATCAAACAACCGTCAGCTGACAGGTACGTCACTGTATACTTTTTTGGTTGGCTTTGTTCTTTATTTTGTTTTTTTTTATATAATTTGGGGTTTTGTTGCTTCGAAGCCGTTTGTCCACATCGTCCTCACTTACCTGAGTTGAACCTGTTTTGGGGCATGTTGTCATTTTCTCTCCTGGATTTTCAAACAACCAAAACTGTATTCTAAGTCATGAAACGTTTCACTGAGTGTGTTGTTATCAATACTGGCAAACCCCACCAGGAACTCATCTTTCATTGTTAACCTCTACACCAAGGTGTCCCAGCTCCCTTTGGGTGCATGACAGGCGAGTGAAGCCTTGCACTAGTTTTTGAAGTAGCTTTTGATGCGGTTAGAAGTTTTTTCCGCACAACCGGTTGCGCATAGAGAACCCTCACGGCCATGAGAACAAAGGAAACCCCTGGCAATGGCTTTGTCGCTCCGCAGACTAGAACCCTGGTGTTAGCACTTAGATTTTATTCCTGTTGTAAAAGAATAACACCTAAGGTAACCTATTTCAAACCAAGCTTTAGGTAGAAAACTCAACCATTTTTCCACCGGAGAGGGCTCTCTCACGATATATATGTGAAGGCTGAAATATATAAAAGTTCTCTCAAAATTTCTCAAAAGGATTTTCTGGTTGAAAAGGAAAACAAGAAACGTTTGGGCATAGAGTCAAAGTTTCAAATATATAATATGCCAGTAAGAGATTTATACCAAATAGATTTCCACAGAGGCAAGATAGCAATCATATCACAGTCAATTTGATTTTTTCAGGTGGTATAGAAAGAAGTAATGACATTCCATCAACAACAGGCATCTAACTGGGATGAATCCATTGTCAACTTTGGAGAAGATAATGAATATTTAAATGCGATAAAACGAGGCATAACCAGTATGAATCTCGAGTTATTTCAAGTGTTCATTTAAATATAGAAGAAAAACATAATGGAAGATATAACATAGAGAGTAAACATGCACATATAAAGATAAAGGAAAAAACAGACTGTAAAGCTGATCAACACATGAATCTCTAGTCTCAAAAGATAGGTATTTTCACTGTACTGCCTTTATTTATCAAAAAATAGACTTCAAAACATACTTGTCTCTCAAAGAATTTCCAACCCTTTCAAAAATAACTCTCATTGTTTTTATACAAAATTCGGAAGAAGCTTGACATAACTGCTTCTTCTAACTAATAACTGAAAATACTTTAACTTGAAAGATAACTGTCTTTGAGCAATAGATAACTATCTCCAAATAATATTACAAATTTAAAATAAAAGTATATTTTTGCCACTTGGCAAAAATTTTGAATATCATCTTTTCGCCACTTGCAAGAGTTTTGGATGTATCTATGAATGGACAGAATATCTTGTCCTTCCATATTTGTCCACATAATTCCATTGGTCGGCCGTGGGTAAATCATAGTTGGTCATTTATTTTACCAAGACTCGCATTTCAACGTGACCTGCATAAGAGACAGGAAGAAGATTCTCACAGGTTGAGATCAACATATTTAAAATTTCAAAGTCTTCCGCTATTTTCTCCATTAAAATTTTTCCTGTAAGCATATGATCCAATTGCTGAAACTTTCTGTGATCCATTCTTATGTCAAACAGCAACCTCTTATATTCATTAGGAGGAATCAATTCATTCTTTTTATTCCAAAAAGCAGGGAATCCTTTGTTTATTAATTTTTCAAATTGCTTTTTAAACTTTACTACTTCTTCCCGTATTTATCCAGCTTTAGCTTCAATATTTTCAACATGCGAGTACTTTCCCAAGATCCTTCTGGCCCATGTGATGACTGAAATTCTATTCATTATATTCATGGCTGTCAAGTCTGCTTCAGTTAGACTGTTTAAGAATGTTATTGCTTTCTGGGCTACTTCTTTTGGCTTTTTATTTAAGTTTTCCCTGACTGCTCTGCAACTTTCGAAGGCATCTTTGGCTACCTTTTCTTTGACTCTTATGTAATCCAGATATGGTCTTAATTTTTCAACTTCCTTTATAATTTGGTCCCATACCATGTGTTTTCAACCTTGCATAGCAGCTTGTCCTGTCACATGAGCTGCCAATCCTTTATTATTATCACTTAATTCCTGATTCCTTGTCTGCAAAGTTTTTATTTCCTTATTTTTAATTTCATTTTCTTCTTTTAGCTTCTATATTTCTATCTTCAATTCTTTGATTTCACGTTATTTCAAACTTACTTGGGACATGGCTTGCAAAATACCATCTACTCCAGTTTTATCTTCATTTGTGTCTGTTTGTACCTGTTGCTGACCACTTTCTGCTAATCTTTTCCTTGCTTCCTCCAACCGCTCTTCTAAAATGATTTTCTCTTTTTCCCAATGATCTTTTTCATCAGATAGCTTTAACATTTTTGCAGTAACATCGTTTACCTCATTAGATAATTCTTCTTTTTCTTTTTCCAGTACCGTTAGTTCTGCTCCTTGGATAAGCACAGTGTCTAGAATTTTTAGCTTTCGTCTTAACATCAGAATCGTATCATCTTTTTCTTTGAGCAATTTTGTTGCTGCATCTCCCTCTTTATTTATCAAATCTACTTGCAATTTTTTAATCTGTTGTTGTCGAGACTTATTTTCTGCCTTCTCCTGTCTCAACTGATTATTCAATTTATCCAGTGAATTTTTCAATTTTTCTGCCTTTAATATTGCCCCCAAATAATCTGAATATATAACTTCTCTTGTTTGTCTGTGCAATAAAATTTTATCTAGGGCATTTATTTTAGAAAAATCTACTTTCATCTCTGAAATCTTATCTTTTGTGACAACTGAAAATTTTAAAGAATTCTCTCTGATATTTCTGCTAGTAAATAAACTTACTTCAGTATTGGATATATTTCTAACTTTTGGAAACAACTGACTGGTTTGCTTAGAGGATTCCTGTTTATTCTGACTATGTTCATTAAATACATCCATCATATTCTGAGGTCTATTTACATCACCCTCTACTGGGGTTTCTTCAATACTATATTCTTTAACCGTGACCTCTAGTATTTTTTCTTCAGTTCTTTTTGCCTCTTCTGAAACTGCTATCAACTCTTGTTGTTCATTTATTTTTAACTTTTTTCCTCTTTCTGTTCCTTCATCCTCAATGTTCATTACGTCCTGTATGGGTCTTTTAAACCCCACCAATGCAGTATTCATTGTGTTTTCTGTCTCTATTGTTGTATCTGTCAATACCATTTCTTTGTCATGCGCATCCGGAATGATTTCTTCTTTATATTCCAGCCAATTGGCTTTGTCAGACATCCCTTCAATCATATGATGGTTCAGTGCTTTGATGTGATGATCCGTTCTTCGTTTTGATATTATGTTTAACAGATCATACTCAATAGCCATATCTGTCTCAAAACTCATATCCTTCAACAACTTCTCTATATACACAGCAGCATTTTTATTCTTTATTGTGAATGGGCCAAGTGTGAATGGATATTTAATGTCTGTTTCTTGTTTGTAAACCAAAAAATTGTTATCTTCAACAATTAATTTTTGTCTGAGGAATTCCAAAGCAAAAACCCTTAAGGTAAGAAAAGATGGTAAAACATAAGGTTTATGTTTGAACTCGTATAATCTGATTACTGTACTGTCCTTTGACAAGAACCAATCTCCCGCCGCGTACTCTGCACTCAATTGCATGCATGCCTGCATTTCTGGTAATACTCTAGGCAATTTTTTACCAAAGATCATTCTGTAAATCTCGGAGAGCATGTAATTGATGTAATTGAACATGTTATTTTCTAATAAAGTCGTGAAAATGATTTCTGGGAACTGCAACTCTTCTTGACTGGCTATCATAATCATTTTCATCAAAAAAGACTGAAACCTAAAATGTCTCAGAGTGGGAAAATTGACCATCTGGTCATGAATCTTCTCTGTCAAAAATACTTCAAAATTAAGTCGAGGGATTTGATTTTCATCGATGCCTGACTGAACTGTACTCATTTTGTACAACAGACTCAACTGAAACTCGGTTACATACATGTCTGTATCAAACCCTAGAACTAAAGCCAATAATGTCAAAAGTAATTGGGTATTTTCATCAAACAAATTGATACCTATAGGGTACGGGACCTCTGAAATGCTGGTTTCTGGTTTGAGACACGACGACAAAAACACTTCTCTATTCATTTTGAGAGGTTTGATGATAATTTTCAATAATGGAGATTTCAGAAAAAGTCTCAGACTCGAGAGTTTGGGAAAAATCTATTCCTAGGGATTTAATTATTTCGGCCGGCTTTATTTCACAAACGACTCTGGTTTTTTGGCTGTCTAGGACAATTCTTTCTTCTCGGGAGTAATTCTCGGCACACCATGACACAAATTCTGGGAAAAAAGGGATTTGGTCCGGGAAAAAGCCTATCAAAGACGACTGGTGGGCTCTATGTAGGCCTATCCCTTCTTTTAATAATTCAGACAACCTAAATTTAATCTCAGAGACTGGTAACCTAATTAGGGTATCATGAATGTCTTCGTCTCTATCCTCTAGGGCTTCTTTTGCTTTAAAAACGTCTATATCATGTACAGTTTCCGTCTAAACGTTTCTTCAAACAAAATTTCGTTTAAAAAGTGGGCCAGGTCACAAGACCCTACCTATATACACACGTCTTTCGCCTTCTGTCGCAATCGCTGACCTCCACCAGTCCTCAGATCTCTCCAAGATAACGACACATATACAAAATGCCGTTATGTGAAGCCCTTTTTGTTTTATATCAGTCTTTTTGATTAACTTCCTGGAAACTTTATGAATGTGGTTCATATCCGACCGTTGATCTAGAGCTTTTGATTTGGGCCGTCAGATCTCGCCTCCTTTTATCTCCTTTGGTGGTATCCGCGATCAAAAAACGGTTTTCTTCTCCGGTTTGTTCCTTGTGCGGATCAACCATTTGATGAAACCTGTTTGAGTGGTTTTACTTTCCACGACCTCCCTTCCTTCTATCGAGTGCGCACATCCCCAGATGTGGACGAACACTAGCCATTGATTTTATTTCCGATATATATCGTCCCTACTATTGCTATTGACGTATGGTGTATTTCCTTACGCTTTCTCCATCTACCACGTGCTATGGCCCGCCGCGCCTTTCTATTTGGTGGTTCCGCACGTCGCTGTGGTGGTTTATGATACCACTATATCACATATGCGGACTGATGAGATTAGGACATGTGCCCGGCGGTATTGAGTCCACGACCACTCACAACTCTTTTCAACCCATTACTTCGGCGATGCGGGAAACTATATTAGCCGTTGATCTTGATCCTTATCATCTCCGCCATCGAAACTTGATCTGGATTTAACCTTTTCAAAGATTTTTTTTCGGACTTTGCATATGTGGGTTTTTCCTTCTTGTTGTTTGTATTCCAAACCTTTTCTTCAACTTTTTTGTGGTAATTTCACTGCTTTTGGATTATTTTGGCAAAAACATTTTAGGATTTGATCATTCTCAGATATAGTGTCAACACCTGGTTCCTATCCTCAAACGACTAACCGGGTTGCCTCCTTAAACATTTTACCACGCACTCACCCTTATAAAGAGAACCTTACCAACGCTCTTCACTTACACTCTTAGACTGGATCTTTTAGGTGCTTTTTTAGGTGTCCACCCCGAGTTGCTTTCAGAATTCTTGGTTACTTCCAGCAGCTAGTTGTCTTATTGTTAAAATGGTGGGCATAATTGTTGTGAATTATGTTGCATATACTTTGTTGCTTACCAATGTATGGATAAGAAAAAGCATGAAACTTAACAAGCATAATAACGGTGTTTTGTTCAACCCTGCATACCTCTTAATATGAATTAAAGTGCTTGATGAAATTTTGTTGGATTTCTGCTTCTGCATGGCTTTATTTTATCATAATTTAAACAATGACTAAGAAAGGAGTCAAGACAAAATCTAAGGTAGTTGAGCCAGAGTTAGAAGTTGAGATCATATTGGAGACAAAGGTAGAGACTGTGTACGAAGATACCAAACTAGTGGCAGGGATTATCCCTGAATTCAAGTGGGGGGACCTATATCAGATGGTTTGGGACCAGAATGTCCCTCGTGTGGTTCTTGAGGAAATGGTCTTATATCAGAACATCAGGAAATATGGCATCGCAAAAGCAGCTATGCGCCCAGAGCTTTTTCCTTGCTCAGAGGTCATTGAGTGGATTCTGTCACAAGCTGAATCCACGTCAAGGATCATGTCTGATAGCAAAGGAGAGGCATTTTCCTCATTCCATCCTGCCCACATATTGAAAGCTTACAAGTTACCACACGCTCAGGTCCTACTGAACGAGGCCTGGCTTGAAAGTCTTAACATTGACACCCTCGAGTTTGCTAAGAAATTATTAATACTAGGAAAGCATCTGAGTAAAAGGGAAAGCGGAGAGTATGACAGCCAAATCCTAAGGACCCCGTTCAGGATCATAGCCCTAATGCTAAGCAGGATTTTCGGCAAAGCAGATGGGACCATCTATAAACTGAATTGGATACCTATGATCCACCACGTAGCCTTCAATGGTACAATCTTTAACTAGGCATACATCATCTTAGACAGTCTATCGTCAACAAATATAGTAGCTGCAAAAGGAGGACTAACCCAGAAGAAGGCATCCTTTCCCCAAGCTGGGATGCATCTAGAACAGGGCTGGTTTCCCAATCTATGTTGCTTACAAGATTTTGTGGGCCCATAAATACAAAGGTTATTACAATACCATATGTGAAGAACTTATCATGCCTATGTATGAGCTGATATTCAACAAAGAGCCAAACTGCTTGTCTGAGAATGCCATGGTAGTCGTAGAAAAATATGGGGATTACTATTTTTCGCCGGAAGGCACTTATCTCAGGATATATGCAGGTTCCAAACAACCATCTCTCTTTCCCAAATATGTGACGGATTATGTATTTCACAAAGAAGCAGTGAGGCAAGTATTCATAGATGTGATTGGTGACTTCTTGCATGATCAGAAAAAGGCTTCATTCCCGCCATTTCCTTTCTGCATCAGGGCATATAAATTCTCCAAGGTTAAAACTACTAATGCTTTTGTTCAGGAATTGGAAGCTTTCCATTTTGGAGAGAAATTTTTTGCGAGAAATGACAACTACGACAAAGTGGCAGAACATTGTGTAGCTGTCAAAGTACATTTTGACTATGCTAACTACTGGGAAAAAGATGAGGAAATATTCAGAAGAGCTAGCAATATGACTGAGCTCAACAAACGCTTTCGTCCCAAAAGCGGAGCTATTTCAAGCACTGCTGCCAAAGCTTCTAAGCAGGAAGAATTACGGAGGTTAAAAGAGGAGAATGAGAAGGTCTAGAAAGAGAAGGCAGAACAAAGGTTAAAGGAGGAGACGGAAAAGGCCCAGAAAGAAGAGGCCGACAAGATTCAAAGAGAAGAAGCTGAAAGAGTTCATAGGGAACATGTCGACGAACTGTTGAAAGAGGAGGCTGAAAGAATCAGAAAAGAAGAATCCAAAAAGCTGCACGAAATAAGAGAAAGGGCAGAAAAGGAAGCACTTGAACAGAAGAAGAAAGAAGAGGAAGAAGAGAAGTCCAAGAAGGTTATGGAAATGGGAATTCCAAGCATGCAGAACATGGACATAGACCCACCCCAAGGATCTAATGAAATGCTCACAGGAAGTCACTTCCCTTTGGATGAGATCGGACTCACACCATTTAACCCGTCGAAGGAGCACACTGTGGCCCAATTGGACACAATCGTCTTCAACCGTAAGAGAAAATCTATCGTGAGGAAGACAGAAAAGAGAATGAAAATAAGCTCCCAACCAGGCATCGTCACTAGGCAGGAAAGCACCGTCATGGAGGGTACACACAGGGATCCCAAGTTTGTAGCATCCATCAACGTAGCCGCTTCCCAAGCAAGTGAAGATAACATTAAAAAACTGACGGAGGATTTTGAGCAAAGCAAACAAAAAGTGCGCAAATTAAAAGCTAATCTGGTAAAGGAAGGGGAATAAGGGGTAGAATGGAAAAGGAAATATGACACCCTTCTATCAGAGCAAGAAAGAATAACGAATGAGTACCACAGTTTAGATGAAGAAAAGGAAGTATTAACTGTACAACTAATGATATTAGAAGGTGCGAAGAATGACCTTGAATTGCGAGCCACTCAGCTAGAATCAGGTGAGTCAGCTGCCAACCAACAGGTTGAAGAACTAAAAGCTGAAGTAGAGGAGTTGGAAAAGGAAAAGGAGTTTATGAAAAAATAGCTATAACTTGCAAACAATAGGAAGCAAGACTTAACTCTTTTCCATGAGCAGGCATGTGACATACAGAGGAAAATTTATCAGTCACAAGAACTTATCACAGAAGAAGTCTGCAAGATGAAGGTGATGATTTCAAGGATGAAGGAAATCGATGTTGAAGCTCTGAGACTCGGAAGGAAGTTCGTACGCACCATGGAAGAGATCAAAAAGCAAATTGAATATAGAGAGGAGAAATCAGGACTCCTTGGGCACCTACCTGACAAGACCATGGCGGATTTACAGTTGGATTCAAGTCTCATTGAGTTCTGTAGAAAGTCTAGTATACGAATAAATAATAAAATCCCAAAAACCATCGAGCAGTGTACCGGCTTCTACCTGAAAATCCGTGAAATCCACGAGAAGTGTCAGATGGTTATACCTCCGACCATGGAATATTTTCCTTACAGAGACTAGCGCTTGTCAGAATTGCAGAATGAGTTGAGCACATATATGGACTACATAAAGAAGCTAGACATACTAACAGCAGAAGACCTCCATCAGTTCATTGGTCAAGCTTCCATTCATGCCTACTTTCTAGAGGACTGCTACCAGGCAACAACAACAGGAGTAAAAAGTATAGGAGAATATTTGTCTAACCATGAAATCTCTTTAAAGATGATGACCTGTGTACAAAGTAACACCATTTCAAGAGAAACTGGCATATGGGCCAAATACATCTCTGAGGTGGAAAAGCCAGTTGGAAGCTAATTTTGTATTTTCTACTGTATAAAAATTAAAGACAATTTTGGAGAATCTTAGGGTTAGGTTAGATGGAGAAGTCACTAGAAGACAAATCCCTAGAGTTATAAATAGAAGAAGAGAATAGAATGAAAATAATTTTGGTAGGTGCAATAGAGATGGACTATTTTGTATGAGAACTACTTTTCTGCTTAATAAAGAAGGATCTGTTGCCTGGGGAAAGCTAGCATAGAGAACTTTGCTTGGAATATGTGGAATTCCATTGTGGAACTAATTCTTCATAAATTCATATGCATACTGTGAGATTGTTCTAAACTGTCTTGAATTAATTCATGGTTGTGAATGATTTCCTTTTCCTATGTAAATGTTGATGTGCTTATTGAGTAATAGAATGCTTTAATTATATCATATTTATCTTTGGTATCTTTTCTTTCTGTTGTATGAGACTTTTATGTGCATTTCCAGTTATTACTCTTAATTCATATTTTCTCCCTGCAGGGATAGCTTAGATAATTTAGATAGTTTAATTATATCAGATAGATTAGACTAGATTACATGCATTTAATTAGAGCACTTGCATTTCATCTTTAAATACAAATACATAAACGGTGGATCGAGCCGCAACCGGTAAAACCAAACTTTAAATCACACACAGTAGCTAGGCCACTAACCAGATGGATTCCCCACACCAAACAGTGAGCGATCTAATTGAGCTTTCTTACCGGGGAGAATCCCTAACTGTTGGTGCTACGAATTTCGAGGCATCAAAACGTCCCAATAAAATATCAATTCTATTGGATCTTTGATTATAATTAATGTTATATTGTTTTTTCAATATCATTATATCTTTATAGTCAAATCGTTTTGAGGAAGGTTTGTCAATTTTGCATGTATACTGCTGTGGAGATTAGGAGAAGGCTAGGACCAGCCATCATAAATAAGGTACTCTTTCCTAAACCCTAATCTCGTTTGTTTACAGTAATTAGTGTGAAACCCTATATATCTATCTATTAGCCCCATGTACGTTGGTAGCATACATCCCCTGCTATAAGGTATTTTCCCTAACAACAAAACTGGCGAATCCACTGGGGAGCACCTGTTCGTTTCTTCTCCGGAGATATTTTTAGTTTTTCTTCATTTTTTACAGCTTTCTGGTTTTCTGTGAAGTTTTTGAAGGTTTTTTTTGTTGATTTCCTTCATTGGATCTAGCCCAGTTTTGAGTTTGCAAAGATTTTATTTCTTCTATCAGTCCCTGTGTGCAAGTTTCCTGTACATCCAAGCGCTCATTTTCTAACTTGTTCCCGAGTTGGTAGCTTTACAACCTGTGTCTTTTTAGTTGCATGTGCAGGCTGTTAGTATATACAGCCGCTGAAATCCCTGTAGGTTTGACCCTTTTGCTGTAGGGTTTGATTTCTTGGGTGTTGGGTCTGTCTTTGACTTTTTCTTTTCCTTCTTGTTGTTGCTAGACACCCTTGTGTCTTTTCTGGGTCTTTTTATAGCCTCTCAGAGGTCCCTTTTGAGATCTTTATTTGATTCAGTCACTTATGTGGTTTCCTTTCTTTTTTTCAAGTTCTTTTGAAGCCTATGCGCGAATTTCCAGTAGTTGTAGTAGCGCATTTTATGCCCTAGCCATGAGTTTCATGCTTACAAACCCGCACATCAACCACGAGTTGTCTCGTATAGTACCCGCATACTTTTCTTGAGTTTTGCATTTTCAATTAGGGTTTGATCTCAGTAGGGTCTTTTTGTGGTTTTGAAGGTCTTGGATTGTTTGGATACCCCCTGAAAATTGGTTCAGGTCAGTCTGAGTCTGTTTGAAGTCTTTTTGATAGTTTTTCTCTTTGAGTCTTCATGATTGTAAAGTTGCCCTAATTTGCTTACCTACTTTCTATTTGGTGGATGCTTTTATTTGGTTTTCTGATGTTTAGGAACAGTTTAGGTTTTTTCTTTTCCGCTTTACACATCAGCTTTCCCTTTTTCTTTTGCATCTTGTTCCAAATTCTGAGTTATTTCAGTGAAACAACTCTGGAGGTTAAAGTCTTTGTCAGTCTTCGGATCTGTTTGTTATAAGCTTTGGGATCTTTGTCTTTACTCACACTTTTGATAGATCTTGTTTGTTCATTTTCATGTTTATTTTCTTTCATAGTTGGAGGAAAAGTTCAAAATTTGAAAAATCAAGAACTTGTTTACAAGATTTATCACTTTTTTCGAGGTAGGATAGCTTGTATTACTATTAACTTTGAAAATCAAAAAATCAAAAATAATTATTTTTATGCTTGGGAATGCCTAGTTATTTGTTTTGAAAGCTATAAACGAAAAATAATTTTGTGAATTTTTATGCATCATGGTATTCACTTTACTTTCGTCATAACCATACCACACACATCACTACCTTTTGAGTAAGAAACAACCTCTAAAAAGAACATTTAATAAAATCAATTAGTAACTTTTCTTTTTAGGTTTGACATGACACCAACTAGCTTAGGCTAGGATTTAAGAACAGATCAGTTTAAACTTTCCGAAATCGTTCCATTGCTCAAAAATCGTAGTGAGACAATATTTTAGGTAAACCCACTCTTATCAAAATATTCTGGGAAGCTCCACTTAAACCAGAGTTAAGCACGAGGTCGTGTGATACTAGAACTGTTGGGGATACCCCCCACTTTCCTTTCGAGCATACACCAGGGCTGATTTGCGTACAAGGGTCCATTAGTGCCTTGTACATTTCTAGATTCCGGGATTAGCTACTTTGCCCATGTGTTTTGACTGGACCTGCAACTGTCCCCCCAGATATTTTTGTAATTGTGGTATCCTTAGTATCTTGACCTTAGGGCTCTTCACAGGTATAGTGGAAGGCTATTTCTGCTACACCTAGGACATACACGGAAGGTAACCCTTTTCAGTAATCCCGGGAGGTCGGTTTGGTGATTCAAACGCTTGCACACAGTGGACCTGCATTGGACGCTGTGTAAATGACCTTCGGTATTCCATCGGTTTGTTCTGGGCCCTTATGATCCCATATTGACTTATGAGAGTATTATCTTTATTTGCCTGGTTTTGATCACTCTAGGATTTTTTTTTGTAGTGGTATGTTGTTTTCTCCTTAGTCGATTAGTGGCCACTAGGTTTTACACTTAGTTCATTCTTTATATAATTGTGGAGGACCAACGTCTCTGTAGGTCATGAAGGTTGCAAAACTGTCCACCACACACTATGGAGCCTCCACCACCACCTCGACACAGAGGACTGATTTCCGTGGTTTATACGAACTTACGGTCATAACAAAACCACCTGAAGAACCACACCTTATAACTAAGTATCAACGGGTTCAATACACTGTTGAGGTTGAGGACATAAATTCTCAAGAGTTTAACACACCTTACAACCCTCCTTTGACTGGACCTAACAATCCATTACTTGTAATTGTAGATTCTCTAGGCCAACCCGAGTTTAGTTCATATTGTTTTACACCTGGATTTTTCATGACTAGTTCAGGAGTTCCTCAAACTCTTACTGCAGCCATTACTTTGAGAGTTTTCTCTCCTTCTTTTACAAGAACATCGGTACCTAGCTCTTTGCAGTCCGCTTCTGCTTCGAGCCCTCCGTTTAGTTTCAATACTGGTTCCTTAGGTATGTCTGGCCCTTCAGCTTCGACATCACCTACTCCTTTTGGTTCCACTATTGGATCATCCAATATCCCTTTTTGAGGGATACCTTATGTACCATTTACATCGTCTCCATTCATACAACAATCCCAGGGTAATCCACAATCTGCTCCTTTCAGTCATGGTTTTCCTTGCTATGGAGGACACATAGCTCCTTCTACACATTTTATAGGTTCGAAGCCTACTTCATCCACATCGTTCATGGGCTCGATACATGTTTCGTCCATTACTTCTATGTATGGGTTTAACCCCTTCACAGGTCCTAGTATACATTCATCGAATGTGCAAACGTCTCATATACCTGTAGGGAGTATCCCCTTTTCACTGTTTGGTGGAGGGGGTGGTAACATGTTTAACCCACATTACGGAGGGGCTAACAACCAACTACAATGGATGAATACCCAAGGAAGTAATCATTTGTCTTACGGTTGGAGCAATTTCAGTAATGCTTTTACTTCACAACCGATGGCTGGGGGAAACCCCAACCAGCATTATACAAGCCAGGTTCCTAGTGGTTTCCCCTACCGAACTCCTGCTTATCAAATTCCATTGGCAAGACCTTGTTTTCCCTTTCTGACAACTCTGAACTTGCTAGATCTTTCGAAACTAACGAATGATCCAGTGCACCATAACCCGGCATGGCCACCAGTTCCAAATAAGTTGCCTTCTCACATTCCAAAGTTTGAAGGCAATACTGGGGAGGATCATGGTGATCACGTCACTACTTTCCATCTCTGGTGTTCTTCCAACTCTCTGAATGACAATTCCATCAGGTTGAGGCTCTTTCAAAGGACCTTGACTAGTGTCGTGGCGAAGTGGTACATCGAACTACCTTCCGCAACGTATGACAACTTTTGGGGTTTGGAAACAGTCTTCTTGAACCACTTTCAACTTCATATCCGGTATGATGCAGACACAAACCTTCTATCAAATTTCAGGCATAACAAGGCTACTCACATATCTGACCACATTCTGGAGTGGCAAAGGCGAAAGAGGCTCATTAAGGCTGAAATCCCTCCAGAGTTTCTGTTGGAGTGGTCTTTGAAATCACTCCTGCCTTATATTTCTAAGGAAGTAGCAACTTCTCAAGTGTCTTCGGAGGAAGAAGAGATACTCAGGACCCAGCAACTTGATCTTGTATACGCTCAATCTAGGATCCTATACGATATTATACCCAACGCACCACGATCTAATATTGATCTAGGTAAACCTAAGCCTGGACCGCATGCCGATGGCATCGTCGGTTTAGTAGACTCAACAGCATTCGAAGATTTTACCAAGCAAGTTCATGTTTTATCTATAAATCAGTCTGCTATGGATGCAACTACTGTTGCAGCCTCCCCTTCTACAACTGAATCTGTACAACAAGTGCAGACTAATCAAAAGGGTCCTCGACAACCCAACAACAAAATGAAGGGAAAGAAAGGGGAGGGGAACCATCCAAAGCCCAAAAAAACTGAAAATGCCGAGGAGGGAAAGAAGGATAAAAAGAAAGTCAAGTTTCCTTTCAAGTTATGTAAGGATGACCACCTTACCCACCAATTCCCTCTAATGGAAGAATCCTAGAAGCTCCTCCGTGAGAATAAACCAATTGTTCTAAAGGATCCATTCCTCACGGACAAGGTTCAGCTTCTGGAAACTCTAGTGCTGGGGTCACAACTCATGTCTCGTCAGTTGATCAATCGTTCATAAACATGGTTAAATCAGATATGCTTATGCAAACTCGAGCTAGGAATTATTCCCTGGGCTCACAACAGAAAGATAAGGATGTTCCCGAAAAATCTACATCTATTCACATTCAAAGACCTGTAGATCCTTTTCCAAAGATCCCGAAAGGTGTCTTCAAACGGGAGGTGCACAATCCCAACACGCGGGCGGCTCCTAACTACAATGTTGCAGAGGATCTGGCCCAAACACCCTGTGCTATGTCCACACTAGAAGTCTTGCAGAGGTGTCCATTACAACGGAATGCACTTCTAGTGGAAATAGGGAGCCTGGACTCATCTAGTATGCTTTCTCGGTTTGATATGTCTAATATCAAACCCCAGTTGCCGTATCACATGGCCCTCCATATAGAAAATATTCCATGGCCCTAAAACCATTGGACGAATGGTGGTGGATGAGGGTGCGTCTACGTTCGTAATGTCGATTTCTTGCTGGAAGGCCCTAGGATCGCCTGAGTTAGCCCCTTCCAAATCCGGCTCGTGAACTTATGCGCGAGATTGCGCAAAATTGGAAGATTAATACAAAAAAAACTAGTCCAAGGGGGCAATCCCCCTTGACCCCCGTCGTCCCCCAGAGACAATCATTGATTGTGAATATAATTATGTGGCTGATAGAAATTGTTAATATGGATTGTCTCCATAATGCATGGAAATTATTTTGTGTATTTCTGAGAATGTAATGAGGCATTTCCATGTGTGAATCAATTGTGTGGTTCATAATTGTGGCAAATGTTTCCATAATAAAGGAAAGGAAGCCTCATAGTTGAATAAGGTGCAAGGGTATATAATGGACCTTGAAAAGACTCCTTATGGAGTTAGAATTGAATCAATTGCAGTGATGACAATTGTAGGGAAGTACAAGAAAGGCCAAGTTGAACTTGACCATATTTCCTGAAAGCAATTGGAGCAGTAAGGCAATGTTGATAAAGAGGGAAATTACTCACCTTAAGCAATTTCTGTTTATAGCATAACAATTGTATGCTTGTAAAATAACAAGTAGGAATGTTATACATGAGTATATGCATTGATTTTTTGCTTGGTGAGAAAATCATAGCTAATGATTCCTTGTGTGTTTGTTAAGAGGCCATGAAATTGGATCAGTTATGATGTGGAAGAGGAAACTCCATGCTATGATTTGAAAGGAAGATTTCCTTAACTCCTCTCTTACTATTGTATTTATATTTTATGAGGTTTATATATTGAAAATTATGGCATAGGAATGCCGAAAATGCAAGAGATTAGATAGATGAAATGAATATGCACTAGATGACATATTAATAAACATTGCATGTGAGGATGTTTGTGCACGCATATGATATTTCATATTGGTAAAATAGTGAGGTTTTACATATGAAATTAACCCTCTAAGATAATTATTGTGGTTGTTAATAACTAGTGGTGTTCGCATTGGTTGTAGGACCAAAGACAACCAAAGCATGACTGAAAATGCAAAGAAGTCACATCATATGACCACCAAACCTTGAGAGGGAAGGATTGAGTATTGATTCATGATAAAAAGGTTGGCAAAAGGACTGTGTAGCCTTGGTAAGAGGCCAACTATCAGGTACATCAAACATGTTAATGAGATCCATGCAGGTAATGATTATTTGTGCTTAATTGCATGAATGCTGAAAGAGGATTTGGTAAGACCCATTCAACTATGTTTAAACTATGTTGATTTGGTTTGCATGTGGTACTTGTTGGAGTATTAAAAAACCCACCTATACCATTTTAGACTTATGATAAATTAATTAATCATTTATGATTAATTTTCTGAGTTTTGATTAGGTAAAACAGGCCAGTTTTGTCTTTTAGTGGACCACATGCCATTCTAACTCACCAAAACGAATTTGGATGGATTCTGGATAAGATTTCCTTGGATTATGTCTAATTTTATTCTATTCCTGAATTAGAAAGACAATTTCCCGATTTAGACAGCTTTGTCTTTTTTTTCTACTTTCTATTGGATAAGGAAAAGCTAGTTGACTTGAAAACTCTTACCACTTGGGAAATTCAACCTCCACACCTTTTCTTCTCTCCTAAAGTCATCATTACATTCCATTTACCTCTCTCATGAGATGCCATACCATACTTAGCCAATTCGTGAGCCTCTAGTACAGTTTTGGAAATTGCTTTTGACACCTAGGGTTTTTTTTTCCTTATCTAAGCCTTTTATTTTTTGCTCTTTCCAAATTGCCTCCAAGGCATTCAATTTTATCCATGGAAGATGTATTATATATTGTTATCATATTGATGAATAAAATATAGAGTGATTTCCACAATTTATCTTCTCTATTCTTCTTCTCTCATTGTGTGAAATATTCCATGTGAAATTGTCTTATGAATCTCGATCTTAGCAATTGAAAATCTCACACTACTGAGTGCCTGAATGTGAATGTTATCCTACCGAGTATGGTGAGGTGTGGGTAAGTGAAGGAAAGGAGATTTACACCCTATAGTTTCTCAGAAACATCAATGCATCCACATGAAAAAGAATGACATGCATGTGTGTTGGTTATGAGCTTAATAATCAAAGCATGTAAGGACTTATAGTCCTGTTATGGTAGTGCTATGGTAGTGCATGCTATATGAGATAGCATTGGTGAGGCCATAATGTGTTTGGAATGATAGAATGCATGACATGATAGTTTAGTATGCACACATCAATGCAAGGTGACATTGAGTGGATATGCTTTAAAAGTTTTTGTAGATCTTGTGGATATGCATTAAATGAATGCACCTGAAAAGTTTGTGTAAACATTGTAGATGTGCATGCAAGTGTGTGGGTACACATGTTGTGATGCATTGTGCGACTGCATGGTTTTGATGTGTATGTTTCATCGCAAATTAAATAATGGATGAAACGATGAATTGATGGTAATTCTGGGATCATTTAATGAGTTGCTATGAATGCAGGAGAAAGATTACAGGAATGTAGTCATGTTTCATGGGCTGCCAGAATGCTCTGTGTAAGGGCAGAGTTGTATAAATGATATGGCTGTGAAGTAATGAGTATTTAAAGTTTCATTTAAATTGCATAAATGATGTGACTGTACCTTGCAATTTTAGTATGATAATGATTCACATGAATAAAATGTGTTTTGGTGATGTTAAGATGTTATCAGTCGGAAGTGTTGGCTGATTTGAATTTTCATGTAGATTGTATTGGGCATGGCAATGTGGGAAATCCCATGATCAAGGATGGAATCTACCATGTGCAAGAGCCAAACCTTATGAGAAGGATCTTATGGTTGTAAATAAATTGATGTAAGAAAATAGATGGTAAAATTCAGATTTTGAATTTTGCTAACGATTCATGCTAATGGTTGTTTGGATGATATAAATTGTGTCAGGAGGACATGTGTAAGTGGATGTTGATGTATGGTAGCCAACATAGAACCATAATGGACAGGGTGACACCACTTACAGAAACCAAACAAGAGGAGGACGACCTCATGGTTAAACCAACCTGATTTCTGTAGTAGACAGAATTGTGAATTCACATTTGAATTTAATTATTAATGCCACTGGTTGGTTATGGAAAGATCAGATTTGGATTGATTGTTAAATGTTGTTGTCTGTTTGGCTGTTTGAGGAGTGTTTGAGGAAGATACCTTGCAGGAAGACCATGTGTGATGGCCTGCATAAGACAAACTCCATGGGAAGGATCCCATGCTTTGGAAATGGGTTTCGGGTGAAACGCCATTGTAAATTTTGATAATATTTCAGCTACACTACATGTTGGAAAACCATGTGAGTGAGATGGTAAAATTATGCCAAGAAGGCATGTGTGGGTTATGGAACGTGAAAAGATTTGGGTGGAAAACTGAAGGACCGTTGACTCAAAGAAAATAGCACCCATTCTTCGCAAATGAAGAGAGAATACATGTTAAAAGGGATAAGTATTTTGTAACCCTAGCTAAGAACATGCATGTCTAATTATTCGGGTTAATATACAGAGCATGTTCTATTTTATTTATATTATTTCAGTCTACTTGAGTATGATTAGGACCTACATGGCTCACATCGGAAAGGGGTGCACACCTTTCTGGTGCTGGGTTATGATACGGTTGTCAATATTGACTACATTCCTGGTGTTTCAATACTTGATAGTGAATGTTATGAAATATAGTTACAATTTTAGAGAAGCAATATTGATGATTTTGCTTATCCTTCTTGTGTTGTATCTTACACAGATGCAATTTCGTGTTGCACATTAAGAGGCAAAGTGAAGAAAGGGTACTCAAGAGGACTGTACGAGCATTGGTAACATTTCTACACTCACACTAAAGAACACTAGAGGGGATGGATAGCCCTGAGGAGCTATGTAGTAGAAAAGAGGTATCATCCTTGTGTAGTGTGAATGGGTATTGTGGGGCCATGTTAGCCCGTAGTCAAGAAAGTCATCTATAGAGTTCCTAGAGGGAACCACTGGTTTGCATAGGAGGATGAGTGCCATCCTTGTGTGGATGAAGAATTGATGTGTGTGTGAAGGGTTGTGGTGTGTGAAGGTGTGGTGATATTGATGAAGGCATAAAATCTCTATTGGGTCAGCAGTAAGGTGGGGTACCAAGACTCATTGGAAACCCTGAGATGCCTATGGATCCGTAGTAGAGCCTTGAACTAGAAATGGTCATGGTGCAGTTTCCTTCCATTGGCTGATGACCTAGACGTATGTGTTGGCATAACAATAGAGAGAGAAAACCAGGTATGGGACTGGTTTGGCACCACCAATGCTTGGTAAATCCAATCGGTGAACTGGTTGGGCATTAACTACTCGATGTTGTGGGGCAGCATGTGTACTGGCCAAGCATCCACCCCACAGGTGCTCCAAGCATTGTAAAGCAGATAAGGAAACCTGTGGAGTAGCAAGGAACTGCCCAATACAAATAAGTACTTAATTTTCATTCATTTTTATTTCGGATAATGAAAATTTCAGGAACAAGTCTTATGACAACCAAGCTGATACACTGTTGTTTATTTGTTGAAAACTTTGGTCATTTCAGGAAGCAAGGACTATGAAGGCATCCTAAGGATGCAAGTGGACATGTGACTGTCCTAAAAAACTTAGCATGTGCAGTAATGAAAGATGGTGCTAGTGGACTTATGGGGGTCCTAAAAGCCAAAGGTTCTGTGGGCAACAATGGGGAAGGGTTCCCTGGTTGAAAATCCTTAGACAGACCTTAGACACTAAGTGTCATAGCCAAGAAGGGCAAGTCAAGCATTCACATTGAAGTGAAAGAGGATAAGGAGCATGAAACCACAGTGGTGGTGTGGCTCTGGATTGGAACACGACTAAGAGGGGGAAACTCTTACTCTTCTCTTTCCTTTTGAATGATGCATCTTAGAAATAGAAAATTGTTGAATGCATGTCATGACTGAAAGTAGATTGTGTTTATTTGCTGGAAATAAATTGTGAATGTTGAAATAGTTAATTTACCTATGAAAGGATGAACATGAATGAGTTCATGTGTATGTTGCGAAAGCTTGAAAAGTGTGGAAGTCTCATGAGTAAAGCATGGAATTTCCATGTCAATTGGGAAAATAATTGACTGGTTTTAATATTGTGTTATGCTTGGCCTAACAGGAATTGCCATGATCAATTTCACAGGTGAGAAATTGAAAGCCATTGATTGCAGCTGTTACCAGCCAACTATTTCTAGTGACCAAAGTGAGAGCCAATTGTGCACATTGGCCATGGAAGCAGACCAAGGGATATTGGACTTGGCTAAAAGTATTCTTCAAACAATTACCAAGACTCAAGAAAATCTTGGAAAGATGCTCATGCTACAAAAGCAGTAGAATGAGATGAACCACAAGGTTTTGCAGGACTCTATTTGTCTGCAAAGAAAGGTAAAAAGCATTATGGGAGAAATCAACAGTGGGAAGGAAAGTGGATCAATGAAGAAGCATTCATCCAATCAGTCCATTAAGAAACGTTCCAGGTGGGAAGACTCAAAGGAAATTGAGCAGGAAAATATAAAGCAACCCTTGAAATGTTGGAAATGTGGAGGAAATCATTGCCGCCGCAACTTCCCAACAAAGGATCAACAAGAGGGCAGCAGCCATAAAGTTTCCAGACTTGTGGATCAGCTGGAAGGTAAAGGAAAGGAAATGATTTTTGTGGAACAATTCCCTCATGTAGAGCTGGAAGGTCCCAACTAGCGGGAGTGGTTTGTGGAGGCCAAAGGACTTGGTCCTGAAAGTTCAAAGTAAAAGATGAATTGCAGGACGAACCTACCACATTTTGTGAATTTTGGACATGTGTAAATAATGTGTAAGTATTCCTAAGTGTTGGAAGACTAAGGACGGTGATATTCCAAGGGGGAGGGGATTGTAATATCCCGATTTTGACCCCATTGCATTAAAATGTAAATGATGTAATATTGTTATAAAATCGTGGTGAGGAGCTCAAGTCCAATGACCCACCATCGATTTAGTGATGTATAAGGTTTGCGTACTAGCCAGACACAATGGAATTGCAAATATCATGTAAATATGCATTTTAATAAAATACCCACAACTATTTATGCAATGCAATGCAACAAGAGATCGGGGCATGATTTTTACAAGGAATTGGGAGGAAAATATTCAAACCCTTGGAGCCAATCAAGTCAAGCCAAGTGTCAATGAGAGAACCCATAAACCCCCAACTACCCATGTTGACTTTTGTACCCAATCATTTATTTCTACCAAGAGTTTGTTGAGATAGTTAATGCATTGGGAATAGAGAGGCATGGTTGTCCAAAATTTGGGTATGGGCAAGCCACCATTTGTGGAAATTCGTGTTTTCACTTCTTGGGCAAGAGAAGAGCCACGGAATTGCTCCCCAATCCATTAGTCATCCATTTCCTTTGCTCCCTCACGTAGTCTGAGCTTCCTGGGTGTTTTCCTCCATGTTTTTGTTATGGTTTCCTTCATTTTTCTAGCTGGGAATGGCATTTTTTGTTTTGTATAACAGTGGAGAAGAGGGGAAATCGATTTGGGGTTTCATAGAGGCCGATTTTGGCCATCTGAATGCTCACATACTGGTGGGAGAAATCGATTTCTTCCCTATGGTTGATTTCCTCTTCCCACAATCCATTTTGGTGTGTGCCCATGATTTGGGGAGAACCCATGGACCCTGTTTTGTAAATCCCATTGTTGAAATTGTGCATCCATGCCCAATATTTGAGATTGTTGTGTGTGGGAGAGAATGTTGGGGTTGAGATGGGTATCCATTGCTTTGCCTATGTATGATCTTGAATGTCACCTTTCCTTGTAGAAATCATGCTCAACTCGGGGGTGGCAGTTGTGTTGAGAGATTAATGACCACAATTGGCCTAGGGTTGGGTGGAATGTTGCAGCTGCGTAGCTAGTTGCTCGGGACAACTCATTTTCAAGATAAGTATTCTCTGTGTATTTTACTTCGGTAATGTAATCAATTTAATGATTGTTATTGATATGTTGAATGCATGTGAAATGGGTGTGGATAGTTAAATTTCGCTGTGCATGTTTATTTGATTATGCATCTGCACACATGTGTTTTATTTTCTATGAATTTGATGAATGGGGCTGAGTTTTTTGTAAAATAACAAGGATTTGTAGTCATGTTCCCTTCTTTACTCCAGATCAATGGGAGGGGAATTGACACCCAGGCACCGAGTTTCCCAACAAAGAGGGAACCATCATCCATCCCAATACACCAAAATACTCGTAACTTATCACAACAACAAATACACCACCCATGGCCCAACGGATATAATTGTGAACAACTATACTGGACTAGACTTAAAATGAACTGGGCTATCTATTTATGTATAAAATGATGAGTCAATATGAGCGCTAGTTGCATAAGAAAGAAAGAAGGCATGCACCAAGGCATTAATTAAAGGAGGCATCATATAGAATGAATAAATAACACTATCACTATAAGAAAAATGCCAATGCTAAGAAAAAGTGAAAAGCTTTGTACAAAGATGACAAACCAAACGAGCAAAAATCACCAAACGAAGGCATGCGAAGCCGCTAATTAAGAGGTTAAATGACGAAACAAGCTTGAGTGTAAAATATTGTACTTGTTCTGTGATGAAGGAACCAAATTGGCATGGATTCCACATCAAAGAGGCCGCCATTGGACTTGTTCAACGCCATGCTTACTATGCCAAAGGCTCCGGATCTAATTGGGGCACCTCTTGCCCATGTTGTTCCTGGCTTCATCCAAGACCCGACATCGAGTTCAAATTCCTTGGACTTCGACTCGGATTCTCACTCGTATAATCCTAGATCTGGTTCGTTCGATTCGCACAACCCCAGTTTAGAAGAGAAGAAGCGTGACATTTTATGAAACATCCCAAAATCATTCTCTATTGTGTGAGTTGATATGAGTGAGGATCCAACGCCTTGCATGCTCAGAGGGAGGAGTAGAACACGACGGAAAACTCAGAAGGAGGAGCAGAGCACAGTAAGGTAAGGCAATGACAAATCCCATCCCCACTGCAATATAACTCAAGTTTCTGATCACAATACACCAGACACATTATAGGTATGCTTGAGAACGGTGGTTGCATGCAACACCTGTAGAATTTTCTGCCCTTTAACTGTCTGCTGGTTTATGTCAAGATTTGGTGGTTTTCACCTACAGTCGGTTTTGCATAGGCTGTAGGTTACTTATTACAAAATTGCTTTAATAGTAAACACACAGTGAAAGCTACTAACAGGCTGCAAAGAAATTTAACAACATTCACACATGAAAATGACTCAGAGATTTTTGGCCAAATCGAGCCCTGGAAAAACCCCCACGGGGAAAACCAGTTGAGAGAGAGAGATATTTATTATTTCTTCAGCAAAGTAATGTAACAGCAGTACAAACAAAAATACAACTTATCTCCACATTAAATGCACCCCAGACTCCCTCGATTTCTGTGCACAACAGCTGCCTAGAAACGTGTGCAGAATCTTCTCGGTTTCTGTGCAAGTAATGGTGCTGTATCCTCCTCGATTTCAGTGCAAATAACCCTTGAAATTACTGCTGCTGCTGTTACTCCAACTTGTGCATTTTCCAACCTCAAAACCGTGACTGTAAGAGACTGCTGTACGTACCACAGTACCTGTCAATCTTTACAAAAAATGTGCAGACTGTATCCTTGAACTGCGTGCCAATTAACTCAGGATTTTCTCCTTGAACTGTGTGCTAGTTAACTCAGGATTTGCTCCTCGAACTGCGTGCTAGTTAACTCAGGATTTGCTCCTCGAACTGCGTGCTAAGGGAATACTGCGATACATGATGAATCACAGGTTTAATGCTGAAGATGACAGTTGCTAACAGAAACCAATGCTGATAATAAATGGCAAAACACATGCCTTGAAATCTGAGCCAGTAATAAAGCTGAACTCTGCCTGGGAACTCGTGCCTGAAACTCGTGCCAATGGAAGGACAAACTCGATTTTCTGCTGGTGCCCTAGCTTCTCTTCTTCGACCTCTCTCTCTTCTCCTCATTCACATAACAATGAATTAGGTTGTGAAGCCTCCCTCCCTTTTTGTCTAATCCCTAATTGGGATTCTAATCCAACGGTGGTGATTCACTCAAACCAAAGGCTAGGATTAGATGAGAGCAAAAGTCACATTACTTAAATCACTTAAATAATTTAATTGCTCACCCACTTTAACTTTAGACAAAAAGTGACTTTAAAAACATAAAGTCTCATTAATGTGTAATTAATGTGAGGGTCACTTTTCCCCCTCCTTAGTGACTTAGGCTAGGAATCACTAGGGGAACACATCCCAAGGTACAAAATTAACACTCCCTCTTACCGAGGAAGGTGTTCCGCACCACTCCCAACTTATCTCTGAAGAAGAAAAACTTCCCCCTCCCCAAAGACTTCGTCAGGACATCTGCAACCTGCTGATCAGTGGATATATACTGTAGCTCAACTGCCCCTCTCTGAACGTAGTCCCGAATGAAGTGGTACCTGATCTCAATGTGCTTTGACCTGTCATGGAAAACTGGATTCTCAGAGAGTTGAATGCAACTCTGATTGTCGCAGTAAATCACCGTAGGTCTCAGCTGATGATCAAATAAATCTACCAATAACTTACAAATCCACAGTGCTTCGCAAGTCGCCTGACTGGCTGCCATATACTCAGCCTCAGCAGAACTCAATGCAACGGACTTCGGTTTCCTACTGAACCACGACACTGCTGCCGATCCCAAGCTGAAACAACAACCGAAAGTGCTCTTCCGGTCCCTCACACAACCTGCCCAGTCTGAATCTGTGAACCCAACCAAGCTGACTCCACCTGAACCACTGTAGTCCAGACCATAATCCACCATCCCTGCTAGGTATCTCAAGATGTGCTTTGCAGCACTCCAGTGTACACTCCTAGGCTGCACCATGAACTGGCTAAGAGTGTTGACTGCAAAGCACAAGTCTGGCCTGGTGTTGACCAGATACATCAACGATCCGATGAGCTGACGATATAGTGTGGGATCCACCAACTTACCATCTGAAGCATGAAGTTGCTTCAAGTTGGTGATCATAGGTGTAGACATAGGCCTGCAGTCGTCCATCCGAAAAGTCTTCAGAATCTCTGCAGCATACTTCCCATGTCCTAGGAAAATATGTTTTGGCTCCTGCCATACCTCCATCCCCAAATAGTAATGCATCAGCCCAATATCTGTCATATCATACTCAGCTGCAAGATCTCTCTTGCACTGAGCAATAAGATGCTCATCTCCAGTGATAAATAAATCATCAACATATAGCAGAAGAATGAGTGGATCTCCACCAACCACAATGTAGTATAGGTTGGGATCAGCCTCACTCTTCTGGAATACCATCGAAATCAGATATGCATCTATCCTGGAGTACCAAGCTCTAGGAGCTTACTTCAGACCGTATAAGGCTTTCCTAAGCCTGCACACATGAGAATCTCTCCCATGTATCTCGAATCCCTGTGGCTGCTCCAAATACACCTCCTCCTGCAGAAGACCATTGAGAAATGCGGTCTTCACATCCATCTGGTGGATCTTCCAACCCATCTCTGCTGCAATCGAATCATTGCCCTGATAGAGGAATACCGAGCCACTGGAGCAAAAGTCTCATCATAGTCGACTCCCTCAACCTGTGAGAACCCCCTAGCCACAAACCAAGCCTTGAATTTCTCTACACTGCCATCTGCAGCATGCTTGACCTTGTAGAGCCACTTGGAAGTCACAACTGACTTCCCCTCAGGTCTCGGCACAATCTCCCAAGCATCATTCTTCATGATGGAATGGTACTCTTCCATCATGGCATCTCTCTATACCTGATGCTGAGAAGCCTCCTCAAAGGTAGAAGGCACAGAGTCACGAAGACTCGCAACAAGGGCCATCCCATATCTGTCTGGCTCAACAATCGTCCTGATCTGCTCCTGAGGTCTACCAAATGCCTCTGCTTCCTTCAAGGTGTCCTGAAGCCACTTAGGCTTCTTCTTCCTTGAAGGCTCCTCGAAAATTGGTATGTCCTCATCTGAGGAAGTGCCAAAAGCATGAGGTCTAACACCCCTAGGACCTGTAGCTGATGAACTAGTCCCAAAAGACCCTGCAATCTGTGAGCCTGAAATCGGTGATCCTGAACCTGTGCCAATCCCTGAACCTATCCCTGTACCTGTCCCTGAAGTACCTGTAATCTAAACCACTGACCCTGTAGAACCTGTGCCTGCACTCTGTGATCCAGTCCCCCCAGAAACCTGCGGACCTGAAACCTGTATGGAAGAAGCCTGACTCAACTGAGGTGTGGGAGCTGGTGTCTCCCCCTGATCCATCTCTCTCGACTTCCTGAAGGCCCTCTCCTCATCAAACTTCACTTCCCGCCTAACTACAACTCTCCTATGTCCAAGAATGTAAAGTCGATATGCCTTCGAAGTCTCGTCGTAACCCACAAAGATACCTCTCTCTGCGGTGGGCTCGAACTTCGTCCTCCTCTCAGAGGGGACGTGAGAGTAAGTCAGAGAGCCAAATATCCGAAAATGGCTCACCTCAGGCTTCTTTCCTGAATACATCTCCTCTGGAGTCATCCTCCCCAAGGCACGGTGGGGACTCTTGTTCTGCAGATACACTGCAGTGTTGCAAGCCTCTGCCCATAGAAAGAACGGTAACCCCTGATCATGAAGCATGGCTCTCGCTGCTCCAATGATCGACCTGTTCTTTCTCTCTGCTACTCCATTCTGCTCAGGAGTGTAGGGAACTGTCAACTGTCTCTGTATACCCTCCTGCCTGCAGAAAGCGCTGAACTCCTTGGAGGTATACTCACCCCCATTGTCTGACCTCAGCATCCTGATCTTCCTCCCCGTCTGCTTCTCCACAAGGGATTTGAACCCTTGGAAGACACTCAATACAAGTGGGGACTTCTTGCTCCTCAAGAAGTAGATCCAGGTCTTCCTGGAGTAGTCATCAATGAATCTGATATAGTACTCATGGCCAGTCAAGGATACTGAAGACATAGGACCACAAATGTCAGAATGAATCAGGTCAAGCACTCCTACTGCTCTCGTGTCACTGCTAGGAAACACGGTCTTGGTGTACTTTCCCAAAGCACACCCTCTGCACACATCACTCTGCTCAGTGTCAAACTCAGGTAAACCTGTGACCATGCTCCTCAACACTCTCAGAGCGGGGTGATGTAAATGGGCCATCCTCCTGTGCCATAACTCACATAGGTCACTGCTGCTGCTGCTGCTGCTGCTGCTGTGTGCTAGAACATGTTGTGGCTGAAACAATAACTTCTACAGTCTTCCACATCTAACCCCAATATCCATGGGAGTAGATACACCTGTGGTCTTAGGGAACACCTGCACTCTCCCCTCTGAGAAGCACACCCCAAGACCCCTGTCCTCAATCGTGGAAACTGAAACAATGTTCTTTTTCAGCCCAAGGACGTACAACACATCCCTCAAAGTCATGGGACTCATGGACTCTCTCTCAAATATAACTGTCCCCTGACCCACTGCTCTAACAATGGTGTTGTCACCAAGCACCACCTCCACCTCTCTCTCTGTCCATGATAACTCGGAGAAGAACTCCCGAGTACCTGTCATGTGTCTCGAGGCTCCGCTGTCAATATACCACGTACCAGTGGTGGATGGACCTGTCTGATGCCCTGTCAACAATGAGTGCTCAATCTCCAAATCCATGTCAATGCTGGTGGCTAAGGAGACTCTCTCTCTCTCTCACTCTGTCCAGCATATAGGGAAAACTCCCTCTGAAACCTGTCACCAAACTCATCAATCTCTGCTGAGGCTGCTGTCTGCTGTCTGTTCTTCCTCTTCTTGTTTGGACACTGAGATGCATAGTGCCCAAACGCCTAACAACAGTAGCACTTGATTTTACTCAAGTCCTTCTTCTGCCCACCCTGTGGATGTTGCTGCTGCTGCCCCTTGGCCCCACTCTTCTTGGGACCCTTCTTCTTCTTCCCCTTGGCTGTCAGTGCCACGTTCTCCTCATCTGATCCACCACCTGATGAACTGCCCTGTACGAGACCCCTCCTGGTCTCCTCCTGCACAAAGTCATCCCACAACCTCTCCCAAGATGGTAGGTTCTCCCTGCCCACAATGGCCTGCACAAATGCACTCCAGGGCCTTGAAGCCCCATTCACTGCTATGCGTACTAGCTCTGTAGGGGATACTACTTCACCAACCGCTGCCAGTTCATCCCAAACTGCAGAAATCCTAGTGAGGTAAGCTGTGACTCCCTCTCCTCCAGTCATCTTGATACTCTTGAGCTTCTCCTTGAGAACCATCTTCCTGTTCTCGTTGGAGCTCTCATACAAACTGATCAAGGCACTCCACATCTCATGTGCCTTGGTCTTCCCGGAAATATGAGGGATGATGTGGTCTTTTACTGCATCTAGTATGATTCTCCTAGCCTTACAGTCTTTCTTGTTGAAGGTTGAAAGAGCTGTAGCATCTGAGCTATCTGGAATGGTGATGGGGTTGGTGGTGGTGTTCCTCACCACCTCCACCCATAACTCATTCTCCTCCAAAAGCAACAAAATTCTGGCCTTCCAAGGCACAAAATTTTCTGTCCCATTCAACCTGTCTTCAATCCTCAAACCTGTAGCCATCTGAAAATTAACCCAATAGAACGCTGCCCACTAACAGAAGGTAAGAATACTGAACTTTCTGAGATCTGCAATTTTTATGTGTGTCTGCAAATCAACTTGTTTTCTGCCCCCTTTGCTCTGATACCATGTAGAATTTTCTGCCCTTTAACTGTCTGCTGGTTTATGTCAAGATTTGGTGGTTTTCACCTACAGCCGGTTTTGCATAGGCTGTAGGTTACTTATTACAAAATTGCTTTAACAGTAAACACACAGTGAAAGCTACTAACAGGCTGCAAACAAATTTAACAACATTCACACATGAAAATGACTCAGAGATTTTTGGCCAAATCGAGCCCTGGAAAAACCCCCATGGGGAAAACCAGTTGAGAGAGAGAGATATTTATTATTTCTTCAGCAAAGTAATGTAACAGAAGTACAAACAAAAATACAACTTATCTCCACATTAAATACACCCCAGACTCCCTCGATTTCTATGCACAACAGCTGCCTAGAAATGTGTGCAGGATCTTCTCGGTTTCTGTGCAAGTAATGGTGTTGTATCCTCCTCGATTTCAGTGCAAATAACCCTTGAAATTACTGCTGCTGCTGTTACTCCAACTTGTGCATTTCCAACCTCAAAACCGTGACTGTAAGAGACTGTTGTACGTACCACAGTACCTGTCAATATTTACAAAAAACGTGTAGACTGTATCCTTGAACTGCATGCCAGTTAACTCAGGATTTGCTCCTCGAACTGCGTGCTAGTTAACTCAGGATTTGCTCCTCGAACTGCGTGCTAGTTAACTCAAGATTTGCTCCTCGAAGTACGTGCTAAGGGAATACTGCTGTACAGGATGAATCATGGGTTTAATGCTGAATATGACAGCTGTTAACAGAAACCAATGCTGATAATAAATGGAAAAACACATGCCTCGAAATCTAAGCCAGTAATAAAGCTGAACTCTACCTGGGAACCCGTGCCTGAAACTCGTGCCAATGGAAGGACAAACTCAATTTTCTGATGGTGCCCTAGCTTCTCTTCTTCGACCTCTCTCTCTTCTCCTCATTCACATAACAATGAATTAGGTTGTGAAGCCTCCCTCCCTTTTTGTCTAATCCCTAATTGGAATTCTAATCCAACGGTGGTGATTCACTCAAACCAAAGGCTAGGATTAGATGAGAGCAAAAGTCACATTACTTAAATCACTTAAATAATTTAATTGCTCACCCACTTTAACTTTAGACAAAAAGTGACTTTAAAAACATAAAGTCTCATTAATGTGTAATTAATGTGAAGGTCACTTTTCCCCCTCCTTAGTGACTTAGGCTAGGAATCACTAGGGGAACACATCCCAAGGTACAAAACTAACAACACCAGCATTAGGCCATGCACACTGCCACGAGCGTTCCCACGACACACATGTCTAGCATGCAAATTCTAAGGAAACCGAGTTGAGGATGATATGTTGCATTCGATGTATAACAATAGAAAAAAAACAAATTAAACAGAGGATGATATGTTGCATTCATTGTATTGGGCATGGCAATGTGGGCAAGCCCATGATCAAGGCTGGAATCTACCATGTGCAAGAGCCAAACCTTATGAGAAGGGTCTCATGGTTGTAAATAAATTGCTGTAAGAAAATAGATGGTAAAATTCAGATTTTGAATTTTGCTAACGATTGCTAATGGTTGTTTGGATGATATGAATTGTGTCAGGAGGACATGTGTAAGTGGATGTTCATGTATTATAGCCAACATAGAACCATAATGGATAGGGTGACACCACTTACAGAAACCAAACAAGAGGAGGACAACCTCATGGTTAAACCAACCTGATTTTTGTAGTAGACATAATTGTGAATTCACACTTGAATTGAATTATTAATGCCACTGGTTGGTTATGGAAAGATCATATTTGGATTGATTGTTAAATGTTGTTGTCTGTTTGGCTGTTTGAGGAGTGTGTCAGGAAGATACCTTGCAGGAAGACCATGTGTGATGGTCTGCATAAGACAAACTCCATGGGAAGGACCCCATGCTTTGGAAATGGGTTTCGGGTGAAACGCCATTGTAAATTTTGATAATATCTCAGCTGCACTACATGTTGGAAAACCATGTGAGTGAGATGGTAAAATTATGCCAAGAAGGCATGTGTGGGTTATGGAACGTGAAAAGATTCGGGTGGAAAACTGAAGGACCGTTGACTCAGAGAAGGGAGCCCCCGTTTTTCGCAAATGAAGAGAGAATACATCTGAAAAGGGATAAGTATTTTGTAACCCTAGTTAAGAACATGCATGTCTAATTATTCGGGTTAATATACATAGCATGTTCTATTTTATTTATATTATTTCAGGCTGCTTGAGTATGATTACGACCTACATGGCTCACATCGGAAAGGGGTGCACACCTTTCTGGTACTGGGTTATGATACAGTTGTCAATATTGACTACATTCTAAGGGAATGGACGCATTCCCGATGTTCTAATACTTGATAGTGAATGTTATGAAATATAGTTACAATTTTAGAGAAGCAATATTGATGATTTTGCTTATCCTTCTTGTGTTGTCATCTTACACAGATGCAATTTGGTGTTGCACATTAAGATGCAAAGTGAAGAAAGGGTACTCAGGAGGACTGTACGAGCATTGGTAACATTTCTACGCTCACACTAAAGAACACTAGAGGGGATGGATAGGCCTGAGGAGCTATATAGTAGAAAAGAGGTATCATCCTTATGTAGTGTGAGTGGGTATTGTAGGGCCATGCTAGCCTGCAGTCAAGAAAGTCATCTATAGAGTTCCTAGAGGGAACCACTGGTTTGCATAGGAGGAGGAGTGCCATCCTTGTGTGGATGAAGAGTTGATGTGTGTGTGAAGGGTTGTGGTGTGTGGTGATATTGATGAAGGCATAAAATCTCTATTGGGTCAGCAGTAAGGTGGGGGTACCGAGACTCATTGGAAACCCTGAGATGCCTGTGGATCCGTAGTAGAGCCTTGAGCTAGAAATTGTCGTGGTGCAGTTTCCTTCCATTGGTTGATGACCCAAACGGATGTGTTGGCATAGCAATAGAGAGGGAAAACCAGGTATGGTACTGGTTTGGCACCACCAATGCTTGGTAAATCCAGTCAGTGAACTGGTTGGGCATTAACTACTTGATGTTGTGTGGCAGCATGTGTGCTGGCCAAGCATCCACCCCATAGGTGCTCCAAGGCTTGTAAAGTAGATAAAGAAACCTGTGGAGTAGCGAGGAACTGCCCAATACAAATAAGTACTTAATTTTCATTCATTTTTATTTCGGATAATGAAAATTTCGGGAACAAGTCTTATGACAACCAAGCTGATACACTGTTGTTTCTTTGTTGAAAACTTTGGTCATTGCAGGAAGCAAGGACTATGAAGGCATCCTAAGGATGCAAGTGGACATGTGACTGTCCTAAAAAACTCAGCATGAGCCGTACTGAAAGATGGTGCTAGTGGACTTGTGGAGGTCCTAGAAGCCAAAGGTTCTGTAGGCAACAATGGGGAAGGGTTCCCTGGTTGAAAATCCTTAGACAGACCTTAGACACTAAGTGTCATAGCCAAGAAGGGCAAGTCAAGCATTCAGATTGAAGTGAAAGAGGATAAGGAGCATGAAACCACAGTGGTGGTGTGGCTCTGGATTGGAACATGACTAAGAGGGAGAAACTCTTACTCTTCTCTTTCCTTTTGAATGATGCATCTTAGAAACAGAAAATTGTTGAATGCATGTCATGACTGAAAGTAGATTGTGTTTATTTGCTGAAAATAAATTATGAATGTCGAAATAGTTAATTTCCCTGTGAAATGATGAACATGAATGAGTTCATGTGTATGTCGGGAAAGCATGAAAAATGTGGAAGTCTCATGAGTAAAGCATGGAATTTCCATGTCAATTGGGATAATAATTGACTGATTTTAATATTGTGTTATGCTTGGCCTAACAGGAATTGCCATGATGAATTTCACAGGTGAGAAATTGAAAGCCATTGATTGCAGCTGTTACCAGCCAACTGTTTCTAGTGAGCAAAGTGAGAGCCAATTGTGCACATTGGACATGGAAGCAGACCAAGGGATATTGGACTTGGGTAAAAGTATTCTTCAAACAATTACCAAGACCCAAGAAAATCTTGGAAAGATGCTCATGCTACAAAAGCAGCAGAATGAGATGAACCACAAGGTTTTGCATGAATCTATTTGTCTGCAAAGAGAGGTAAAAGCATTCTGGGAGCAATCAATAGTGAGAAAGAAAGTGGATCAATGAAGAAGCATTCATCCAATCAGTCCATTAAGAAACGTTCCAGGTGGGAAGACTCAAAGGAAATTGAGCAGGAAAATATAAAACAACCATTGAAATGTTGGAAATGTGGAGGAAATCATTGCCGCCGCAACTTCCCAACAAAGGAACAACAAAAGGGTAGCAGCCATAAAGTTTCCAGACTTGTGGATCAGCTGGAAGGTAAAGGAAATGAAAGGATTTTTGTGGAACAATTCCCTCATGTAGAGCTAGAAGGTCCCAACCAGTAGGAGCGGTTTGTGGAGGCCAAAGGACTTGGTCTTGAAAGTTCAAAGTAAAAGATGAATTGCAGGACGAACCTACCACATTTTGTGAATTTTGGACATGTGTAAATAATGTGTAAGTATTCCTAAGTGTTGGAACACTGAGGACGGTGATATTCTAAGGGGGAGGGGATTGTAATATCTTGATTTTGATCCCAATGCATTAAAATGTAAATGATATAATATTGTTATAAAATCTTGGTGAGGAGCTCAAGTCCAATGACCCACCATCGATTTAGTGATGCGTATGGTTTGCGTGCTAGCCAGACACAATGGAATTGCAAATATCATGTAAATATGCATTTTAATAAAATACCCACAACTATTTATACAATGCAATGCAACAAGAGATGGGGGCATGAGTTTTACAAGGAATTGGGAGGGAAATATTCAAACCCTTGAAGCCAATCAAGTCAAGCCAAGTGTTAATGAGAGAACCCATAAACTCCCAACTACCCATGTTGACTTTTGTACCCAATCATTTATTTCTACCAAGAGTTTGTTGAGATAGTTAATGCATTGGGAATAGAGAGGCATGGCTGTCCAAAATTTGGGTATGGGCAAGCCACCATTTGTGGAAATTCGTCTTTTGACTTCTTGGGCAAGAAAAGAGCCACGAAATTGCTCCCCAAGCCATTATTCATTCATTGCCTTTGCTCCTTCACGCAGTCTGAGCTTCCTGGGCATTTTCCTCCATGTTTTTGTTATGGTTTCCTTCATTTTTCTAGCTGGGAAGGGCGTTTTTTATTTGTATAACAATGGAGAAGAGGGGAAATCGATTTAGGGATTTCATAGAGACCGATTTTGGCCATCTAAATGCTCACATACTTGTGGAAGAAATCGGTTTCTTCCTTGTGGTTGATTTCCTCTTCCCACAATCTGTATTGGTGTGCCCACGATTTGGGGAGAACCCATGGACCCTGTTTTATAAATCCCATTGTTGAAATTATGCATCCATGCCCAATATTTGAGATTGTTGTGTGGGAGAGAATGTTGGAGTTGAGATGGGTATCCATTGTTTTGGCTATGTATGATCTTGAATGTCTCCTTTCCTTGTAGAAATCATGCCCAACTCGGGGGTGGCAGTTGTGTTGAAAGATTAATGAGCACAACTGGCCTATGGTTGGCTGGAACGTTGCAGCTACATAGCTAGTTGCTCGGGACATGTCATTTTCAAGATAAGTATTCTCTGTGTATTTTACTTCTGCAACGTAATCAATTTAATGATTTTTATTGATATGTTGAATGCATGTGAAATGGGTGTGGATAGTTAAATTCCGCTGTGCATGTTTATTTGATTATGCATCTGCACACATGCGTTTTATTTTCTATGAAATTGATGAATGAGGCTGAGTTTTTTGTAAAAGACCAACGATTTGTAGTCATGTTCCCTTCTTTACTCCAGATCAATGGGAGGCGAATTAACACCCAGGCACCGAGTTTCCTAACAAAAAGGGAACCATCATCCATCCCCATACACCAAAATAATCGTAACTTATCACAGCAACAGATAAACCACCCGTGGCCCAATGGATATAATTGTGAACAACTATACTGGACTAGACTTAAACTGAACTGGGCTATCTATTTATGTATAAAATGATGAATCAATACAAGCGCTAGCTGCATAAGAAAGAAAGAAGGCATGCACCAAGGCATTAATTAAAGGAGGTATCATATAGAATGAATAAATAACACTATAACTATAAGAAAAATGCCAATGCTAAGAAAAAGTGAAAAGCTTCGTACAAAGATGACAGACCAAATGAGCGAAACGCACCAGACGAAGGCATGCGAAGCCGTTAATTAAGAGGTTAAACGACAAATCAAGCTTGAGTGTAAAATATTGTACTCGTTCTGCGATGAAGGAACCAAATTGGTATGGATTCCACAGCAAAGAGGCCGCCATTGGACTTGTTCAATGCCATGCTTACTATGCCAAAGGCTCCGGCTCCAATTGGGGCACCTCTTGCCCATGCTGTGCCTGGCTTCATCCAGGATTCGACATCGGGTTCAAATCCCTTGGACTTCGACTGGGATTCTCACTCGTATAATTGTAGATCTCGTTCGTTCGATTCGCATGGCCCTAGTTTAGAAGAGAAGAAGCGTGACATTTTGTGAAACATCCCAGAATCATTCTCTACTATGTGAGTTGATATGAGTGAGGATCCAACGCATTGCATGGTCAAAGGGAGGAACAAAACACGACAGAAAACTCAGAAGGAGGAGCAGAGCACAGTAAGGTAAGGCAATGACAAATCCCATCCCCATTGCAATATAACTCAAGTTTCTATCACAATACACCAGACACATTATAGGTATGCTTGAGAACGATGGTTGCATGCAACACCAGCATTAGGCCATGCACACTGCCACGAGCGTGCCCATGACACATGCGTCTAGCATGCAAATGCTAAGGAAATGGAGTTGAGGATGATATGTTGCATTCGATGTATAACAATAGCAAAAAAATAGATTAAACTAGCTTGTGCCTCGATAAGAGGCCAAATAAAGCTTGCAAATTGCTCATTGACTGGAAGGGAATATAACTCATAAAACTTAGGATAAAAAGTTTTGAAAACTGTGCAAGACTAATACAATTGCGCAAAGCGAATTCTATAGTCCCTGCTGCTTAGCACGTGAGCAGAGACTAACAACACAAAATATCTACGCCTAACCTAGCATAAAACTCCAAGAAATACATGGGAGTTGTTGCTTTAAGGAATGTCCGTCATCACAGCTCGCGAGTCGCGGATTGGCGGTGCAGTAATTTGCACTGCAATCGTCTTTGACTAACATTTATATCTATGCTATTTTAGTGCGTTTGCCTTTAACATTTATAGCTGCACTGCTGATTCCATGCCTTCTAAGTAAATTTATGGCCATTGCATAATGCACACCACGCCCTCCAACACGATAGTCTGTCTCAATCTTCGGCGCCTTCAAACATGCGTTGCTGTACGCTGCAAGTATGTACCCTGCCATGTGACTGCCATGTGAATGAATCTTCATCACTTGATTTTTCATGTACCAGAGACCTCAAAGGTAACTTTATGGGATATGATGTAAGCAATATGTATTTAATGTCGCGATTAAGATATTGATGGCTAGATTTAAAGTAAGTTCAGATTTAATGGTTTATATCCGAGTACCATGCACAAGATGGATGCATATTGTATTTTTAAATGCACAAGATGGATGCATATTGTATTTTTAAATGAATTGTTATGGGATATAAAATTATAAGCAATATGCATGGATTTAATATTGCTGCTAAGATATTGATAATTAAATTTAAAGTAAGTTCAGATCTAATTTTCTATATCCCAGCAGCATCAACATCATTGTAGATGGATGCATGGTGTATTATTAAATGTATTGTTATGAGATATGCTAATTTTCTATATCCCAGCAGCATCAACATCATTGTAGATGGATGCATGGTGTATTATTAAATGTATTGTTATGAGATATGAGGTGAGCAATATGCACTATGCATTTAATTCTGTTGTTAAGATATTGATAGTTGCTGCTAAGATATTGAAAGCTAAATTTAGAGTAAGTTCAGATCTAATGGTCTATATCCCAGTAGTATTGAAAGCTAAATTTAAAGTAAGTTCAGATCTAATGGTCTATATCCCAGTAGCAGCAACAAGTACATTGCCCATGGATACATATTACAATATTAAATGTATTGTTATGAGATACGAGGTGAACATTATACACTTTGCATTTACTTATGCTGCTACAATATTGATAACTAGATTTAAAGTAAGTTTAGATCTAATAGTATATATGCCAGCAACATCATCCTCATTGTCCATGGATGCATATTGCATTCATGATATATATCCCACATATATCCCAGCATCAGCATCCTCAGTGTTAATGGATGTATATTGCATTATTAAATATATCGCTGTTGAATGCATATTATTTACTCACATCATAGACATTAAATTGGATCCGTCTAGATGTTTGATAAATCTTTATTTAAAATGGCTATATACGAGTTTACTCAGTGTATAATTCACATTAAAAGACATAAAATGATTTTATTCTGATTTACTCACATTAAAAGACATTAAGGATGCATATTGTTTACCAATCCCAGGGCTCGACCAACCATGTACATGTACCTTCCTGGTAGAAATGAAGTGATGGAGACTTTCATTTCACATGGCAATGAATTCCTTGATGGATACGTACCTTCGTGGTATAAATGAAGTGATGGATTTCACATGGCATTAATGAATTCCTTGATGGATATGTACCTTCCTGGACATAAAATGCCTCCATACTGGTTTATTCATATTAAAAGACATAACTTGTTGGTGATGAGTAAATAGTTTTTCTGAATATCTAGATAAATTCAGCATTCTGGAAAACCCTAATCCAAATTATGGAGTATTAATACTGGTATTTGAGTTTCTAAAAATTCTATCACAGATTCCAACAAATTCATGTTTGAAAAAATGATTTTCCCTAAGCAAAATCATAAAAGTTTTAGACAACTCCTTAAGGATGCATTTTGTTTACCAATCCTAGGGCTCGACCAACTATCTACATGTACCTTCCTGGTAGAAATGAAGTGATGGAGACTTTCATTTCACATGGCAATGAATTCCTTGATGGATATGTACCTTCCTGGGTGCATGCAGGGTAGTTGATGCAAAGAAAAGAAGCGATGGAGACTGCCATTTCATATGGCAGCAGACGTCCTTGCACCGCACAGGATACCATTTTGATGGCACCGAATAGGTAACGAGATGAATTACGGCCATGAATTACATGGGTGAGACTGAGCAGTAGTGCACAGTGCACAGTACATTCTGATCTTTAGCATTTATCACATCAATTGCTACAATGCGATTGCCTTTAAGTAGCTACTTCGTAACGTTGTAAAGCAACAGATCAGTTTCAGGCAGGCCTGCCTATTTTTATCTTCTTATTTCTATTGGCATCGGATTGAGAAGAGGAGTTTGAAGTTTTACAAGATGTTGAATGCAAAGCTGCAAGGTGAGAGTAATAAATATTGAAGAATATGTCATATCGATGCTGGGGGGAGATGACATCGTCTTCCTATGCCCAATAGACTGTACAGATCCCTGAGCATCCTGTTGCTGCCCGGGATCAACTGGTTTCTAACTGTGTTGCTAAGTCATAAACAACGGCAACAAATAAATCGATGTCAGATGTTCTGTATCTGGGCTTCCATTGATTCGCTGTCGCTGTTTGTGACTTTGGCATCTGTTCTATATCTGGCTTCGATTGATTCGCTGTCCCTGTTTGTGACTTTGGCAGCACAGTTAGAAACCAGTTGATCCGGGGCAGCAGCAAAATGCTCAGAGATCTGTACAATCTATTGGGCATTGAAAGAGGATGGCATCTCCCCCAGGCCTTGAGATTACATCTTCCTCAATATTTATATTGTCATCTTGCTCCTCTACTCATATGTGCAGCACTACTCATAACTCTCGTAGACATGCCTCAAAGAATATGCGTTAATCCCACCATGGCTCTTGCAAGCAAGTCGAAAATGTTGCACAGTTACTCCAGGCCAAGCAACCACAACATATGTATGCGAAATATGTTCTGCTGTGCAGCGGACCTTGCAACCACAACATTATGTATGCGAAATATGTTCTGCTGTGCAGCGGACCTTGTGAAGAAATGATATTGTTGCATACAGTACTCAACTCGGGTGACCTTATGTCAGGACTTTTTTCTTTTTAACGTATACCTAGTAGTGTCCTGCTTCTAATTTATAAATGTATATGTATTGGTTGTTATGGTTTCACTGATGTCTGACTACGATGGCATATCACAGATTGTGTTTTTTTTTTATCTCAATATTGGGTCAATGGGTGTGGCCAAGATCTTGGAATAACATTTCATTTTTCTCATTTTGGTGTTGATTTTATGAAGGTGTAAATTTTAATATTATCAATAATAATAATTTGATGTTGTGGTTGTTATTACTTACTCTAGAAACTTAAATAAACTTCAGTTATACATCTTATTTTAATAAAGTAGATAGAGTAAAGAATGCTGTATTTTACTTTAAAATTATAAATAATAACACATTTTTTATTTACTTATTTTTATTCCAAGGCATAATTGGTTTAGTCTCTAATATCCAAAGTTTCAGAAAAAACAATCCTATTAAACTTTCCTTTATTGGTTTTCCAAATCATAACAAGCTTTCCAACTACCTCTTCTTCATGATATTATAGTTTTAGTTTAAATAATAGTTGATATTGATGTCTAAGTATTCATACACCATTGGAGAATAAATTATTTCCCTAGGTTTTCTAACCATAATATTGGAGTCATTGATATTAAAGGAAAACTCATCATTTTTGTAATAACAATAAAGAACTTTTACTAGCTTGTGAACATAACAAATAGTTTTTTAAGAAAAACAAGTACATCAATTTATAAGAGAAGGGTGGCAAATGTATCCATTTTCTTACAAAAATTACAATATAGATCCCAAAAAGGGTGGGAGCAAGGGGTTAATTTAGTTTTTGTAAGAAAAACAAGTACATCAATTTATAAGAGAAGGGTGGAAAATGCATCCATTTTTTTACAAAAATTACAATATAGATCCCAAAAAGGGTGGGAGCAAGGGGTTACTTTTGCTTAACACCAATACTACAATTAGTTTACAATTAGTATAGTTGACGATTCATAATTACATTCATCTTAGGGATAACTTTTTTGTACATCCTAATCATATCCTTGTGAAGCTCTAAGGGGATTCCTATTTGCTCTAACCTTTTCCAATGATATCTTGGTTCCCAAATTAGGTCAATATCCAAGGCTTTTATAAAACCAACAAAAGAATAGATGAGATCATATATTATGTCTCTACAATAATTATTGATAATTCTAAGAGTGATCCATATTAATGGATCATTAAATAATCTATCATCTATTTTGGTCATTTTTTGGTGGAAAAATTAGAGGTAAATTGGTTTCTAGGGCCCTTTTTGTGGGTAGGACCCGCTTTGGTGATTTGGGATCTAAAAACTTTTAGAGCCCATATAAGGCCTTAAATGATTAGTTTTGGTGTCAAAACTTCGTAAACATAGCTCCTAGCCTCTCAACGCCATTCTACACATTGAGAGCTTTCGAACAATGCAAAATTCACCTCAACTGAAGTTTCTATGTAAAAGTTATGCCTCATGCAAATTGACCTATCATGTTGACCACCATGGTATTGAGTGAATTCCACATCTTCTATTACTCACACATCTGGAGCTAGTCACATGTGGAATTTTAAGAACACTTTAGAGGGTCCAAAACCCTAATATTAATTGGGGATTGAGGCATGCAAAAACCATGATCCTAACCATGAATGACTATCATTTAAAGTTAAATACTCGGTTGTTAGGAAAATAATGGGTTCCATTCTATTTGTATTGTTAGTGTTCAATAGTTGAGTAGAGCATTTGTGAGTGGGATTTTGGATTGGAAGAGGAAGTAGATGATTGCATGGAAGCGATATTGGCCACAATATTCATGGCAACTTCAAAGTGAGTGCCCCTTTCTTTGTATTTGGATTTCATAATTGAGAAGAAAAGAGCACAATATAGGCCTCATCTTCTAATTGAGGCTTTTTCTCATATTGAGTTTTCCCATGGTACATCTTGTGTTCCTTGTGTGTATGATGTATTATTTGGTTACTTTTTTTCATTTTCATTTTAGTTTATTTCATTCAACTAGTGTATTAAATACAATCTAAAGTAAAACAATTCATAATAAGATATTGTAAAATATTAGAAGATCTATTGTGATGAATTATTTCTAGTGGATCCCACGAGGTGTATAATAGATGGTGAATGGGTGTACTTTTAAGGAACTCCTTGCATAAGGTCACGGGTTCGAAACTGCCTGGGTGCAAGCCTTAAAAAAACGCATTTCTAGTGGAATATCCATTGTTGTTTAAATATCATATTGTATAAGAGTAGTTTTATTAGGGGGTTTCATGGGAAATTGTAGGCTCTAGAAATTGGCATAAGAGAGAAGTCTCATAACCCAAGCCACAATGGATGAGGATAGTAAAAACAATCCACAAGATTGTTGGTTCTAATAAATTGATTACAACAGGTTTGAAAATTGATTCATACAATTAAACACAATTAAACATAAGCAATGGTACACAACAACATCAACACATCACACATAAATTACCCTGGAAACCTCTCTCTTGGATGAAAACCAACAAAACAATGAGCTTTTACTCATCTATTAATCAAACACTCAAAAACAAGTGTTTAGAATCATGATTTGTTAGACGACAAATCACACTTCATTACATGATCATGCTACACGCTACTTCTTGTACATCATACATATCCATTACATCTTATGTATAGATGAAATACAACCAAATTCTCATTAATGGCAATCCATAACTTCCTAAGCACTTTCAATTATTATGTTATAGTCGACTAGTTGAATGGCGAAACTTTGGTTGATTTCCCATTGAGATTATGTTTGTTCTGTCGAGTTCCAGTCGACACATTTTCCTTCGAACAAACAACTATTTTGGTTGGTTGGTCGACCATACTTCTATTGTTTGTCGCCTCCAACTCTAGTCAACCTATACTAGTTGACTATCGACATTTCTAGTCCATTTACATGCAAATAATATAACATTCCCAACATTATCCCATTTCTTGTTTTCTTTACATAAACAAGAGATTCATAACTTCAATTCACTTTAGTAGGGTTGACAAGGCCATAATTTCCCTACATCAGAAAAACTTCTATGTGCTTACTGACTTAGTTAATGAGTGTACATCATTCTTTACCTTGTCTACATGTTTCAGTAACACCTTCTTGTTCTCCACTATCTCCCTCACAAAATGGTATTGAACATCAATGTGTTTCGTCTTCAAATGATATGTTGGATTCTTTGTCAAGAAGATTGCATTCTGACTGTCACAATCCAACCTAACAACATGCTATCCAAACCCAACACCTGAGCATAACCTTTTCAACCAAACAAATTCCTTGCATGCATGAGTAGATTCCATGTATTCAACCTCGGTAGTTGACAACACAACGATTGACTACTTTCTACTCATCCAACTGACTGATCCCTATAAAAAATTGAACACATATATGTTGGTCAATCATTTGTGGTCGGTTGATATCTCCATCCCAATCAGGATCAGCAAGACCATGTACATTGATTTCCTTATTGTCCTTAGGTTCTCCTCCATTACATATTGTGTAATTCGTTGTGCCATGCAGATACCTGAATACTCTTTTGATTGCAGTCTAGTGCTCCTTTACAAGTGTCAACATGTACCTACTCAATACTCCCACTATATGGGAAATATCGGGTCTAGTACATAACATAACCTACAATAGACTACCTACATCACTAGCATAGGGATAAAATAACATGTACTCCGCTTCTTGTGTCTTTGGACATTGTTAGTAGATAAATTGACTTCTACTGGAATAGGGACCTTGACTGGTCTACTCTCATACATGCTTAAATGTTTTAGAACTGTCTCAACATATTTCCGTTGACTTAACCAAAGTGTTCTACCTGCACGATCTATTTGAATTTCCATACCAAGAATGAAATTTGTTGCTTCAAGATCCTTCATGTCGAACTTGGAGGATAACTGCAGTTTCACCTCTTTTATTAGATCCATATTGTTTCCAAACAACAACATGTTGTCGACATACAATACTACATATATGAATATTCCCTTACACACAATAATCGGCCTGGCTTCTCACAAATGCTAGTTGCTGGATATATATGCCAAACTTCGGATAACACATCCTAGGAGATTGTTTTAGACCATAAAGAGACTTCTTGACCTTGTAGACTAGCTCCTTTTTTACTTTCACTGTAAAACCTCCAGGCTTCTTCATACAGATTTATTCTTCAAGATCACCATGGAGAAATGTTTTCTTTACATCCATCTGGTCTATCTCAAGATGAAATGTTGCAACTAAGGACATTAGTACCCTTATGGAATTTAGTTTAGCAACAGGAGAGAAAATTTCACCAAAGTCGACTCCCTCGACTTGGGAATACCCTTTCACTGCTAGCCGAGCCTTGAAATTCTTGACTTGACCTGCTACATTCAACTTTTTCTTGATTACCCACTTACTTCCAATAGGTTTCCTTCCATTTGGAAACACAACTAGATCCCATGCTTCATTTTTCTTCAAGGATTCCATTTTCTCCTCCATAGACCTTTTCCAGAGCTCACCCTCTGTTGAGTTGATTGCTTCCTTTATTGAGCTGTGATCATCTTATATGGAAGATAAGGCAAAAGAAGAGAGAGAGTCACATGAAATTTACCTTTCTCATTGTTTTGTTTATCAAGTAGACCTACTGACATCTGGAGTCTGATGTTCCACCTCTTCGTCGGATTCAGTCAACCCACCTAAATCCATATTTTCATTGGTCATTTCAAACTATTGCTTTTTTTTTTCTCTTTAACCTCTTCATCCCTAGAATTTCCTTCGACTTCTCTTAATATCATATCTCGACTATAAACTACCTTCCTTATCATTGGTTTCTACAGCTTACACCCTTTCACTCCATCCTTGTACTCGGTGAAGATGCATTTCTCCTATTTAATGTCTAGTTTTGTTCTTTTCTCATTTGGGATATGCACAAAAGGAATCACACCCAAAGGGAATTTTACTAAATCATGCCTCATATGGAGTCTTTTCAACCAAAGCCATCGACGACAACCTATTCACCAGGTAACACACTGTGTTGACTTATTATGCCCATAATTGTGCGACTCTTGCACCACTGAGCATGCTCCTGGCTTTCTCAATCAATGTTTTATTCATTCTTTCAGTGACTTCATTCTGTTGAAGTGTGTATGGAGTTGTATTTTTTCAAGCTATACCATGTTGTCTGTAGAACTAGTCGAATTCCTTTTTGCATAATTCTCCTTTGTTATCAATTCTCAACACATTGATCTTTTTACTAAAATGATTCTCCACAAGAGCTTTGGACTCTGAAAATTTCTCAAAAAACTCATATTTCTTCCTAAGAAAATACAATCATGTCATTATGGAGAAATCAACTATGAAAGAAACATTATACTAAGATCCTCCTAGTGAAGGGACCGACACAGGTCCAAACACATCACTATGGGTGAAAACGCAAAGTTGGGAGACACATTTTGGAGTGTGTTTTTCTAAACTCTCAACCAAGATTTTTATTCAATCAGAGCTGTCTATTTAAAAAAATACTCTTAGTTGAGAGTCTAAAACTACCGGCTAAGAGTTAATAGAAAAATCTTGGCCAAGACATTTTTTTGGATTAGAGTTTCTGGTAAAATGTTCTTAAAAAATCTCCTGCATTTTTCCAAAAACTACAACTTCAGAGAGGCCAAACCCTTGCAAATTTTAAAGATGATTTATACGACCTGGTACAAATGGATTCATATTTGAATGTAGTTTCTAATTATATAAGAATTGTTTCTTTTCTTCAAAAATTTCTATTTATTAATAATTTTATTTTAAACTCGATCGCTTCAAAATTATGCTACTCTGAAAACTACATGTAATGAAAATTCAATATCTTCAAAATGAAAACACCAAAAATAGGTACTTTTAGTTTTCTTAGTGACGAATAAATCAAAACGCAAGTTGATGGATCATATAATGTGTTTAAACAACACCATTTTTTGTCTTACTCTATTTTATTAAATAATAAAAATAGTGCTTAAATCTAACAATTCCCCAACAATTGTTCATGCACTAGTACAATCTTTGTAGATTGCGACAATATATTTCCCCCCCAAAATGAATAGCCATCTCTAACAAACATAATGGACAGTAAATCACTCATTATCTTGATGTAAAATTTTAAATTATATGTAGTTCGTAAACACCAAATTTATCCCAATATATGTCTATAACTTTTTTTACAAAAAATATGAGTATGGAGGTAACACAATTATCTATAATATCTTTTTTACCTCGAAGTGAAATTCTCAAAGAAAATATGAGTTTAGAGAGGTTGAAGTTGAAAAAGCATAAAATTTTACAATTTCCTTTGTAAAAAACAAGCAAAAAGTGTTACCCAACTTCATGTTTTCACCCCTATGTACTAACTCCAGTATTTATTCAGCCCTAGTAACACTAGATGAGAACCTTACATGACTCTATTTACCATAAATATAATGTTCACATAAGTCAACTTCTTCAGAGAAATTAGGAAGATCTTCGACCATACCTTTTCTATGCATAGCATGAAGATATTTCTCACTTATATGTCCCATATGTTAATGCCACAACATGGTTGAGTCAACTAGACATGGAGATATGATGTCATACTTTGGAAAAACCACATTAGCACTTTCGTCGATGTTTGTTTTTCCAATATATTGTACAAGGTTCCATTCCGAACTCCCCTCATCAATACCATTGCTCCTCCCACCATCTTGCATGCATATTTCTCAAATACATACTGCACACTTGCATTCACCATCTTATTGTCTGAGACCAGGTTTGGATCCAAACATGGGATATGGAATACTCTTGGAAGTGTTCCTATTCTTCCATATTTCAATTTTAGTCAAACTTTACCTTGTTAAACTATCATGGTTGATGAATCATCTCTTAGTAGAACATCACCACCATCGATCTTATCATGACACTCACAGAACCACTCCTTGTGAGTTTTCATATGACATGATGCACCATAATTGATCATTCAAGGGTCTCAACGTGACTGTGTACTTGTGGATTCCAAATACATATCTCCTTCCTCTTCTTGTGAAGACTTACCATCATTCGACTGACCTTCCTTAGTCCCTTTTCCTTTCTCGACTTCCATCGACTTGTAGTTTTGTCTATAATGCCCAACTTTACCACATCACCAACATGTTTTCTTCATTGGACCATGATATCTAGTCTTAGATCTTCCCCTAAAATTTGACTTTCTACCAGATTTTTGACTTTTCCTCTTTCTACTGGTCAACCTCTTACCATCAAGGCTTCATGGGTCGCTCCTTCCATGTTCTTTCATCTGATCTCTTTTCACAATAGATATGTGACCACATTGTCAATATTTAATTTGTTACCATTGCTTCCAATAGAAACGACAACAAATAGTTGATAACAATGTTGAATGCATTCGGGTGCTATGTAATTGATTCACCTTCAACCATCCTCAGAAGGTATAGCTTCTTTCGAAGAAAAAAATTGTTGACTAGATATTTCGACTGGTACAAGTTACCCAACTTTTCCCATAGATTCTTTGTAGTGCCTTCTTCTGATACATTCAACAATAAAGAATATGCTAGACAAAGTCAGATTGTACACTCACCTTTCTATCAATATTTTTTCAGTCTTGCTTTGACATACCAGTCGGATTCATTCTTGGATCGACTGCAATCCATTGTTCTCGATCTACAAGGAGATCTTCCATTTTAACCTTTCAAAGCTCAAAATTTTGTCCATTAAACTTTTCAATTTCTATCCATCCTCGATGTGTTACTCGAGTCTAACAATGAATCAACGTTTTTGGAAATATCCCACTGTAATAGGTATTCCCTAGATCCAGGATCAAACCAAACCCTTGGTAACAAAGGCATTCCCCTAAAACCAAATACATCTTCGATATCAACTATTGGTTCTAATACCGATTACAACAAGTTTGAAAATTGATTCATATAGTTAAAGACAACTAAAATAATCAATGGTACACAACAACATCAACACATTACATAGAAATTACCATGGAAACCTCTCTCCTAGAGGAGAACCAACAAAACAGTGAGCATTCAAACACTCAAAAATAGGTGTTTACAACCATGATTTGTTAGAACTCAAATCACACTTCATTACATGATCATGCATAGCCATTGCTTCTTATTAACAGATGCAGTACAACCTACTACTCAATAATGGCAATCCATAACTTCCTAACCACTTTGAGTTATTCTATTATAGTTGAATTGGCTTTGGTTGATTGCTTGTTGAACTTTTGATCGTTCCTTCGACTTCCCATCAACTAGTTGTTTTCCTTCAACCAAACAACTATTCCGGTCGATTGGACGACCAAGATTCCACCGTCTGTTGCCTCCGGCTCTATTCGACTTATACAAATCGACTCTCGACTTTGCCAACAAATTTACATGCAAAGAATATAACATTCCCAACAAAGATGAATTAGAGGAGGGATTTTCAAAACTGGAAGTACACATGGTGCATGACCAAAATCTGTAGGTTATCAACAAAAGTAGAACTATATTGGTGTTGTCGAAGTGTAACAACTACAAAACTTACACAGTTAAACATTCACATAATGCAAATGCTTCAAAACTAGTTACAAACTAAAAATGTAAATATTTATATAGAATGAAAGGGATAAATCAAACTCTTTATAGAATAGTATGGCAATATCAACATGTGGATTACAATTTGGAGTCTATGTCTCTCCACAAATTGCACAATTACATATTGGCAATATCAAATTGCAATTACTCAATCTCAAACTTTGAGATATTGAACTGACACTTGTGCTCCTCCTCCTTTGGTGTATAATATTGGAGTTGAACACCTTTCCAAGTGAATTCATGCAATTTGTAATTCATCTTTGCACATGGGATCCCACCAATCGTGGCAATGATTCATATCCACAAATACTAACTCTATGACTTCCCCATGGGTAGCATGCAATCAAATTTTCTTTGAAAGATTCCAAAGTTTTACTCATGCATTATCGATTGTCTTTCATAGCAACACATGGATATATAACCAAAGGAAATATGATTTCTTAGTCTTTACTTTTTGCATCACCACATGGATCTACAACCAAAGGGAGTGAATTTGTAGGTATCTTCTCCATAACAACAGTGACCTCCATATTTCATCTATTAATCAAATAATAATAATATAGACTCAAAAAAATCTTTGGATTTCAATTACATGTGTCCAAGGATGGTCTTGCATTAGACATCCTTATTAAGAAAACATGAGCATCCAACTCATGTGGTTTGAACTGTGAACCCTTTGAGTGATGTAGGGAACTAAAGGTGACCTAAGTTCTCTTGAAAAGTCCATGATCTGTACTCTAAGTTGATGTTCTTCTATTTAAATAAATAATCCAAATAATCTCAACCTAGGGTTCCTACTAACCCTCTTTTCTAGTGTTTCCTCATTTTCTTTAGCTATCTTAACATGAAATTTCCTTTCTACTTCTTACATGGTGCCTACTTCACCATTTTCGTCTCCTTCATGGAAATCATATAAGTCAAAAACATTAAATATTGGAGAAATATCAAAGGCCTCTAACAAATCTAACTTGTAGGAATTATAAAAAATATTCCTAAGAATCTTACATAGACCAATTTTATTATACTTGAGTTTGTTGTATGTACCTCTGGTGAATCTATTCATCTTCAAATGTGCCATCAAAGTATTGCTCTCTTAAAAATTCTTCAATATCCTATGCAAACATTCTTTATTCTTATGGTTATCATAAATTTGTTGTAACGTCTTCTTAACTTGTTCATGGATCTCTTGCATGCTCACTACAAAACTGTTGGAATATTTTATATTCTTTGGAAGGTAATAATGTCTTTGTATTATTTCGGAAGATATCCACAATCTTATGTAAAACAGTAATACATTATATCCCATATTCGTTATGGTAAAGTATACTCTTGATATTCATTATTATATAAAGAGATGTTATTATGGAGAATTATATTATCCCACATGTAATATGTGAGAGTAATTCCTCCTCATCTCTTAGTATATAATAGAGTCAAGGGAGTCACATCACTAATCATGATCTTTACTTATTTAACACAAGTATTGCTATATTGTATTGGGGTTATTGGAATTGCTCTCTTGTAAGCTTGAGGGAGATATTATGGAGATAATAGAAGACTACCTTCCTGTGGACGTAGCCCAATTGGGTGAACCACGTATATCTGGTGTACTCTTTTCTCTTGTTCTCTTTCTGTACTTATTGTTTATATATTATTGTTTTGCATAGATAGGTAAGCTAATTTAGCTAGATCCATATCTCTGACATGGTATCAGATCTAGTTGCAATGATCTAGCACTTTCTATAACTTTCAATCAATAACTAGTATCATTTGGGCATTGTTTATTTTGTATATTTGCTTTCTATCTGGTAGCCATTAGGATTCTCTTCAGATATGGGCATGTTTCTGCAGTTTTTTTTCTAACCCTAATCCTGTTGTGTATATTTTTGCAAAAATATTTCCAGGCTTTCTTGAATGTGTTTTTGTATATCTATATGATTTTTTGTTTCTCCTCAAGGAGATTTATCTTACGGTTGACAGATCGAAGTTTTCGTCCAAGTTTGGTAGACTTTGTGCAGGTTTCCGTCTTCGGTATATTCGGCACTGTTTTCGGCCTCAAACTTGACGTTCACGACCTTTGCTTCGCAGAACTCGCGGTTAACCGAGACTGTGCCTATTGGGAACCCGTGAGTATATTGCAGACCCACGACTTCCAGTGAGTAGACCCACGTATGCTATGGCATACTCGCGACTGTTCTCACTGCTAACTCACGTTTACTTCAGTCTACTCGCTACCCTCCTGTGCAGAGACCCATGAGTGCTTCAGCATAGCCACGACTTTACTGCACAGAAACCTGCGAACACCCCGATCAGAACCGCGACATTCGCCTTTACAGACCCGCAAACCCACGACTGACTCTACTGTAAACCCGCAAGTAACCACGACCTTTTCCATTCAGAACCCACGTTTTTCCAATGTTGTTCACGAGTCCACTGTGGAAAAACCCACGAGTGGCTTTTCTTGGCACTTTTTTCAAAAGGGCTGTAAGTAAAAGTTTATTTTTCTTTACTGTTTTTTCTAACTGTGTTTTTTGCAGATTCAGATCAGTATGGTAAAGTATTTCAGTTTTCTGTTATTCATCTTTTTACATTTAGGTTTTGCTTCTAATCATGTTTATTAAGATATTATTTCTTGTTCTTGGTGTATATTTGTCTCACATTCCTATATGGAAGCATTGTCATTTTTTAAGGGCATGGATCTCTAGTATTTTGTCATCATAATAGCTATAAACCATCTAATTCTTAATATTTTAACAAGATACTTAATAGCTAATTTGTTCTTTTTTATCATATTTAATCATGTTGATTTCTAATCATGTCATGTTTATAAAAGCAATTTTATAAGAACAATCTCATATTTGTAAATCTTGGGCTCACTATTTATATGTTGTGGCTGACACTTAATGTGTATAAGTAACTTCATTTTCCTTAATGAGCAAGTTAATATTTTATTTTATCATATCATATTGCCATTTTTATATGATGTTTGCTAACCTTTGGTGTATCAGAATTTTCATCTATGTATGAGAAACTTTATTTTATGATCTTGCTATGCTTTAATCTTAGAAGTTCTTGTGTGTAGATAAGTTCTCTGTTTATGTGAAAAGTTGTGAGAAGCTGGTTTCTGTACTTCCTTCCTGAGCATATTAATCTTTGATCTTTGTTATCACCTTATTCCAGAACTAATGAAGCACCATCTTCTACTGTTAAATTCATGATGTTCATTTGTATGATATCATTTTCGATGTATAGATCATTGGGGTCTTGTTTCTTCGATGTTTGAGGTCTTCTACAGATATTTATATTGCACCTTGATTGGAAGAATGTCTGTTATCTGCATGTATATTGGCCATCTGGGTATTTTGTACACTGTTGTGGTGTTCTTAGCCACATGTTTTGTTGTATCAATCGTCAGAAGGTATCTGTACACTAGTGTGGATGTTATATCAGATTTCTTCAGCTATCAGTTATGGTTGTGATGATTCTTGTGTTGATCTGGGCACCTTGTTGTTGGATTGCGTCACATGTTCTTGGCATTTTACTGTTGGGTATTTCATCGTGCAACCTAGTTTCTGTGCAATTTCATGGTTCAGTGAGAAGCGATTGTTCTTCATCAAATTCCATTCGCCGAAGTGTTCTTCTTATTTTGCAGCTTATGGATATTCTGGAAGTTTTCATCAAGGGGAAGCAATAATGATGCCTTCCTTCCTCTATTAGTGGGATTTTCTCCCAGCCATTATTAAGGAGGAGTGTTGGAATATTTTATATTACTTGGAAAGTAATAATGTCTTTGTATTATGTCGGAAGATATCCACAATCTTATGTAAAATAGTAATACATTATATCCCATATTCATTATGGTAAAGTATACTCTTTATATTCATTATTATATAAAGAGATGTTATTATGGAGAATTATATTATCCTACATGTAATATGTGAGAGTAATTCCTCCTCATCTCTTAGTATATAATAGAGTCAAGGGAGTCACATCACTAAACATGATCTTTACTTATTCAACACAAGTATTGCTATATTGTATTGGGCTTATTGTTATTGATCTCTTGTAAGCTTGAGGGATATATTCTGGAGATAATAGAAGACTACATTCCCGTGGACCTAGCCCAATTGGGTGAACCGCGTATATTTGATGTACTCTTTTCTCTTGTTCCCTTTCTGTACTTATTGTTGATATATTATTATTTTGCATAGATAGGTAAGCTAGTTTAGCTAGATCCATATCTATGACAAAAACTATATACATTAGTTCTGTTGGAATATTCTCACCATCATTTTTTATATTTGCATGCCTGTATGCATTCTGCATGCATCCAACCATCATGCATGCATTTGCATTTTAGTTTTTCACAATTTAATTCAATATGATCTAGGATATTATCTAAGAGAATAACATGCACATCAAATCAAACACAAGAGACAATAGACACAAAGAATTTCAATGGGGAAACCATCAAGGAGAAAACCCCGCAACTTCCTCAGAGATAGAATGAACAATAATACAAAACCCCAAAACAAAGAGATGGTCTTCAACAGCTTCCTCCTCCTCCACTTATGCGAACTTCTCTCTCTCTCACTTATGTGAATTGAGTGAGTGAGTGAATGAGTAAATAGAGAGGAGCACCCTCTCGATTTATACTTTACTTTCACTTGACTTTTACCCTAACTGGGTCGACTTCTCCTAGGAGAGTCTAATAACCCCCTACAACTTAACTCGGGGCCAACCCCTCTAGGGGAGTCTAATAACCCTTTCAAATACAATAATAAATTTCCCTATCGGAGGAATAAAACCTCTCCATCGGAAGTACAATGACATATGTATACAATATAAAACATGTAAGTGAATATCTTCCGAAGTTACAAATACATTAACACTCCCTCTTAACTAGGAAGGTATTCTCTTGACATAGTTCATCAACACAGGTCTTTGTCACTGGATCATCATCAAAATTAGATAATCATCGTCACTGCTGCTGCTATCTCGACCATCAGTATCCAATCTACTCATCATAGGAATTTCTACAGAGCCAACCCTTTTTCATGCTGGATGTAGGCCTAGCCTCCATGTAGGTATTCATCATCTCTGCGATCAAGCCATCAAGTAGGTACATCTCAGGACTTATTATATGCCACTGCAAAACCTGCAAGATCTCCCAGGACTGATTATATGCCACTGCAAAACCTGAAGGAGCATCCTAGGACTGATTATATGCCTATGCAAAACCTGTGTACCCTACTGTCACCTCATCATCTTCAGATCATCTCATCGTCAACGGAGCACAACCCAAATGCACATCACACAACACTTACATCAAATGGCATGGGAGGACCAACCTACCACCATTCGGGAAAGGATCAGAAATTACATCAACAACCATGGGAAGACCAACCTACCACCATGTCGGAAAAGCTCAGCAATTACATCAACGACCATGAGAGGACCAACCTACCACCATGTCAAAAAAGATTGACAATTACATCAATGGCCATGAGAGGACCAACCTACCACCATGTCGGAAAATCCCGACAATTACATCAACGACCATGGGAGGACCAACCTACCACCATGTCAAAAAATCCCATGAGCATTTGTGTCTTTCGGACTCATCACTTCTGTTGGGCACGACCCAAGTTGGCACACTCTTGAAGAAGTACAGTTTTGGCAAGTTGCACAGTTTGGACTACGAAGCTCAGATGGCACTGTTTCATCGATAGCGCAGCCCGAGAGTGCGAAGTCTAAGATGCGCAACAATTCGTGTGAAGTCGAGGAACTACGCAGTCATGCTGATGCGTAGTGCCAGCGCAACAACTATTTTGGGTAACGAGTATAAGGAAAGGTCGAGCAAATGAAAGAGACCTGTTTTGGTTAAGCGACTCCAGGATTCCCGATAGTTGGGTAAGGAGCAGAGTGGAGATAGCGGAAAGCGACTTGTCAAAGAGAGTGGCGGAAAACCATTAGAGGCTAAGCCACGGGTAGACGATGACAACAAGGCTAAAGGGGTGGAAAGCGACAGGCCACGATGCGGTTGTAACCGTTTTTATGATGATTGCAGCTATCAGAAGGGCGTGTGAGCCACGAGTGGCCCAATAAGGCAGCCTGAAGCAAGTGGAGCAAGCTGTCGAAGGCGACAGATAGGGTGGTGGGTAACCACACAAGTTTTGGGTAACAACCTTAGGGTTTTTGGTCCACATACATTGTAACAGACGTGACCTAAGAGCACGATCTATATATAAAGGGGCAGTTTTTTAAGGGAAAGGGTTAGATGTTGATTGAGACTATTGTTGAATATTGATCTTTGTTGAGAGATTGAACATTGTAAATAGGCTCTGCAGCTGTGTTCGCAGAGGCCTACGGAGAGAGAAGAGAGTCTGTAGCTGAGTACGCAGACTGGAACTGTTGAACCCTTCCCATTGATAATATAATCAATAGTTCCTGTGTACATAGCTCCCATCCTGGGGGTGAACCACGTTAAATCCTCGTGTTATGCGATTGAATATGTGGTTGCATCTGTGTATTTTCTTTTGATGAATGGCTAAGTGCTTGTTTATGAATGAATGTATCTTTACTTTTGTATGTATTCGCCATAAGGATAAATGATGGGAATAATATGTTAAGTGTTGAACATGTATGCATAATATGTTGAATGTGCAAGTCTTTCTATGTAAGGCGAATGCATAAGTTGATCGGGTAAACACTTAAGCTAGCGAAGTCTTTATAGTGCAATCCCCTGAAGTGCAGCACCAGAAGTGCGCAGTTACACTGTAGTTCATCATGTTGTATAAGTTTGCAAGGTTACAGTATAAGATGCTTTTTGAAAGTATACAATTACATTAAGTAAAGTCTGTGAAGTTGTGTGAGGAAGCGTAGTCATCAATTGCGCTGTCCTGTTGTTAAGCAGTCATCTCGCATCACGCAGTCTTTGGATGCGCGATAGCATAAGAATTAACCACGAAGTGAGTGAACTTCGTGCAGTCCACCATTCTGTTGAAGAGCGCATCACCCGGTTGTGGAAACCTAATTCCGTAACCTCCCCATACTTTCCCCTTGGGTGAGACCTCAGTCTGCTTGCAGACTGTTGTTGAAAGGGCCGGTGAAAAGGGGTTTTGTTGGTTCCTTGAACCACGCAGAACTTGGGTCTATCTTGGAAAATCTTAAAGAACACTTGACGAGCCAACAAATGGTTTCGTTTCCGTGCTTGAAATGGTGATGAACACCAAAAATTGGAATCTAGAGAAAACATAAATATAGAACTGGGTGGACAAGATAGAAAGGGATTTTGCCAGAAAGGAGAATAGACATCCATGCTACACTGACGTAGAATGGTTAAACAAATACCTTTGGGCGGACATTCATGAAATTTTCTTCGCAACCTTTGGAAACAAGTTGTACAAGTGGATATCAAGACTCGCAGAGCGAAAGAACTGTTTCGAGGAAGGAGCACTGTTGTAGGTACAACAGATCCCAAGTTTTCAATAAAACATGGGAGCCCCCAATTTTTATATGCAAGAGAATGATTAAATTCCTTAGTCATTTTGAGGTTTTTCATCCTACTTATCATGCTTTGATGTCCTTGTGATGATTTGATTCAGTTAGTAGTTTTCCTTTTGAAAATTCCTTTGATTTTTTGCGTGTTTTTATGAGTTGTGGAAATCACTCATTATTCCCCAAAAAATAAGTCTTTCCACAAACCCGCAATTCCGCAAATTGCGGATTGCGGGACCCTTATTTTTAGTTTTGGAATGTTGTGTTTCTGCAACCCGCAACCCGCAATTGCAATTGCGGATTGCAGAAACTATTTCAATAAATTTTCATGTCTTGCAATCCCGCAACCCGCAACCCACAAATGCGGATTGCGGATTGCGGGAAGTTTATTTTTCGAGTTTAGTTGTTCGCGTTTCCGCAACCCGCAACCCGCAATGCGGATTACGGATTGCAGAAAGATTGATTTATTTTCTTTTAAAGGTTGCGATCCCGCATCCCGCAACCCGCAATTGTGGATTGCGGATTGCGAGATGAATGTACATATTTGCAAGAATAAAACTTCCGCAACTCTACTTCCGCATGTTTAATCTTAACCGTTGATTTGTTTTGATCCTGCGGATGAGATTACACAACGTGATTTGAATAATTATTTGGATTGTTTCCATTTTTACTTATTTTCTTTTGATTCATTTGAGTTGGTTCCATGATCTTGATGGTTAATTTACTATGTTGTTCCTCACATTCCCCACCTAGATTTGGTCTTCATTGCACAAATTGATTATTCGATATGATGGCTGGTTGTTACTTTCATTATGGGATTTTGATTGATCTTATGGTTTCTTCTTTCATGATTTTGGATATTGCATTAGTATAATACTTGAGCTTGATGAAGTTTTATTTGCATGCCTAGAATCATAATGTAAATATTGTAAATAATCTTAGTCTTTGGGTTTGTTTGCTTATATTAGTTTAAAATTTTTAATGTTTAGTTTAAGCTTATTGAAATATTTTAAACATTCATGGTCATGCTTTGACTTTCATTAACTTAATTTGTATATTTTATTTCCATATATTAAATTTATACACAATTTGATGTTATGAAAATCAAAAGAATACAGATGTTTTAGTTTGTATGAGTTATAATTTCTCTAATTTCTATGAGTTGTTTTATGATTATTTGGGAATTAGTGAGATTACAATTTACGAATGTAAAGTTAGTTTGATTATGGATTAGTTTTTCCTTCTCAATAAGCTAATTTGATCTTGAAAATACAATTTCTATTTTTCCCTTTTGCAATTTAAAAAGATTTTCATTTATTATTGTGCAAAAGGAAATATTATTATTCTTTTCTTGGTTTTCTATTGTTGGAAAATGATTATGTTAGAAACCTATTTGTGGAATTCATTAACTCTCCTATATTATAAGAGTGATTATTTTCCTATATAGGTAACTTGTTTCCAACAATTATTTTCTTAAGAAATAACTTGTAAATGGTTTTTGATTTTTACTTCTAGGTTTTATGTTTTAATGATATTTCTCCAATATTGGATTTTCTTTTACTTTGTAAATATTTCTAGCTTTTTCTTAATCTTTTTTCCATTGTTATTTCCTTTCAATATTTAAAAAATAAATAAAAATTTGCAATTTTTTAAAGCTTTCTGATCATTTTTATGCATTTTTGTCAATTGCGGAAAATGTAATTTTGGTTAAATTTTCAACCTTTCTGCAATCCGCAATTGCGGAATGCAGAACCTTTGATTTTAATTGTTGAAATGTTAATGTTTCCGCAACCCCCAATCAACAATGTGGAATGCGGATTGCGGGAGGTAGGATTTTTTCTTGTTGAAATTTAATATTTCCGCAACGCCCAATGCTAAATGCGGATTGAGGAAATCACTTTTTCAAATTTTAACTTTTTCATTCCGACCCTAAGTTTATCGCGGATTGAGGAAATCACTTTTTCAAATTTTAACTTTTTCATTCCGACCCTAAGTTTATCTTAAGCTATGTTTTAATTTAATTTTTGGTCCGTAAATTTTGGTAATTTCATTTTTACTTAGGATTTTAATTTTGGTTTTAGTTTTTGGTTTTTCAGATATTGATTTGTTTAAATTCAAAATTTCATTCCCCACATTTGATTTTTGTTGGGAATATTGTTTTTGGATTTTTTGTTTGGTTTTATTTGTTTTGGAAAATGATTAATATGAGTTTTAATTGTTAGATCAATGGCCACAATTCACTCCGTAGTAAAATCAACAGCTACTAAGTCTTAACTTCCGGGAGCAATATCTTGAGATTTAGAAGTCCAAATCAAGCCCGAGATAGCTCGTTGGAAAGCTGGAAGGATGGGGAATGATTTGGGAAGATTATTGTTTCCAAATGAATAGCTTAAACACCCCGAAAATCTACATGAACAGTCAATTTCAGATTTGTATAAGATTTAACTATTTTCCTTATATTTTGATTTTGCAAATAGATTTTATTAATTTGGATTTATTTTGTTAGTTTTGGACGGATATTTTAATTTATCTTCTGAATTGTACAGGTGTGGAATTGGATTTAGAGGAATCAAATTGAAGAATCTACATCCCAAGTTTGGAGTGATCAAAACGTGTCAAGTGGAAAGCAATGCTCTTTGGACGCGATTTTTAGAGTGTTGAAGACGAATCTGGATAATCCGAGACATGGGTTTTGTGTAGAATATGCCCAATTATTTTTCCATTGTGCAGAGTCCTCAGAACGTTCTTCATTTGGGAGATCCGATTTTTTTTTCAAAACGGATTTTCCCATATTTTTCTCATGGACAAATCTGGTAAATGAAACAACTCATCTAGTTAGCTCAGCAATTGGGGAAATGGATCTTATCTTTTCTTGTAATTTTCTCTGTATAAATACCTACCTTCTATGATCTGAAGAGGGGGATGGTGAAGGAACATAATTACCATAAGAGACTGAAGATGCTCTTTTATTACAGACTAATGTTTTGCAGGCTTTAATACACAGTCAGTTTTCTTCAATTATCTCTTTTGTTATAATTTGTCAAATGTCTTTGATAAATTGTAATTTTGCTTCAACACATTCACTTATACTATTTATTATTTGCAATCAATAACTTGCATTGATCTATAGTTTAGATTTCTCTCAACTTATGATCACTGTAATCTATGTTTTACATGAATGTCTTTATCTAAAACATTTTATCTATTTCTGCAAATGATTCACATAAAACATTGAGTTAATGTTAATTTGTCAATTAACATTCCAGATATAGGATAGGATTGTATGCACTTAATTCTTAAAGCTGTTGTTGGTTGAATATCTTTAACTGATTACATCTTGAGCTACCGAGTCAAGATCCAGTTTTGCATGTTTGTTAAATTGGTGAAAGGATTTAGTAATTTTCAGATCAATTTATCTTGTGCACAAACAAATCACTCCTCTTATAATAGGCCCGACTTGGATTATATTTCTTTTCAAGGTTAGACTAACTCTTAGGATTAGTAAAACTCTTGTCTTTCCTCATAGGAAGATAGATCCTTTCTAGGATCAAACACACATAAGTGCATGTGGAGGCCTTTGTATTTGTGGGTGTTAACCACACCAAACAGCTCAAGGATAGGGTGATACTTGCGTAGGATTATCTGAAGCATTTGGCTGGGTTTTCATCCCCTGTTGTTTTCCTTGGACACCATTCAAGCACATACACAACCGAGGCATCAACAAATGGTGCCAAAAGGAGGGCATGAACTGACACATTGCCCACAATAAGAGATAACTTTTATTTATTATGTTTTTATGGATCTTTCCCAAATTCCTGCATGGGAGTCTGATACTGCGTTGAGCCAAGGGACTTTACATGAGCTCCCTAAAAAGGCAGTTAAGATCTTGCCGAAGTTCGATGGCGAAGGTAATGTTTCTGTCATCGAGCATATTAGGAGGTATGAATCTATTTTGCATTTACATACTATCATACATGAATATGTTGCTTGCAGATTATTCCCATTTACCTTCGAAGGTAAGGCTTCTATTTGGTTTTATATTTTACCTTTGAATTCAATTTCTAGCTGGTTAGAATTTAAGAATATTTTTAGAGATTCTTTTGAAGATTATGACATAATTGAAATTCATCAGAATCCGAGTCAAATGTAGCTAAATAATGGAGAGTCAATTCGGGATTTCAATACATGTTTCCGTCAAGTATATTATAGCTTACAGGAAGAACATCGGCCTTCAACACAACTCACTTTTTGATGGTATGTTAGATCTCTTCCCAAGACTATGGCTATGTTCATCTTACGTGAAGGAATAACAGATTTCAATAAAGCATGTAAGGAGGCTCAAGAGATTGAAAAAGACTTGAAAATGTATCCTTTAGATCTTGTTTCTCCTTTTGTTTCATATGATGTAGAATCTGTTAATGATGAATCAAAGGTTTCACAAATTGTTCAATTAAATAAACAAATTAATGATTTGTACAATGAAGTTATGTCCATTTAAAATGAAAGAAATGTTCAAAATACTTTACATGATTTGAATCAAATAATTTTTGCATCTAAAATTCAATCTTCCTTAGATACAAAAGGAAAATTAGTTGCAAATTCCAATCCTGATTTTTCTCTTTCAAATGAATGCAAGTATGATGAATGTTTCACATCTTCCCTTCATTGTTTGGAATCTCAATCTGAAATTGTTGAAGAAAATCTTAATCCCAATACTTCCAATCTATGTAATGAACAATTCGTTCAATCAAATTTTGAACCCAACTAGCAATGAAAATGAAGATTTCAAGACTTATGAAGAGTATTTTTCATCTATTTCTAATGATTTTAAAAGTCCTTTTATAAGTGATATTCATTCTTCTTCATTTAATCAGACGATGGATCTTAGAATAGAAAGTTTTGAAGATGTTAATTACACTTCAGATTTTGAAGAATACGTTGATTCTACCCATTTTACTAAATCTGAAAATTCTTTATCTTCATCTTTTAATTCTGATTGTTACGAACAAAATGAGAACCATAAGTCTTTAGAGGATGAGTCGACTGAAATTGAGATTGAATTTCAAACTATTTGTTCCAATTATACTTTTTCTATAAATCAAATTATAAATAAAAAGTTAATTCAGTCAAATAATTTGAGATCAAACAAATCTGATGCACTTGACAAGAATGAACATCTAAATAAAAATCAAGAAGACGGATTTAATCGTCTACAAGATTCAAAATTCGATGTTTTCTTTCAATACAATGATATTTTGAAAAAGAAAATATCCTCCACTCTTAATTTTGATGAAGTTCTTTTGAATCATAATTCTAATAATTTCCAACCCACTTTTTATGATTCAATTTATTTATGGTTGGAACAATCATTTTTGAACCATTTCCATGTCATTTTAATTTCTTTGTAAATAAAGAACTTAGTTTAGTTTTTCCAATTTTTGGATTTCTATTTTTAAAATTTGTATTGCTAATGCATCATTTGTTTTTTCTTGCAGGTTTAAAGTTACTTGATTGGATCCATTGGAAATTCGATTATACTTAGTTTTTGTTTTCTTTTTAGAGTAGTGTAGGAGTAGGTGTATAATAGATTAATTTTGTTCATTTCTTTAGTAATTAGATTACTCTTTTGGTTTTCTTCAATAAAGTATTTGTAGTGACAAGCCAAGTGCAAGTTGGAAACGACACTTCTTCAAATGCATTCAGGGAAGTATTTTTATCCTCTTTCACTTTCTATTATTCATGCTCTCTCCTATTATTTTATTGGTTCAAGGCATTCATGTTTGAATTGTGTCTTTAGTTTTAGATTACAATGATCTTGTCATTAAATGTTTTGAATTAATTCTTTTCCAAGTTTTAAGAGCAAGAATATTTTAACTTGAGATAAAGTAGTTAAAATTAGAACATCTTCATTACACACGAATTTTGATCTTTCTTGGATATGCACTTGAAAAAGGGGGGTTTTACATATTTTGTTGTTGCAAATTGAGCACAATTTAGTTTAGTATCATTTCATTTTGTTTCTTTCTGTACATAATCTTTAATAAAAGAGGCCTCATTGTCCTAAACAATTTTATGTGACAAATGACATTGTTGATCATAATTCTTCAACCAAAGGAGAATAAATTTATTTTAAGAGTTTCAATTCAATATATTTGCAATTTATGAATGGATATAATTACTCTCTTTAGAATAACAAATTCCTTCGATTCTACAAACATGACAAACAAATCTCTCTTGTCCGCATAAGACAATTTGTTAAGGCCTATTTTTTACAGTTATTTTACATTTCGTTTAATTTAGCCTTCAAAATAAAGAGGCTTCAATTGGCTCAATATCTCATGTGGTGAATAATACTATCAATCAGAGATTCTTTTCTACCACAAAACTTTAAACACATATTCTTCCACATGATTTTTTAGTCAGCCTCGTTTGCTTTAATTTTATTTTGATTAGATCACTTTTCATTTCATTTTCAATTTGTTTGATTAGGCTTGGATTTTCTTAATTTGATAATCATTTACATTAGTGTGAAAGGTTGAAATGTTAATTATCGAAAAAATTGATTCCAATTATTCTACCATTCTTTATTTTGAATCATGTTTTTTTTATCAAACCTTTTCAAAAAATTCATTGATAGGAGATTGTTGATCCTTAGTTAATGATACTCTAGGGCAAGTTAGTCATTCCAAACTTACATCTTTTGAAGTCTTGTATGTGAAGGAATATTTTCAAGGTGATTTTTAAGAAGAGACTATCATTTTTCCCGTGGTGGAACACTTTCCAAGTTTTACCTTAATACATAAACTTAGCTGCATTGATTATCTTTCTCCTTTTAATTATCACAAATCAATACACAAAGTTATTTTTAACTAGATTCTGCAATTATGTTCTAATTGGAACCTTCTTTACGAGCAAATGAGTGGGGCTTGCATTGTTATCATCTCAAATCTCTTAATGCCATCCCGCTCTCTTAGGGAGTATAGTCGCTTCCCCATCCATTAAGTAATATCCTATGAGATTAACATTAAACATAGCCCAATCCTTTTCTTTAACATCTCTGGGAGTGAGTTGGGAAACATGAGGTCTTATCATAAGCCGACCTGTTCATGATCATACCTTCTTATGGAATGAATTTATCAATATCTGGTCAACAAGCCAGGATACCGGCTTCTAGCCATAAAAATGGTTGCAAGACGGGGGGTCTCATCACGAGCCATGCCGCTCATTATCTATAAGTTGGTGTGAATGACACTGTCACAACCTGATCACCAAGTCAGGACAGTGGTTTCCAACTTTTTTCAAAGGATGAAAATCTTTAACAAGGATTGATAATATTCACATATTTAACTAGTGGATGGGATAAAAGTAACTTATTGGGTTAAAAGGTAACCTTGTCGAGGCTATAGACGCTTGCTAGCAGCAGGGCCATGCCTATGGTGTTAGAGGTAAAACATTAAGATAACATCTTCTTGTCATCACAAATTGTTCATTTTAGAGCATGTTTCAATGAAGAACATATTTTGTTGGAAATCTAATCAATTAGTATTTTTCTTTGCATTCCAACTGATAGTTAGAAGGGTATCATTAAAATCAATTGCAGCTGAGTATATCTTTAAAAGGTTGACTTGTTAATGTGGTACACATGCTTTAGGGAAAGCTTTCTTCTTGTTAAAAGCCTCATATTTTATCTCCTTATACATATACAACTACTATCTTTTTAAGGAATAGATAACTGCTTTGTCCCAATGGGAGCCCCCAATTTTTATATGCAAAGATAATGATTAAGTTCCTTAGTCATTTTGGGGTTTTTCATCCTACTTACCATGCTTTGATGTCCTTGTGATGATTTGATTCAGTTAGTATTTTTCCCTTTGAAAATTCCTTTGATTTTTTGCGTGTTTTTATGAGTTGCGGAAATCACTCATTTTCCCCCAAAAAATAAGTCTTTCCACAAACCCGCAATCCCGCAATTCCGCAAATTGCGGATTGCGGGACCCTTATTTTTAGTTTTGGAATGTTGTGTTTCCGCAACCCGCAATCCACAATTGTGGATTGCGGAAACTATTTCAATGAATTTTCATGTCTTGCGATCCTGCAACCCGCAACCCGCAAAGGCGGATTGCGGATTGTGGGAAGTTTATATTTTGAGTTTAGTTGTTTGCGTTTCCACAACCCGCAACCCGCAATGCGGATTGCGGAAAGATTGATTTATTTTCTTTTAAAGTTTGCGATCCCGCATCCCATAACCCGCAATTGCGGATTGCGGATTGCGGGATGAATGTACATATTTGCAAGAATAAAACTTCTGCAAATCTGCTTCCGCATGTTTAATCTTAATCGTTGATTTGTTTTGATCATGCGGATGAGATTACACTGCGTGATTTGAATAATTATTTGGATTGTTTCCATTTTTACTTATTTTCTTTTGATTCATTTGAGTTGGTTCCATGATCTTGATGGTTAATTTACTATGTTGTTCCTCACATTCCCCACCTAGATTTGGTCTTCACTACACAAATTGATTATTCGATATGATGGTTGGTTCTTACCTTCATTCTGGGATTTTGATTGATCTTATGGTTTCTTCTCTCATGATTTTGGATATTGCATTAGTATGATACTTGAGATTGATGAAGTTTTACTTTAACTTTTGCATCGAATCATAACGTAAATATCATAAATAATCTTAGTCTTTGGGTTTGTTTACTTATATTAGTTTAACATTTTTAATGTTTAGTTTAAGCTTATTGAAATCTTTTAAACATTCATGGTCATGCTTTGACTTTCATTAACTTAATTCGTGTATTTTATTTCCATATATTAAATTTATACACAATTTGATGTTATGAAAATCAAAAGAATACAGATGTTTTAGTGTGTATGAGTTAGAATTTCTCTAATTTCCATGGGTTGTTTTATGATTATTTGGGAATTAGTGAGATTAAAATTTACCAATGTAAAGTTAGTTTGTTCTAGATTTTTCTTAATCTTTTGTCCATTGTTATTTCCTTTCAATATTTAAAAAAAAAAATTGCACTTTTTTATGTTTTCTGATCATTTTTATGCATTTTTGTCAATTGCAGAAAATGTAATTTTGGTTAAATTTTCAACCTTTCCGCAATCCGCAATTGCGGAATGCGGAATGCGGAACCTGTTTCCGCAACCCGCAATCCGCAATGCGGAATGCGGATTGCAGGAGTTAGGATTTTTTCTTGTTGAAATTTAATATTTCCGCAAGCCGCAATGCGGAATGCGGATTGCGGAAATCACTTTTTCACATTTTAAGTTTTTCATTCCCGTATTATCCGGACCCTAAGTTTATCTTATGTTATGTTTTAATTTAATTTTGGGTCCGTAAATTTTGGTAATTTCATTTTTACTTAGGATTTTAATTTTGGTTTTTCCGATTTTGATTTGTTTAAATTCAAAATTTCCTTCGCGACATTTGATTTTCGATTTTGTTGGGAATATTGTTTTTGGATTTTTTGTTTGGTTTCATTTGTTTTGGAAAGAGATTAATATGAGTTTTAATTGTTAGATCAATGGCCACAATTCACTCCGCAGTGAAATCAACGGTTGCTAAGTCTTAACTTCCGGGAGCAATATCTTGAGATTTATAAGTTCAAATCAAGCCCGAGATAGCTCGTTGGAAAGCTAGAAGGATGGGGAATGATTTGGGAAGATTATGTTTTCCAAATGAATAGTTTAAATACCCCGAAAATATACATGAACAGTCAATTTCGGATTTGGATCAAATCTAACTATTTTCCTTATATTTTGATTTTGCAAATAGTTTTTATTAATTTGGATTTCTTTTGTTAGTTTTGGACTGATATTTTAATTTATCTTCTGAATTGTACAGGTGAGGTTTTGGAGTTAGAGGAATCAAATTGAAGAATTTACATCCCAAGTTTGGAGTGATCAAAACGTGTCAAGTGGAAAGCAATGATCTTTGGACGTGATTTCTGGAGTGATGAAGTCGAATTTGGAAAATCCGAGAAATGGGTTTTGTGCAGAATATGCCCAATTAATTTTTCTATGTGCAGAATCCTCAGAAAGTTCTTCATTTGGGATATTTGATTGGTTTTTCAAAATGGATTTTCCCATATTTTTCTCATGGATGAATTTGGTAAATGGAACAACTCAGCTAGTTAGCTTAGCAATTGGGGAAATGGATCTTATATTTTCCTGTAATTTTCTCTCTATAAATACCTACCTTCTATGATCTGAGGAGGGGGATGGTGAAGGAACATAATTACCATAAGAGACTGGAGATGCTCTGTTATTACAGACTATGTAATATTTTGCAGGCTTTAATACACAGTCAGTTTTCTCCAGTTATCTCTTTTGTTATAATTTGTCAAATGTCTTTGATAAATTGTGATTTTGCTTCAACACATTCACTTATATTGTTTATTATTTGCAATCAATAACTTGCGTTGATCTATAGTTTAGATTTCTCTCAACTTATGATCACTGTAATCGATGTTTTACATGAATGTCTTTATCTAAAACATTTTATCTATTTCTGCAAATGATTCACAGAAAACATTGAGTTAATGTTAATTTGTCAATTAACATTCCAGATACAGGATAGGCTTGTATGCACTTAATTCTTAAAGCTATTGTAGGTTCAATGTATTTAACTGATTACATCTTGAGCTATTGAGTCAAGATCCAGTTTTGCATGTCTGTTAAATTGGTGAAAGGATTTAGTAATTTTCAGATCACGTTATCTTATGCACAAACAGATCACTCCTCTTATGATAGGCCTGAATTAGATTAGATTTCTTTTCAAGGTTAGACTAAATCTTAGGATTAGTAAAACTATTGTCTTTCCTCACAGGAAGACAGATCCTTTCTAGGATCAAATACACATTAGTGCCAGCGGAGGCCTTTGTATCCGTGGGTGTTAACCACACCAAACAACTTGAGGATAGGGTAATACTTGCGTAGGGTAATCTGAATCCTTTGGTTGGGTTTTCATCCCCTATTGTTTGCCTTGGACACCATTCCAGCACATACACAACCGAGGCATCAACAAGCACCTACCGAGTGGACCCCAGAGCTTATTCAGAGGTTTAAATCAGTAAATAGTCCACTCTCGCGAGCAGTCGAATTTTGGGTTGACAATATACTACAAGGATTTGTGACAGACTTCGTTGTGGACACCCTGAAGTCCTACAGCGCAGCAGAAGTAGAGTTCTTCCATGGATTTAGAGGTAAGTACCTCAACAATCTAAGTTTATATATCAAAATGATTTTAGCTCAGAAAGGTGTTCTAAGAATGCAGTAAGATACATAGTTGTTTAAGTCTGTAATGGTCGATAATATTTCGTAGGACAGAATAAGACCCTATTGGATATCAAGGCTGCCCTCTTAAGAGAATTTAAGAAACCTAAGTCAGAATCATAATGTATAATAGAGTTAAAAGAGATTAACAGAAAACAACTGAGTCAGTATGGGAATTTGACCAGAAGTTTAAAGCATTGTTAGAACAAGTAAGCTTTGATATTGCACCGCAACAACACCAAGAATGGTTCATAGCTGCGTTGTTGCCACATATTAGACTGCCATTGATGCAATAGAAGGTTGCGTCGCATACAAAATCCTTAGAGATTTCCATGAATCTAGAAGCTTCACCCATAGGAGAAACAAGCCAAGGAATGATCCAGATCCAGAACCAGTTAGCAACTCTAACGTTACAACTCCAGGACATTAAGAAAGGAAAAGAAGTCAAAGAAGAATTATGGTGTACAAAATGTAAAGCAGAGGGACACTCAAAAGAACATTGTCCAGTTTTCAAAGATTACATTGATAGTGGAGCACCCAATCCACTAAATCAGCAGCAAGGACCGTGGTGTGAAATCTATTGATGAAGAGGACATCGACCAAAGGATTGTTACTTGATCCCAAAATATGTGAGAACACCCAAGAATTTGTATTGCAATTTTTGTAAGTCAATTGGCCATGATGATTCCAACTGTAGAGCATATGACCTAATGATAGAAAGGAAGCATGAAATTTACAGAGTTCAAGAAGAAACACCATAGCATAATGATAATGCGCAGTACGATCAAGGCACATATAGAGGCCGTGGTGGATTCCAAGGAAGAGGAAGAAATACTGGCCCAGGAAGAGGAAGAGGTCAGATGATCTATTATAACTGCGCTCAGCCTGGCCATCTTTCCAGAGACTGTACAAATGCTTGTACTACCTCTAGATACTGCAAGTCTTTTGACCATGTTATTCAAGCATGCCCAATATTGCAAGCAAAGATGTAGGAGAGAAGAACATAAGCACCAAACACGAATGTTCAGATGATCGCAACAGAGAAAAGAGATCCAAACATAAATGTTGTGACGCGAAGTGGAGCTGTGACAGGAAGAGATAAAGAACCATAAGCCTCGACTTCTGGAGAGCACCACAGTAAGAAGATACTCACTGAAGCGATCTGGATAAGAAAAGCTATTGGGAAAGCACCTGCTTTCGAATTGAGCAAACATAAAGAAGTCTTCACAGAAGCAAGGGAGACCTTCAAAGAACCAACACCTATGACACCAAGAATCCCACTACGAAGTGAAACAATGCATATGAAAGATATGCCATCAACGTATGATCAAACAAGTACCGCATCAGAAACAAGGACTTCTGTTGCACATTTCCTACGGATATGTATGAAGCTGCTGAAGAGCGAAGATGCTTTGGTGGAAATACAACATTTGTTGAACCACTATGAACAACGTAGTTGCACAAATAACGTTCACAGTGTAGTTCACCACATAAAAATCCATAAGAGAATAGGCCGAGAAATGAGGCTAAGTGGACAAATTGGAGATTATGAGATGGATGAGATCATCCTTGATTTAGGATCTGAAGTAAATGTCTTGACCAAGAAGACATGGGAACAGATGGGGAAACCAAAGTTTTCATGGTCACCCATACAATTAAGATTAGCCAATCAACAAAAAGTCATACCCTTTGGAAGGCTAGCGAATGTTCTTGTGGACATCGATGGAGTACGCAGTTCAACAGACTTCGAGGTTATTGAGATCATTGATGACAGTAACCCATATCCAGCATTACTAGGTATAGACTGGGCGATGGATAACCTCGCGATCACCGGCTTGAAGAAACAAAATATGATATTTGAAGGGGGGGATATCAGGGTCATCGCTCCCTTGGACCCTTTACAAGGACTGAGATACACTGAGCCGATCAGAGAAGAATGTGGAGCTCATGACCTTGATTGCATCTATAAGATGACAGCAAACCACGCCGACTACATCAATCCTACAACCGATGGAACGTTGAGTTGGCGCTACGACAGTTCTTGCGTATCAGACTCTAACGCAGGACTGGAGAATTGGCAAGGCCGAATACACGAGGTATCAGCAAGAAGATGCGCATAGATCACAAGATCACTATGCTGGATTGGAACCGAGGTAAGTCCAATCCCCACTTATGATGGTTCAACTAACATCTATACATTTTTGCAAGAGTATACTGTATTAGTTTTAGCTGAACATCAGATACCAGCATTGGATATCGCACTGCGCGCTACACCTGCCAGATGGTGGGTCGTGCATAAGCAGACTTTGACCACATGGGAACAATGCAAGCATATGATGCAAATCTGATTCACAAAGAAAGTCGTGCTGACCATGCTAACGTATAATGGACAGACAAGTCCAAGGGATCACATAGAGATCTGTTCAAATGCATGGATAAAAAGGCCATAGACGGAATGGGTTCATATGTTTGTGCACACACTTAAGCAGATCCATAGGTACTGGTACACAGATGCCAAGCTTCGCAGAGAAACCACAGATTGGTCCAGCATGACTGCGAACTTCGAGAGAACTTTCAGTTTCGAGGATGACTACCAGAGCATAAATGAAGCTCTGCAGGTTATCAAAGAAAGGATATTCAGAACCGAATTCCCAAGTACAAACGAGGCATTCGAGGTCCTCAAAGACAAGATCTTTGAAGATTTAAAGGTACCTATGAACAGACAACCAGAATGGGCAAGAAAAATAGAACATGCCCTTGAATGTTATAACCTCAACGAAGATAAAGAAGATGAGCAGGAGAGTGATGAGGAGGATCCGCGCAATGTCAATATACCTGAGTCAAAGGGAGCGCATGATGTAGCGGGACCTCCATTGAAATTCCAGACATGAGAGGCCTTGTTAAGACCATAAAAGTTAATATTGGCACAAGTGAAGAGCCAAAGTTCGCATCCATTGGAGACTACTGGGATGATAAAACGGTCGCGCAGATTGCAGACCTTTTTCATGAATATCAAGATTTGTTTCCAACGAAGTTCGCCGAAATGAAAGGAATTTTGGGAGACTTGGGAGTGATGAAGATACCTCTCAAGCTAGGCGCGAAGCCTATCATACAAAGGCCTTATATACTGGATCCCAGATACCAAGAAAGGGTGAAGGCAGAACTAGACAAGATGCTTGATGCAGGGATAATTGAGCCAGTGGAAGAATCAGAGTGGATAAGTCCTATGGTTATCCAAGACAAAAAGACTAATGGTGAGATCAGAATCTGTGTATATCTCAAAAAGTTGAATGATGCTTCGCTACATGACCCATTTCCTACTCCCTTTACAGATGAAGTACTAGATAATGTTGGAGGAAATGAGGCCTATTCATTCACTAATGGATTATCTGGATACCATCATATAAGAATTGACACGACAAATAGACATAAGACCACTTTTTCCACTGAATGGGGCTCATATCAGTATACAGTTATGCCATTTGGTTTAAAGAATTCACTTGCTATTTTTTCCAGAGTTGTTGTGGTTGCATTCAAGGACTTTATCCATAAGTTCTTAGAATCCTATTTTGATGATTGGACTGTCTTTGGTTTACTGAAGAACAATTATGAAAACCTCAAAATGATGTTAGCTAAGTGTAGGCAACATCAAATCTCCTTGAATTTGAATAAATGTATTTTCTGTGTACCTTATGGTATCCTACTGGGACACATTGTGTGCAAGCAAGGTCTGATGGTTGATCCTGCGAAGATCGTAGTTATTGTAAATCTACCGGCACCGAACTCAGTAAAGCAGCTTCGCACAATGCTGGGAAATACAGGATATTACAGAAAATTCATCAAGGGTTATGCATAGATTGTAAAATTAGTCACAGCAGATCTAATGAACAAGTAAATCAATCACAACAGATGAACATAGAAAATATGGTGTAAAACTGTGCAAAACATGCATCAGTGCTCAATATCCCAATAAGGGTGAATAATTACAATACAATCTGACAATGTGAGTGAGCAATTCGAATTTCCTAATAAGGTCATTCGAATCACTGAATGGAGTAGCTTGACTCCAACTAGGAGTCCTCATCATCAATCGGTGGTGCTCATCAATGCACAAGAACCAGTCATCCAGGTGTCAATCTGAGTCTAACTGAGTGTAACAAGTGTAACTGAAGTGTGTAGCACTGATTAAGGGAAGGAGGCTCAGTGGGGGGCGCATGGGAGGTTAACTGAAGTCAGAACAAGTCATCTAGTCAATCTGGAGGTCCAACGGAAGTGAAACAGTCAGTCGGGAGTGAAACTAGCCTCAAATCAGGGAGAATCATAGCTAACTGAGTGTAACTGAAGTGGAACTGCAGTGGTAGGTGAAGAAGTGCGCCCTTCTCTGGCAGTAGGTGAGAAGTGGGCGCCTTCCAGACTAGAAGGGCTAAAACTCTGAAGTAAGTGGCTCCCGGGTGCTAGAATAAGGTGGCTAAGGTGCTGGAGGCATCAACCTGGTGACTAGGATGCATGCAAAATGCATGCAAACCCTAGAATTTGCATGCAAACCCTAATTGCATGCAAGATCCTAAAAAAGATGATGTGGATATCCGAACACCCCCCCTCAAGCTAGACTATGATGTGCAAAAAATAATGTGGGGCCCTGGTAACTAAGACCAAAGGTCACCCCAATACAATAATCCAAAAAAAAATGCTGAAAATAAACTAAGTGAGGAAAGAGGGAAAACCCAGTGGGAAGAAAGCCCCCCCTCAAGCTAAAGCATAATAATGGATCAATCTGTCTCCACCATGATGGAACTCACCCCCAACAGTGAACGGAGGTAAGAGAACTTCTTCTCAGTGAAGCTCTTGGTGAAGATGTCTGCAATTTGCTCATCAGTAGGGCAATATTGCAGAATGATGGTGCGGTCATGCACCAACTGTCGAATGTAATGCATATGAATCTCAATGTGTTTGGTCCTCTACCGCTGAACTGGATCGGTGGAGATCTTGATAGCACTTTGATTGTCACAAAATAGGAAAGTCGAAGTAGTGCCACCAAAACCAAACTCGGAAAGAATACCCTGCAACCAAACTGCCTGAATGCAGGCATTGACTGCCCCTCGATACTCTGCCTCTGCTGAAGAAATTGCAATGGCTGCTTGCTTTTTGCTGGACCAGCAAATAGCACCATGACCAATCATGAAAACATAACCGGAAGTGGACTTCCAATCAATGCTATCACCTGCCCAATCTGAATCAGTAAAACCAATGAAATCAAGCTCAGAATCTGCAGCATAATGTATGCCAAACTGTCTCCTACCTTGCACATACTGCAAGATCCGCTTGGCTGCTCACCAATGAAGCTCATGTGGCTGCTGCATATATCTTGACACGGCACTCACGGAATATGAAATATCAGGCCTTGAGTGTGTCAAATAAAGTAGTGAACCAATCAACTGTCGATACATATTGCAATCTGCAAGCGGTGTAGAATCTCCCTCCTCAAGACTGATTCCTGAGAGGAATGGGAATGGGGCTGCCTTAAATTCAGCCATATTAAACTTCAATAACAGGTCGGAAGCATATTTTTGCTGAGATATAGTGATCCCATCAAAATTTTGAGCTATCTCCAAGCCCAAAAAGTGACTCAGCAAGCCCAAATCGCTCATGTCAAAAGCTAGATTTAAGGCAGTTTTTAGCTTGTTTATTGAAGTAAGAGTGCTACCAGTAATGAGAAGATCACCAACATAAAGTACAATAGCCAAAAAATTACCTTTAAATCGCTGAAGATACACATTCGGATCAGATTTGCATCTTTGGAAATTCTGAGAAAGAAGGAAGGAGTCCATCTTTGCGTACCAAGCTCTTGGGGCCTGTTTTAACCCGTACAAAGATTTCTTCAATCTGCAAACTAATGATGGATCTGATGTGTATCCCTCTGGATGCTGCATATATACCTCTTCATCAAGGTCTCCATGTAGAAATGCACTCTTCACATCCATGTGGTGCACTTCCCAGTGCTTGGATGCGGAAATAGCCAAAACAAGGCGGATGGAATCCATCTTTGCAACCGGTGCAAAAGTCTCAGTGTAGTCCACTCCTTGGACTTGGGAGAAACCTTTTGCCACCAACCTTGCTTTGTATTTGCTGATAGATCCATCAGTATCAACTTTCGTGCGGTAGACCCATTTACACTTCACTAATTTTCTTCCAGGTGGAAGAGAAACTAGCTCCCATGTGTTGTTCTTTTGAAGAGAACTGTACTCTTCATCCATGGCACTTTGCCATCTCGGATCTCGGTGGGCAGAATAGTATGATGTGGGATCTGAACCAGCCATCAAATAAAAAATCTCAGGAAGTAATGGATCAGTAATAGAAAGTGCCATACCTGCTCTTTGAAAGTCTGCTCTTGTTCATCTCGGATCAACAGGATTTCCAAGGTTCGAACCAGCAGATTGGAGAGTGTTTTGGGCCCACTTTGGTAACTGAGGAGGATCATAATGGTCGGATTCCGAACCTGATATGTCATGATCATCATATGCTGCTGAAATATCAGAAATATCAGAACTCATACCTTCGTTATCACTGCACGGATCTTCTTCTGGTGAAGGCGGTGAATCGGCAGTCTCTTCCTCGACTAGTTGCAATTCTTGAAGCGGTTCTTCAAATTGCACACTGCGCTCTATGGATATCTTTTTAGATATGATATCCATGAGTTTATATGCTTTTGATTCTTCCCCATATCCTATCAGTATGCACTCGATTCTTTGTGGATCCAAAGCTCGTCTCTTCTTGGAAGGAATTCTAACCCATGCAGTAGAGCCAAAAACTCTCAAATTTGACACATCCGGTTTGTGACCAAAGAATGCTTCGAAAGGAGTCATACCTTTCACGGATGAATGTGGAACACGGTTCTGTATGTATGCAGCAACATTGATTGCTTCAGCCCAAATATTTGCAGCCAAACCTTTTGATTCAATCATGCATGTAGCCATCTCTTTCAGTGACTGGTTTTTCCTTTCCGCTACACCGTTCTGCTGGGGTGTGTAGGGAAATGTATGTTGGATCTGAATTCCGCTTTGGGCACAAAGTTGCAGCAACTTGGACTTAATATATTCTCCACCATTATCAGATCTAAGAGCTTTGATCTTGCTCTCAGTGGCGGTCTCCACAGAAGCCTTAAAATCCTTGAATTTTCCAAGCACTTCTGACTTGTTTTTGAGAAAGAATACCCATGTAAAGCGGAAAAAATCATCAATAAATGTCAAAACATACCTTGAACCATTTAATGACATATGGGGCAGTGGACCACTGATATCAGAATGTATCAACCCCAAAACTGTAGAAGCTCTGCTAGCTTTGCCGCGGTCGAATCTGTGCTTGGGGTGCTTCCCAATAATGCAACCAGTGCATATTCCCTTCGAGGAACGGAGTTGTGGAAGACCATCTACCATGGATTTGTTTGATAGCAGCAGCAAATACTTATAATTAAGATGTCCAAATATTTCATGCCAAATCCTACTAACCTCATTACCATGTGTGCGAAGAGCAGTGGGCTTTGCAAGCGGAATAAAATGTGAAAACTCATAGCATTTTGCAGTGTGGTTTGCCTTTCCAACTGCAACAAGTCTTCCACTTTTGATATCAAAAATTTCAACTGTATTAGGGCTGAATGTAACTTGCTTCGGTTCACCAGTGTGTGTCATTTGATACACAGAAAGAAGATTTGAAGCCAAGGAAGGCACATAGAGAACATTCTGAAAGCTTCCATGATCTACATGAATCGTACCTTTGCCCTTTGAAGAAATTTTTGAGTCATCTCCCAAATGGATGGGGATGGATCTGTTTGGATCGAATGAAGAAAAAGAATCAATATTTGTAGCCATATGATTCGATGCACCCAAATCTATCAAGAGAGTAGTGGGCTTCTAAACAGTTGCCATGAGTGCTTGTCCTCTTTCATGATCATCATTCCTATCCTTCTTCCTTGCACCGTCAGGAAGGGTTATGTTGTTCTTTTCCAAAAGGAGGGCCATTTGATCTATAGTCTTCTTCATACATGAACTTTCGGGATTAAAGCCACGGTTACAATAAGTACATTTATATTTTTGGTTACCTTCTTTGCCCTTTTGCTTGAACTTCGAACTAGATGGTGCATCCGTTTGTTTGCCTTTCTCTCTTTGCTTGTGAGGCTCGAATTTGGGCTTCTCCTTCTTTTGCTTTCCTTTACCATTCGGGATCTTGGGTCCTTGAACATATAGGGCTGAATATTTGGAGCTTATGGACCCCATTTGAATCAACTTGTCATGCTCTTTTGTGACGGACTCAATGAAGGCATTCAAGGTAGGCATCTTCCAATTCGGGGTAGTTAGCCGACCGGAATTGAAAGTAGAGACAAATACCGAATAATCTTTACCAAGCTTGCTTAGAATGGAGAGGATCAATTGTTTGTACTCTTTGATAACTCCACTGTTCTTCAACTGCAAGTTCAAGTTCTTGAATTTTGTGAAGAATTCATTGATGGTCTCGAAATTCTCAGGACTAAGGGCAATCAATTCATTCTCTAATTGAAAAGCCCTAAGCTCATCCTTCTTGCCAAATAGTGTTTCAAGTTGCTCCCATATAGCTTTTGGAGTCTTCAATCCGTTGAGATGTAAGTGAAGATCTTTGGAGATGGAGAGACAAAGAAGACCATAAGCTTCATCAAGCTTGTTGTAGTGTTTGGTTCTATCTGACAGATTGTTTGGCTCCAATTCAAGACCAAGAGTGACTCGGTAGTAACCTTTTGAACGTAATATGATCTCCATATCATCTTTCCAATCAAAATAATTGAATGGGGTGAGGATAGGATTTGAAGAAGAGTATTCCATTGCTAGGAGCGAGTGCACACTTATGTAGAGGAGCTTGCATGCACAGTGTAGCGAATGCAATTGATGGAGACAATAAACCTGCAAATCACAATAAGCCAAGAACAATGAGGTCGAACAATCCACCCTTTTAGAGTTGCATCACACCTGGGATTGGAGATCAAACAATGTTGAATGGGTCCAATGTATCAGATCCAGGAATTATGTGGAAACTCAAGCTTCTGGAGTGGTATTGGAAGTATTTTCAAGCTTTGCATGCACAGGAGCGAATGCCCTTGAGATATTTCATGCCAAAACTTTTTGCAATTTTTGAGCAATTCACTCAAATCTTCTTGTAGAACCACCTGTAGAAAAGAGATCTTGTCCCTGCAATGGCTCTGATACCATGTAAAATTAGTCATAGCAGATCTAATGAACAAGTAAATCAATCACAACAGATGAACATAGAAAATATGGTGTAAAACTGTGCAAAACATGCATCAGTGCTCAATATCCCAATAAGGGTGAATAATTACAATACAATCTGAAAATGTGAGTGAGCAATTCAAATTTCCTAAGAAGGTCATTCGAATCACTGAATGGAGTAGCTTGACTCCAACTAGGAGTCCTCATCATCAATCGGTGGTGCTCATCAATGCACAAGAACCAGTCATCCAGGTGTCAATCTGAGTCTAACTGAGTGTAACAAGTGTAACTGAAGTGTGTAGCACTGATTAAGGGAAGGAGGCTCAGTGGGGGGCGCATGGGAGGATAACTGAAGTCAGAACAAGTCATCTAGTCAATCTGGAGGTCCAACGGAAGTGAAACAGTTAGTCGGGAGTGAAACTAGCCTCAAATCAGGGAGAATCGGAGCTAACTGAGTGTAACTGAAGTGGAACTGCAGTGGTAGGTGAAGAAGTGCGCCCTTCTCTGGCAGTAGGTGAGAAGTGGGTGCCTTCCAGGCTAGAAGGGATAAAACTCTGAAGTAAGTGGCTCCCGGGTGCTAGAATAAGGTGGCTAAGGTGCTGGAGGCATCAACCTGGTGACTGGGATGCATGCAAAATGCATGCAAACCCTAGAATTTGCATGCAAACCCTAATTGCATGCAAGATCCTGGAAAAGATGATGTGGATATCCGAACACAGATAACCGTGCCAATGGAGAAACTTCTGAAGAAAGAAGCGGAGTTCATCTGGAATGCAGAATGCGAAAGGGACTAGACACATTAAAGGAGAAAATGGTAACTGTGCCTATCCTAGTCTTTCCGGATTGGAACAAACCATTCCACGTACATGTTGATGCTTCATCTATAGCATTGGGCATTGTGCTCGCTCAACTAGGTGAAGGGGGCATTGATCACCCCATCGTGTTTTCAAGCAGAAAGTTATCTTCAACTGAAAAGAACTACACGACCACAAAAAGAGAAGGTCTAGCAATGGTTTACGCACTCCAGAAATTCAAGCACTATTTGCTGGGTGCGTACTTCTCCATGTACACTGACCATTCAGCTCTGAAGTACTTGGTCAATAAGCCATTGTTAGGGGGGAGAATATGCAGATGGTTACTACTCTTTCAAGAGTATGACTTTGAGATCATTGTTAAACCAGGAAGACTAAACCTAGGACCTGACCATCTCTCAAGGATTGAGTCAGGCAAAGAACCCACTAATCTTGAAGAAAATTTTCCTAACGCACATTTATTTGCCATACAGATAGCAGACGAGTATTACAAGGATATTGTAGAATTCTTAACTACGGGATTGGCACCCACAGAGTTCACTACGCAATAGAAGAAGCAGCTGGTAGTTAAAGCAGCAGACTTCATTATCATCGCAGGACAGTTATACAAGTTGGGACCATATGACGTGTTGTGAAGATGCGTGTTAGAGCATGAGAAGCCATTTATTTTGGCTGAGGCACATTCAGGTGTCTCGGGAGGTCACTACGCAGGAAGAGCTACTGCGCAGAAGATATTAAGAGCAGGGCTATGGTGGCCTACCCTTCACAAAGATTCAAAGGAACACTGCCAAAGTTGTGATGTGTGTTAGAGAATGGGAAATCCATCGCGCAGAGATGAAATGCCGCTAAGACCGCAACTGAATTTACAGGAATTTGAAAAATGGGATATTGATTTCGTGGGACCGATTAACCCACTGGGAAAGAGAACTAGTGGGAGATACATTATCACCGCAATGGATTATCTCACAAGATGGGCATAAGCTAAACTAGTGAAGGACTGTAGCGCAGTTACTGCCACGCAGTTCATCTTTGAGAATATCCTAACTAGATTTGGATGCCCAAAATTTTTAATGAGTGATCAAGGCACTCACTTTTTGAATAAGACAATTGCAGCCCTAATTGAAGAATTTCAAATCCATCATTAGAGGAGTACTCCATATCATCCACAGGCCAATGGAACTGTTGAGGCTTTCAACAAAGTGCTGGAGAATACGTTGACCAAAGAATGCAACACAAGCAAAGACGATTGGGATCTGCGCATTCCAGCTGTTTTATGGGCTTACAGAACAACTTGCAATAATTTGATTGGACATACACCTTTCAGATTGAAATATGGACAAGAAGTTGTGATTCCTATGGAGTATATTGTACCAAGCTTGAGGATTGTTGCATTCACAAACATGGAAGATGAAGAAACATTGCAAGAAAGGCTTCTACACTTGGTTGGCTTGGAGGAGGATCGCTTCATCGTAGGCTTTCACCAGCAAGTGCATAAGGACAAATAAAAAGCATGGTATGATCGCCATATCAAGCACAAAATCTTCCAGGTAGGAGACCTTGTCCTCCTGGATGATAGCAAGTTCATGAAATTTCCAGGAAAGTTTAAAATGCATTGGCTTGGCCCATATACTGTTATGCATGTTACTAACGGTGGCACAATTCAGTTAGCAACATTAGACGGAGAAAATATACCTGGTTTAATCAATGGAAGCAGACTAAAACCCTACAGAAATAGTCCTACTTCGCAGAACACTTAGTGAAATGAAGTTATGCAGGAAAAAAAAAAAAACCCGCAGGCTACGAAGTTTAAAATGCAGCCGCGCAGATCAAATGAAACAGGACAATTGCGAAGTACCAGAAGTTGCGATGTGAAGCATGGGTTGAAAGCGCAACTACAAAGTTAAAATGGGAGAAGCACATGTGCGCAAAAGAACCATGCTTGAATATTTTCCTAGAACTGCCAGTGCATCACGACGGAAAAAGATAATTGTCACATTTGTCGGTCGGTTAGTGCATCGTTATCCAAAATGGCGGCACCGACAAAATCGTGCATTAAAAGAAAATCTGACCATTCGAGCATAATCAATAGTGAAGTGACCGAGATCTCACCGAGATCCGGCCAACAGACCTGGCAGTTAATGGCTGACTTAATTGATTTAACAGCCTGGCGGCACCAGCAGCGTTCGACATTTAAAGAAACATCATTGGATCAGAGATAATGATTGGAAGAAAAGACAGAGATATCAGGGGAGATCTGGCCGAAGGACGAGACATTAATTGTCCCACTAACGACTCATCGACGCATTCTAGGCTAGCAACAGCTATAAATAGTCGTTAGTTAAGAACTTGTGGTTTTTACCATGAGCTTCTATCTTTACTGTATGTGAGTCCAGAGCCTTAACAACTAGAAATCCGAGCATTCTTCAAGTGAATGAGCGAACTAGTCACCATTGACGAAGTGTTAAAAATATTCAAGTAGTCGTGGTTGAAGGGAGTGATGTCGGCACCTGCCCAGAAACCTGCAGCGGAGAAAGGCACCTCATCCCGGAGCTCTGCAAGGCATGCCGCAGAGATGAAAAAATATAAGCACCTAGATACAGAGCAGGAGGAGCCGAAGGCAACAAAGCCACAGACACCAGTCACAACTCAAGAGCGACCGATCCATCTCGTGCATGAATATATCCCACCTCGGCGATATGATGTGTTCGGATATCCACATCATCTTTTTCAGGATCTTGCATGCAATTAGGGTTTGCATGCAAAATCTAGGGTTTGCATGCACCTGCATGCACTTACATGCATCCCAGTCACCAGTTTGATGCCTCCAGCACCTTAGCCACCTCATTCTAGCACCTGGGAGCCACTTCCTACAGAGTTTTAGCCCTCCTAGGCTGAAAGGCGCCCACTTCTCACCTACTGCCAGAGAAGGGCGCACTTGTTCACCTACCACTGTAGTTCCACTTCAGTTACATTCAGTTAGCTCCGATTCTCCCTGATTTGAGGCTAGTTTCACTCCCGACTGACTGTTTCACTTCCGTTGGACCTCCAGTTTGACTAGATGACTTGTTATGACTTCAGTTAGTCTCCCATGCGCCCCCCACTGAGCCTCCTTCCCTTAATTAGTGCTACACACTTCAGTTACACATGACACACTCAGTTAGACTCAGATTGACACCTGGATGACTGGTTCTTGTGCATTGATGACCACCACCGATTGATGATGAGGACTCCTAGTTGGAGTCAAGCTACTCCATTCAGTGATTCGAATGGCCTACTTAGTCAATTCGAATTGCTCATTGACAGAGATTGTATTCTATTGTAATTCATTCACCCTTTCTGGGATATTGAGCACTGCTGCATGTTTTGCACAGTTTTACACCATATTTTCTATATTCATCTGTTGTGATTGATTTACTTGTTCATTAGATCTGCTGTGACTAATTTTACATGGTATCAGAGCCATTGCAGGGACAAGATCTCTTTTCTACAGGTGTTTCTACAAGAAGATTTGACTGAATTGCTCAAATTGCAAAAATTTTTGGCATGAGATATCTCAAGGGCATTCGCTCCTGTGCATGCAAAGCTTAAAAATACTTCCAATACCACTCCAGAAGCTTGATTTTCCACATAATTCCTGGATCTGATACATTGGACCCATTCAACATTGTTTGATCTCCAATCCCAGGTGTGATGCAACTCTAAAAGGGTGGATTGTTCGACCTCATTGTTCTTGGCTTATTGTGATTTGCAGGTTATCAAGCTCCTCTTTTTCATTCGCTACACTGTGCATGCAAACTCCTCTTTTGCATTTGCTACTCTCTACATGCAAGCTCATCTACATCAGTTTGACTCGCTCCTAGCAATGGAATACTCTTCTTCAAAGCCTATCCTCACCCCATTCAATTATTTTGATTGGAAAGATGATATGGAGATCATATTACGTTCAAAAGGTTACTACCGAGTCACTCTTGGTCTTGAATTGGAGCCAAACAATGTGTCAGATCGAACCAAACACTACAACAAGCTTGATGAAGCTTATGGTCTTCTTTGTCTCTCCATCTCCAAAGATCTTCACTTCCATCTCAGCGGATTGAAGACTCCAAAAGCCATATGGGAGCAACTTGAAACACTATTTGGCAAGCAGGATGAGCTTAGGGTTTTCAATTAGAGAATGAATTGATTGGCCTTAATCCTGAGAATTTCGAGACCATCAATGAATTCTTCACAAAATTCAAGAACTTGAACTTGCAATTGAAGAACAGTGGAGTTATCAAAGAGGATAAACAATTGATCCTCTCCATTCTAAGCAAGCTTGGGAAAGATTATTCGGTATTTGTCTCTACTTTCAATTCCGGTCGGCTAACTACCCCGAATTGGAAGATGCCTACCTTGAATGCCTTCATTGAGTCCGTCACAAAAGAGCATGACAAGTTGATTCAAATGGGGTCCATAAGCTCCAAAGATTCAGCCCTATATGTTCAAGGACCCAAGATCTCGAATGGTAAAGGAAAGCAAAAGAAGGAGAAGCCCAAATTCGAGCCTCACAAGCAAAAAGACAAAGGCAAACAAACGGATGCACCATCCAGTTCAAAGTTCAAGCAAAAGGGCAAAGAAGGTAACCAAAAATCTAAATGTACTTATTGCAATCGTGGCTTTCATCCCGAAAGTTCATGTATGAAGAAGACTATAGATCAAATGGCCCTCCTTTTGGAAAAGAACAACATAACTCTTCCCGATGGTGCAAGGAAGAAGGATAGGAATGATGATCATGAAAGAGGACAAGCACTCATGGCAACGGTTTCGAAGCCCAATACTCTCTTGATAGATTCGGGTGCATTGTTCGGATATCCATCATCTATTTCGGGATACATATCTATTTCAGGATCATCTATTTCGGGATACATATCTACTTCAGGATCTTGCATGATCTATTTCAGGATATGCAGTCCAGTCACCAGTTTGATGCCTCCAGCACCTTATCCACCTTCTTCTAGCACCCGGGAGCCACTTTCCACAGAGTTTTAGCCCTCCTAAGCTGAAAGGCGCCCTCTTCTCACCTACTGACTGAGAAGGGCGCACTTGCTCACCTACCACTGCAGATTCACTCCAGTTACATTCAGTTAGCTCCGATTCTGATTGATTTCACTCCGATTTCACTCCTGACTGACTGTTTCACCTCCGATTGACCTCCAGTTCGATTAGGTGACTTGCTCTGACTCCAGTTAGCCTCCCATGCGCCCCCACTGAGCCTCCAGATCCTATATCAGTGCTACACACTTCAGTTACATTTATTATGATCAGTTAGACTCAGCTTGACACCTGGATGACTGTTTGTTGTGATTGATGAGCAACACCGATGATTGATGAGGACTCCTAGATTGAGTCAAGCTACTCCATTCAGTGATTCGAATGACCTCCTTAGGCAATTCGAATTGCTCTGTTCATTGTAACAGTTTGTATTGTAATTCATTCACCCTTTCTGGGATAGAGAGCACTGCTGCATGTTTTGCACAGTTTTGCACCATATCTTCTTATTCATCTGTTGTGACTGATTTATTTGTTCATTAGATCTGCTGTGACTAACTTTACATGGTATCAGAGCCATTGCAGGGACAAGATCTCTTTTCTACAGGTGTTTATACAAGAAGATTTGACTGAATTGCTAAAAATTGCAAAAAGTTTGGCATGAAATATCTCAAGGGCATTCGCTCCTGTGCATGCAAAGCTTGAAAAAATACTCCAATACCACTCCAGAAGCTTGAGTTACCACATAATTCCTGGATCTGATACATTGGACCTATTCAACATTGCTTGAAATCCAATCCCAGGTGTGATGCAACTCTCAAAGGGTGGATTGTTCGACCTTATTGTGATTGTTCTTATGTGATTTGCAGGTTAATTATCTCCTCCAAGTGCACTCGCTACATTCTGCATGCAAGCTTCCCTACAGCATCTCCATTCGCTATAGTCTGCATGCAAGCTTCTTCTTCATCATTTGACTCGCTCCTAGCAATGGAATACTCTTCTTCAAAGCCTATCCTCACCCCATTCAATTATTTTGATTGGAAAGATGATATGGAGATCATATTACGTTCAAAAGGATACTACCGAGTCACTCTTGGTCTTGAATTGGAGCCAAACAATGTGGCAGAAAGAACCAAACACTACAATAAGCTTGATGAAGCTTACGGTCTTCTTTGTCTCTCCATCTCCAAAGATCTTCACTTCCATCTCAGCGGATTGAAGACTCCAAAGGCCATATGGGAGCAACTTGAGACACTATTCGGCAAGCAGGATGAGCTTAGGGCTTTTCAATTAGAGAATGAATTGATTGGCCTTAATCCTGAGAATTTCGAGAGCATCAATGAATTCTTCACTAAATTCAAGAACTTGAACTTGCAATTGAAGAACAGTGGTGTTATCAAAGAGGATAAACAGTTGATCCTCTCCATTCTAAGCAAGCTTGGGAAAGATTATTCGGTATTTGTCTCCACTTTCAATTCCGGTCGGCTAACTACCCCGAATTGGAAGATACCTACCTTGAATGCCTTCATTGAGTCCGTTACGAAAGAGCATGACAAGTTGATTCAAATGGGGTCCATAAGCTCCAAAGATTCAGCCCTATTTGTTCAAGGACCCAAGATCTCGAATGGTAAAGGAAAGCTAAAGAAGGAGAAGCCCAAATTCGAGCCTCACAAGCAAAAAGACAAAGGCAAGCAAACGGATGCACCATCCAGTTCGAAATCCAAGCAAAAGGGCAAAGAAGGTAACCAAAAATCTAAATGTACTTATTGTAACCATGGCTTTCATCCCGAAAGTTCATGTATGAAGAAGACTATAGATCAAATGGCCCTCCTTTTGGAAAAGAACAACATAACCCTTCCTGACGGTGCAAGGAAGAAGGATCGGAATGACGATCATGAAAGAGGACAAGCACTCATGGCAACGGTTTCGAAGCCCACTCTCTTGATAGATTCGGGTGCATCAAATCATATGGCTGCAAACATTGATTCTTTTTCCTCATTCGATCCAAACAGCTCCATCCCCATCCATTTGGGAGATGACTCAAAAATTTCTTCAAAGGGCAAAGGTACGATTCATGTAGATCATGGATGCTTTCAGAATGTTCTCTATGTGCCTTCCTTAGCTTCGAATCTCCTTTCTGTGTATCAAATGACACATACTGGTGATCCAAAGAAAGTCACATTCAGCCCTAATACAGTTGAAATTTCTGATATCAAAAGTGGAAGACTAGTTGCGGTTGGAAAGGCAAACCACACTGCAAAATGTTATGAGTTTTCGCACTTTATTCCGCTTGCAAAGCCCACTGCTCTTCGCACACATGGTAATGAGGTTAGTAGGCTTTGGCATGAAAGATTTGGACATCTAAATTATAAGTATTTGCTGCTGCTATCAAATAAATCCATGGTTGATGGGCTTCCACAACTCCGTTCCTCGAAGGGAATATGCACGGGTTGCATTATTGGGAAGCACCCCGAGCACAGATTCGACCGCGGCAAGGCTAGCAGAGCCTCTACTATTTTGGGATTGACCCATTCTGATATCAGCGGTCCGCTGCCCCATATGTCATTAAATGGTTCAAGGTATGTTTTGACATTTATTGATGATTATTCTCGCTTTACATGGGTATTCTTTCTCAAAAACAAGTCAGAAGTGCTTGGAAAATTCAAGGATTTTAAGGCTTCTGTTGAGACCACCACTGAGAGCAAGATCAAAGCTCTTAGATCTGATAATGGTGGGGAATATATCAAGTCCGAGTTGCTGCAACTTTGTGCCCAAAGCGGAATCAAGATCCAACATACAGTTCCCTACACACCCCAGCAGAACGGTGTAGCGGAAAGGAAAAACCGGTCACTGAAAGAGATGGCTACATGCATGATTGAATCAAAAGGTTTGGCTGCAAATCTTTGGGCTGAAGCAATCAATGTTGCTGCATATATACAGAACCGAGTTCCACATTCATCCGTGAAAGGTATGACTCCTTTCGAAGCATTCTTTGGTCACAAACCGGATGTGTCAAATTTGAGAGTTTTTGGCTCTACTGCATGGGCTAGAATTCCTTCTGAGAAGAGACGAGCTTTGGATCCACAAAGTATCGAGTGCATATTGATAGGATATGGGGAAGAATCAAAAGCATATAAACTCATGGATATCAGATCTAAAAAGATATTCATAGAGCGCAGTGTGCAGTTTGAAGAACCGCTTCAAGAATTGCAACTAGTTGAGGAGAAAACTGCCGATTCACCGCCTTCACCAGAAGAAGATTCGAGCAGCGATAATGAAGGTATGAGTTCTGATATTTCTGATATTGTAGCAGCATATGATGATCATGACATATCAGGTTCGGAATCCGACCATTCAGATCCCCCTCAGTTACCAAAGTGGGCCCAAAATACTCTACAATCTGCTGGTTCGAATCTTGGAAATCCTGCTGATCCGAGACGAACAAGAGGAGACTTTCAAAGGGAAGGTATGGCTCTTTCTATTGCTGATCCATTTCTTCCTGAGATTTGTTATTTGATGGCTGTTTCAGATCCCCAATCATATTATTCAGCCCATCGAGATCCGAGATGGAAAGATGCCATGGATGAAGAGTACAGTTCTCTTCAAAAGAACAATACATGGGAGCTAGTTTCTCTTCCACCTGGAAGAAAATTAGTGAAGTGTAAATGGGTCTACCATACTAAAGTTGCTGCTGATGGCACTATCAGCAAATATAAAGCAAGGTTGGTGGCAAAAGGTTTTTCCCAAGTCCAAGGAGTGGACTACACAGAGACCTTTGCACCGGTTGCAAAGATGGATTCCATCCGCCTTGTTTTAGCTATTGCCGCATCCAAGCACTGGGAGGTGCATCACATGGATGTGAAGAGTGCATTTTTACATGGAGACCTTGCTGAAGAGGTATATATGCAGCAGCCAGAGGGTTATACATCAGATCCATCATTGGTTTGTAGATTGAAGAAGTCTTTGTACGGGTTAAAACAGGCCCCAAGAGCTTGGTACGCAAAGATGGACTCCTTCCTTCTTTCTCAGAATTTCCAAAGATGCAAATCTGATCCGAATGTCTATCTTCAGCGAGTTAAAGGTAATTTGTTGGTTATTGTACTTTATGTTGATGATCTGCTTATTACTGGTAGCACACTTACTTCAATAAACAAGCTAAAAACTGCCTTAAATCTAGCTTTTGACATGAGCGATTTGGGCTTGCTGAGTCACTTTTTGGGCTTGGAGATAGCTCAAAATTTCGATGGGATCACTATATCTCAGCAAAAATATGCTTCCGACCTGTTATTGAAGTTTAATATGGCTGAATGTAAGGCAGCCCCGTTCCCATTCCTCTCAGGAATCAGTCTTGAGGAGGGAGATTCCACACCGCTTACAGATTGCAGTATGTATCGACAGTTGATTGGTTCACTACTTTATTTGACACATTCACGGCCTGATATCTCATATGCCGTGAGTGCCGTGTCAAGATATATGCAGCAGCCACATGAGCTTCATTGGCGAGCAGCCAGGCGGATCTTGCAGTATGTGCAAGGTACGAGACAGTTTGGCATACATTATGCTGCAGATTCTGAGCTAGATTTCATTGGTTTTACTGATTCAGATTGGGCAGGTGATAGCATTGATCGGAAGTCCACTTCCGGTTATGTTTTCATGATTGGTCATGGTGCTATTTGCTGGTCCAGCAAAAAGCAAGCAGCCATTGCACTTTCTTCAGCAGAGGCAGAGTATCGAGGGGCAGTCAATGCCTGCATTCAGGCAGTTTGGTTGCAGGGTATTCTTTCCGAGTTTGGTTTTGGTGGCACTACTTCGACTGTCCTATTTTGTGACAATCAAAGTGCTATCAAGATCTCCACAGATCCAGTTCAGCGGCAGAGGACCAAGCACATTGAGATTCATATGCATTACATTCGACAGTTGGTGCATGACCGCACCATCATTCTGCAATATTGCCCTACTGATGAGCAAATTGCAGACATCTTCACCAAGAGCTTCACTGAGAAGAAGTTCTCTTACCTTCGTTCACTGTTGGGGGTGAGTTCCATCATGGTGGAGACAGATTGATTCATTATTATGCTTTAGACTTGAGGGGGGGCTTTCTTCCCACTGGGTTTTCCCTCTTTCCTCACTTAGTTTATTTTTCAGCATTTTTTGGATTATTGTATTGGGGTGACCTTTGGTCTTAGTTACCAGGGCCCCACATTATTTTAGTTGGCACATCATAGTCTAGCTTGAGGGGGGGTGTTCGGATATCCATCATCTATTTCGGGATACATATCTATTTCAGGATCATCTATTTCGGGATACATATCTACTTCAGGATCTTGCATGATCTATTTCAGGATATGCAGTCCAGTCACCAGTTTGATGCCTCCAGCACCTTATCCACCTTCTTCTAGAACCCGGGAGCCACTTTCCACAGAGTTTTATCCCTCCTAAGCTGAAAGGCGCCCTCTTCTCACCTACTGACTGAGAAGGGCGCACTTGCTCACCTACCACTGCAGATTCACTCCAGTTACATTCAGTTAGCTCCGATTCTGATTGATTTCACTCCGATTTCACTCCTGACTGACTGTTTCACCTCCGATTGACCTCCAGTTCGATTAGGTGACTTGCTCTGACTCCAGTTAGCCTCCCATGCTCCCCCACTGAGCCTCCAGATCCTATATCAGTGCTACACACTTCAGTTACATTTATTATGATCAGTTAGACTCAGCTTGACACCTGGATGACTGTTTGTTGTGATTGATGAGCAACACCGATGATTGATGAGGACTCCTAGATTGAGTCAAGCTACTCCATTCAGTGATTCGAATGACCTCCTTAGGCAATTCGAATTGCTCTGTTCATTGTAACAGTTTGTATTGTAATTCATTCACCCTTTCTGGGATAGAGAGCACTGCTGCATGTTTTGCACAGTTTTGCACCATATCTTCTTATTCATCTGTTGTGACTGATTTATTTGTTCATTAGATCTGCTGTGACTAACTTTACATGCATCAAATCATATGGCTGCAAATATTGATTCTTTTTCCTCATTCGATCCAAACAGCTCCATCCCCATCCATTTGGGAGATGACTCAAAAATTTCTTCAAAGGGCAAAGGTACGATTCATGTAGATCATGGAAGCTTTCAGAATGTTCTCTATGTGCCTTCCTTGGCTTCAAATCTCCTTTCTGTGTATCAAATGACACACACTGGTGAACCAAAGCAAGTTACATTCAGCCTGTTGTTGCAGCAACACCCCTCCCCAAAATTTTGCACATGTTGGGGCCCCTCCTGTATTTTTTGTAGAAAGTTTGCTTGAGAAGCCATCCCAGCCGTCAGCTCTGTTTTCAACATAAAATTTTACTTCCCTGCTGAACAGCTTGCCGTCAATCCTTCCATGTTTTCCCCAATGAGCCAAAAGATAACTTAGTTTTTTCCCAAACGTTTTGGAATAATTCGGACATTGTCCCGAAATGGCGGGAGTCAAACGTCCAACCTTTCCGAAAGGAGGACTTAGATTTTCTTTGTCAAAATCCGCGGAAGCCATTGGGCAAAACCACCCGAAACGGCGGAAGCTTTTGCTCAAGCCTTCCGCGACCGCGGAAAGGTTCGAGTTGTTCTCCCGAAACGGCGGGGAACTCGACAAAGCCACCCGAAACGGCGGAAGCCGCCGTGGTTAATCTCTCCGAAAAGAGTCTCTGATTATGGCCATAAGCTGCGGAAGCCGTTTGGATAAACTTGTCGAAATAACACGAAGGAATTCATCAAATTCTTCCGAAGTAAAAGACTTGGAAAATTTTCGATCGTTGCTTTTACGGAACGGCTTAGCTCCCGAAACGGCGAAGCCTTTCACTCAAGCCTTCCGCAACCACGGAAAGGTTCCGGATTTCCTCCTGAAATGGCGGGACACTTTCTCCTTAGTCTCCCGAAAAACACTTAGAACATTTTACAACCGTCCGCGGAGAAATTGGAGTTACCTTCCCGAAACGGCGGGGACAGTTCGAAAAAACGCTCCGAGACAGCGGAAGAACTTAGGAAAGATGCCCGAGAAGGTCGGATTGATTTGTTAAAATTGCGGAAGGTTTTGATGAAACCCTTCCGAAACAGCGGAAGCCATCCCCATAAGTCCCGCGGAGGAATTCACGATTTCCTTCCGAAACTATGAAAAGGACTTAGAATTTTCTCAAGAAGCTGTCGCGGAGGCCTTCATCCTTTGCTCCCGAAACGCGGAAGCCTTCGGGCTACCCTTCCGAAACGGCGGAAGCCAATCGCCTAAACCGCTCGGCAAAGGACTCCGAAACGACCCCGGGTGAATATGCGGAAAAGTATAAGTTTTGCTTCCGAAACGGCGGAAGCCATTCCCAAAATCTTTCCGAAACTAGCGGGAGCCTCCGCCAAACCTTCCCGAAAATTCAACGAGACTTTGAAATTTTTGGTTCGCGGAAGCTTTCGCAAACGCCTTCCGAAAAAAAAAAACGTTGGGACCATTCGCTGCATCGTTCCGAAAGGGCGGAAGCCTTGGCGTTACCCGTCCGCTACGCGGCGGTCTTTCGCGGAGGGCTTCAAGTTTCCTTTCCGCAATGAGCCCCGAAACGGCGGAAGCTTTCATTGAACCCTTCCGCAACGGCGGATACGATTCACAAACTGGCCCCGCGAATGGCGGTCGCACGGAAACCGAGGTGCTTTGACATGACCGCAGCGGGCGGCGTATTTAAACCTTGTTTTAAACCGCGCCACCTACCAAATTGAATGCTCACACGTGCCCATTCTTTATAAAATACGGTAGAGGCTCGACCCAATACACCATTGTTTTTTGAATCGGCCAACAACGTGCGACACCGTGCAAATCGCTCCAGCTCACCTCGCTCGTCCGTGCTCGCGGATACCTTGCTCAAGCATTCCCCACGGTGCCAGGTAGGATTCTAACCTGGAATTTCGCCATTGGGTTATCGATTGTGGGGAAACAACGGGTTTTAGCGGGGTTTTTGACGGGCAAAACACCCGTAAAGGGCTATGTTTTACTCGTCAGATACAGTTGAATGTTCTAGCCATCATACAAAACGTCATAGGCGTCGATTTAAACATTTTAAGCCAAGGCGGTTGGTGCAGGCCGTTAACCTTGTCCGTTCTACCCCCAGGGCCGCGCGCCTCGTTTTGGAAAATTTGTCGAAACCCCATGGGCTTTCCATGTCCCCGGCCGTAAACTCCGGACTTAAAAACCTGGGCCCTTCCATAAGCCTCAGCCCCTACACGCGAGCCGAAACCCATGAACGTTTAAGCCACGCGAGCCGAAACCTGAAGCCATGGCCGCCCTAGCACTCCCCGTCAACATATCCCCGGCGCCGTCACCTTCGCTCGGACTAAAGTATCCCGTAGTGACTCGGCGAGTGGCCGCGCGTGACGATAGCATTCAAAGCCCTCACCGAGTCAACCCGCGTCTCCCCACCATCGACCTCTCCAACCGCAGCTATAACGAAAACATCTCCTTCCGCAAGGTGGAACCGGAAGCCAATTGCTCCCGCAAAACCGCCTATCGGTCCGAAAACCAATGGCTTCCGCAACATAGCTTATCCCCTCAGGAGCATTTCACACTCGTCTTTTAAAGAGCTTCAAATGTTCAATTTGTGTCTTGTGTTGAAATAATGTTTTGCTTCCTAAATATTTTGCTTCATTGACTTATCTCATTGATATTAAAACGATGTCCCTCTCTGCTAAAACCTTACAGCCTGTTGCTCAAATGATGACTTTGATGTGGATGTTATCAGGAATAAATCAAGATGCCGAAAACCGGTAAGAAGAAGGCGAAGATGACAGAAAAGAAGCCTGCCCCTCCCAAGATTGAAACCTCGCTCCAGGACACCAAGTGCACCACTGGTGTCCCTCCAGAAATCAGATGGGATGACATATACAGAATGATCAGGGACCAAGAGATCCCAGATATGTTGCTGGAGGAGGCACCGATCTATCAAAATATCAGAGCCTCTGGCATAACTAGAGCCGCTACCCGCCCTGAGCTATTCCCCTGTGCTGAAGTGATCGGGTGGATACTCCAACATGCAGATGCTGAAGGGAGAGTGATAAATGACAGCAGGAAAGTGGCTATTGCTTCGTTTCAACCCGCGTATGTTGCGGCAGCCTACAGATTTCCACGTGTCCAACAAGCTCTAACTGACGAATGGTTGGGCCAAATGGATAACGTCGAGATGGCCAAGAAGCTATTGAGGGGAGGGAAGCATTTGAGAAAGAAGGGAAATGATGAATATGTCGTACAGAACCTGAGGGCCCCTTTCAGATTGATCGCTTTAATGCTGTGCAGAATCTTCGGCATGCCCGATGGCACAGTATACAAGATTCAGTGGGTCCCTATCATTCACTATGTGGCATTTCAGGGGACAGTGTTTGACTGGGCCACTATCCTGTCGGATAGTCTGGCCTCGATGATAGCTGCTGCTAAGCCAGGACTGGCCGTGAAGAAGGCTGAATTCTTCATGTCTTCATACCCGATAGATTGTATCTTGGCCAAGATAGAGTTCCCCAAATTGGGGTGTACATGGGATAGGGCCACCGCCTCGGTCTACATCGCATTCAAGATGTTGTGGGCTCAGAATTACAAGCCCAGCTACAAACTCATCTGTGAGGGGTTCATCATGCCCCTATACGAGAAAATGTTCAAGGAAGAACCAAACTTCCTGTCACAAAATGCTTTGGAAGTCCTTGGGGATTATGGGGACTTTTACTTTTCAGAACAAGGTACCTACCTGAGAATGTTCGGAGGGACTAAGCCCCCATACATATTGCCGCAGTATGCCACAGACTATGTGGTGCTCAAGGAAGCAGTAAGACAACTCTTCTTGGATGGGATTGGAGCATTCCTCCACAAGCTACACAAGGCTTCCTTTCCCCCCCTACCTTTCTGCATAGGTGCTTACAAGTTTTCGGGGGTGGCCTCTGCCGACGAATTTGTTCAAGAGTTGAAGGCCTTCCACTTCGGTGAGGTCATCTTCCACAGGAACAACAGAAAGGGTAAAGTGGCCGAGCATTGCAAGGGGAACTATGCTAACTTCGAATACTCCCACTACCCCGATGCCGAGGAGGAAGCATTCAGAGGTATCTGCAACATGGCTGAGCTGCGGATCTGTCGCCAAGGTGCTGGATCAAGCTCTAGCTCAACTAAAGTCCAGGAGACCAGTCAGCGGCAGGAGAAAGAAGCTGAATTTGCCCGAGCTCGAGAGGAGCTCAGATTAAGAGAAGAGGCAAGAGTGCTCCAAGAAGCTGAAAGTGCCAGATTGCAGCAGGAAGTGGAAGAAGCCAGGTGGAAGCAAGAAGCTGAAGCAGCAAGATTACAGCAGGAAGCTGAGGTGGCAAGGATGCAAGAAGAAGCGGAGGAGGAAAGCCGGCGCAAAGAAGCTGAACTAGCTGAGACAGAAAGGAAGGCAGAAGAGGAGAGAAAAGCGGAGGAGGATGCCCAAGCAGTTGGCTCTGGTACCCAAAAGGAAGGAGTAGACCCTGCTCAGGAAGTCCGGACCCCACCTATGGAAGAAGACATAGACATCATAAACCGACCAATTGTCCCGTACAATCCATCTGGGAAGCGTACGGTGTCCAAATGGAATGAGTTTGTCTATGATAAGAAAAGAAAAACAATGGTCCTCCAATCAGAAGAGAGGATTAAAAGCCCCTTCCATAATGACATCGTTACTCGCCGAGAGGTCGCTGTCATGCAGAACACAGATGCGGATCCCATTGCCATGGCCTCCGCAGTTATAGCAACAACACAGGCATCATTTGCCAATGTAGGGGTTATAGTCAAAGAAAATATATTGACAAAGAAAAGAGCACGCACGCTGCAACAAAATGTAGCTAATGAACAAGCCCAAAGAGACCTGATAGTAAACAAGTATAGCTGCTTGTATGCCGAACATAAGGAGCTGTCAAACAAGTACAGCCAGCTGGAGGAGGAAAAGGACCAGCTAACACTTCAAATGATGATTGTGGAAGCAGAGAAGAATGGAGTGGAGGAAAAGGCCTCTCAGCTAGAAGCAGACAAGCAAACATTAGCTGAGCGGTTAGAGGAGGCTGAGAGCAAAACGATAGACTTGGCTCCCTTTCATGAGCTGTCCTGCGGCATTCTGAAACAAATAAATGACACGCAGGAGCTGATCACTGACGAGGTTTGCAAACTCAAGACTATGACAGCCAGATTAAAAGAGGTTAATATGGAAGCCCACAGGCTCAAAGCTAAGAATACCCGTGTCAAGGCAAATGTCATAAATCAGATGGCATGGAGAGAAGGGAGAGGAGGTTTCCCCCCGCATCTTCCTTTTAAGGCCGTGGAAGATTTTAATGAAGATATAGCCTTGTTGGAGTTTGGCCGGAACTGTGCCAATAAGATGATGGCCAGTGTGCAGAGGACAACAGATAGAATCAACAACCTATACCAAAAGCTCAAAGGAGTCCATGACAACTGCACATTGAGTTTCCCTCAGACCCTAGAAGACTTCCCGGAGAAGGAGCAGCGGTTGTCTCAGCTGAAAGAAGAGCTAGGCGTCCAGATGGAATATGTGAAAAGGATTGATGTCCTAGCCATGGACGATCTCCAGCATTACATCGGTTCATCAACACTTCACAACCATCTGCTCAAGGAAGCGCATCAAGCTGCTGAAGCAGAAGTCCAAGGCATTAAAACAGAGCTCGGGAAGAATGTGACTTCTCAGAAAATCCTGTTTCCTGCTGCAGCAAACGTAATCATAAGGGACACAGGTGTGTGGCACAACTACATAGAAGAGGAGGACAGGAAAGCTGCAGCAGCAGCAGGAACATCAGTGGATCCGGCCGCTTCTCTCCCAGCAGCCTCTTCCCCAGCAATGACAGAAAAGCCGGCCAGTTCAATTCCCCTTTCCCAATCAGGAGCAGCATCAACAGGGGATTCGAGGGCCTCTGCCCAGGCAGCACCAGTGACAATCAACTTGGGCGACCCTTTGCTAGCAGAAGCTCACGCACAGGAATGAAGAAGCTGAATTCAGTGAGCCACTCTCTTCAGCCAGACACGTGCCCAGCAGGGAACGCTTTGATGTTAGCAAATTTTCTGTTATGTATATTTTGAATATGTAAGGCGTAAGCCGTGGGACAGCTGTCCCTAATTTTGTCAAAATATTTTTTGTAAAGGAAGTGGCCATTTTGGTGGTTGATTATAGTGGAAATTCCTGTAAATGACAGGTGGGGAATGCTAGGTGTCAGCCCAGAGGGCAAATTTGTAACTATAAATAGAAGCTAGGAAAGAAGAGAAAGGACTTTTGGTAGGGAATGAAAATTTTGGGCAAACGATATGAGCTATCTTGTATCGGGTCTGTAAATTGAGTTTTCTAATAGAAGCCACGGGAGATGGACGTTTTGCATGGAATGTTGGATTGCTGTATATTGGACTATTCTAATAACTGCAGTTCTGTATTGTGAGATCATTCTTATCATCCGAACTACTTCTTTGTATTAATGATTTTTGCTCCTTACTGTGCATACGAAATTTTCCCATTTTCATGGACAATGAATGCGTTTCATATTAAATCAGGAGCTACCTGCTGATACTTTTATCATTGCTGTAGATTTTTCTTCTAGATCGAATGGCTAACTGTTCTTTCTTCAGGATAATTCGTATGGCTCATTGTTCATGCTTTTAAATTGCTCCCTGCAGGGATCTTTTAGTTTAATTCCAGTTTCGTTGCATCTAGATCTGTTTCTTTATTCTTGTTGTGTAGATTAAATAATTTTGCTTTTTTCTGTTCATGAGCAATAGATGCGTTCTCTAGGTTTCATTTTTAGATCTGTTTCCTTATCCTTTAGCTTTCCTCTGTTTCCTGAGCAATAGATGCGTTCCATTTTGAATGAGAAGCTATCTTCTCAATATCTTCGTCTTGCTGTAGCTTTGACCGTGAGAAATAATAGCTATCTATTCTTTGTTCACGATATCTGTTACAGCTGATTGCTCTCCCCTTAAGAGTGTTCCCCTGCAGGGATAGATAGACGCATTCCCATTTTTTAGGCTTAGATCTGTTTTAATTGCATTTAGATTAAGTATAATTTAGGCACTTGCATCTCATATAAAGACATAAAAAACCCAAAAGAAAGGTGGATCGGGCCATAACCGGTAAAATCGGATTTAAAGCCTGAAACCACGGTTGCCGGAACCGCTAACCGGACGGATTCCCTACACCAAACGGGAGATAGTCTAATTGGGACCATCTCTCGAGGAGAATCCCTTTCTGATTGATGCTACGATATCCGAGGCATCAACACAGCCCTAATACAGTTGAAATTTCTGATATCAAAAGTGGAAGACTAGTTGCAGTCGGAAAGGCAAATCACACTGCAAAATGCTATGAGTTTTCACACTTTATTCTGCTTGCAAAGCCCACTGCTCTTCGCACACATGGTAATGAGGTTAGTAGGATTTGGCATGAAATATTTGGACATCTTAATTATAAGTATTTTCTGCTGCTATCAAACAAATCCATGGTAGATGGCCTTCCACAACTCAGTTCCTCGAAGGGAATATGCACCGGTTGCATCATTGGGAAGCACCCCGAGCACAGATTCGACCGCGGCAAAGCTAGCAGAGCTTCTACTATTTTGGGTTTGATCCATTCTGATATCAGTGGTCTGCTGCCCCATATTTCATTAAATGGTTCAAGGTATGTTTTGACATTTATTGATGATTTTTCCCGCTTTACATGGGTGTTCTTTCTCAAAAACAAGTCAGAAGTGCTTGGAAAATTCAAGGATTTTAAGGCTTCTGTTGAGACCGCCACTGAGAGCAAGATCAAAGCTCTTAGATCTAATAATGGTGGAGAATATATTAAATCCAAGTTGCTGCAACTTTGTGCCCAAAGCGGAATTCAGATCCAACATACAGTTCCCTACACACCCCAGCAGAACGGTGTAGCGGAAAGGAAAAACCGGTCACTGAAAGAGATGGCTACATGCATGATTGAATCAAAAGGTTTGGCTGCAAATCTTTGGGATGAAGCAATCAATGTTGCTGCATACATACAGAACCGAGTTCCACATTCATCCGTGAAAGGTATGACTCCTTTCGAAGCATTCTTTGGTCACAAACCGGATGTGTCAAATTTGAGAGTTTTTGGCTCTACTGCATGGGCTAGAATTCCTTCTGAGAAGAGACGAGCTTTGGATCCACAAAGTACCGAGTGCATACTGATAGGATATGGGGAAGAATCAAAAGCATATAAATTCATGGATATCAGATCTAAAAAGATATTCATAGAGCGCAGTGTGCAATTTGAAGAACCGCTTCAAGAATTGCAACTAGTCGAGGAAAAGACTGCCGATTCACCGCCTTCACCAGAAGAAGATCCATGCAGCGATAATGAAGGTATGAGTTCTAATATTTCTGATATTTCAGCCGCATATGATGATCATGACATATCAGGTTCAGAATCCGACCATTATCCTCCTCAGTTACCAAAGTGGGCCCAAAACACTCTACAATCTGCTGGTTCGAATCTTGGAAATCCTGCTGATCCGAGACGAACAAGAGGAGACTTTCAAAAAGAGCAGGTATGGCTCTTTCTATTGCTGATCCATTTCTTCCTGAGATTTGTTATTTGATGGCTGGTTCAGATCCTACATCATACTATTCTTCTCATCGAGATCCGAGATGGAAAAGTGCCATGGACGAAGAGTACAGTTCTCTTCAAAAGAACAACACATGGGAGCTAGTTTCTCTTCCACCTGGAAGAAAATTAGTGAAGTGTAAATGGGTCTACCGTACTAAAGTTGCTTCTGATGGCACTATCAGCAAATATAAAGCAAGGTTGGTGGCAAAAGGTTTTTCCCAAGTCCATGGAGTGGACTACACTGAGACCTTTGCACCGGTTGCAAAGATGGATTCCATCCGCCTTGTTTTAGCTATTGCCGCATCCAAGCACTCGGAAGTGCACCACATGGATGTGAAGAGTGCATTCTTACATGGAGACCTTGCTGAAGAGGTATATATGCAGCAGCCAGAGGGTTATACATCAGATCCATCATTGGTTTGTAGATTGAAGAAATCTTTGTACGGGTTAAAACAGGCCCCAAGAGCTTGGTACGCAAAGATGGACTCCTTCCTTCTTTCTCAGAATTTCCAAAGATGCAAATCTGATCCGAATGTGTATCTTCAGCGAGTTAAAGGTAATTTGTTGGTTATTGTACTTTATGTTGATGATATTCTCATTACTGGTAGCACACTTACTTCAATAAACAAGCTAAAATATGCCTTAAATCTAGCTTTTGACATGAGCAATTTGGGCTTGCTGAGTCATTTTTTGGGCTTGGAGATAGCTCAAAATTTTGATGGGATCACTATATCTCAGCAAAAATATGATTCCGACCTGTTATTGAAGTTTAATATGGCTGAATGTAAGGCAGCCCCATTCCCATTCCTCTCAGGAATCAGTCTTGAGGAGGGAGATTCTACACCGCTTGCCGATTGCAGTATGTATCGACAGTTGATTGGTTCACTACTTTATTTGACACACTCACGGCCTGATATCTCATATGCCGTGAGTGCCGTGTCAAGATATATGCAGCAGCCACATGAGCTTCATTGGCGAGCAGCCAAGCGGATCTTGCAGTATGTGCAAGGTACGAGACAGTTTGGCATACATTATGCTGCAGATTCTGAGCTAGATTTCATTGGTTTTACTGATTCAGATTGGGCAGGTGATAGCATTGATCGGAAGTCCACTTCCGGTTATGTTTTCATGATTGGTCATGGTGCTATTTGCTGGTCCAGCAAAAAGAAAGCAGCCATTGCACTTTCTTCAGCAGAGGCAGAGTATCGAGGGGCAGTCAATGCCTGCATTCAGGCAGTTTGGTTGCAGGGTATTCTTTCCGAGTTTGGTTTTGGTGGCACTACTTCGACTGTCCTATTTTGTGACAATCAAAGTGATATCAAGATCTCCACAGATCCAGTTCAGCGGCAGAGGACCAAACACATTGAGATTCATATGCATTACATTCGACAGTTGGTGCATGACTGCACCATCATTCTGCAATATTGCCCTACTGATGAGCAAATTGCAGACATCTTCACCAAGAGCTTCACTGAGAAGAAGTTCTCTTACCTCCGTTCACTGTTGGGGGTGAGTTCCATCATGGTGGAGACAGATTGATTCATTATTATGCTTTAGCTTGAGGGGGGGCTTTCTTCCCACTGGGTTTTCCCTCTTTCCTCACTTAGTTTATTTTCAGCATTTTTTGGATTATTGTATTGGGGTGACCTTTGGTCTTAGTTACCAGGGCCCCACATTATTTTTTGCACATCATAGTCTAGCTTGAGGGGGGGTGTTCGGATATCCACATCATCTTTTTCAGGATCTTGCATGCAATTAGGGTTTGCATGCACCTGCATGCACTTACATGCATCCCAGTCACCAGTTTGATGCCTCCAGCACCTTAGCCACCTCATTCTAGCACCCGGGAGCCACTTCCTACAGAGTTTTAGCCCTCCTAGGCTGAAAGGCGCCCACTTCTCACCTACTGCCAGAGAAGGGCGCACTTGTTCACCTACCACTGCAGTTCCACTTCAGTTACATTCAGTTAGCTCCGATTCTCCCTGATTTGAGGCTAGTTTCACTCCCGACTGACTGTTTCACTTCCGTTGGACCTCCAGTTTGACTAGATGACTTGTTATGACTTCAGTTAGTCTCCCATGCGCCCCCCACTGAGCCTCCTTCCCTTAATCAGTGCTACACACTTCAGTTACACATGACACACTCAGTTAGACTCAGATTGACACCTGGATGACTGGTTCTTGTGCATTGATGACCACCACCGATTGATGATGAGGAATCCTAGTTGGAGTCAAGCTACTCCATTCAGTGATTCGAATGGCCTACTTAGTCAATTCGAATTGCTCATTGACAGAGATTGTATTCTATTGTAATTCATTCACCCTTTCTGGGATATTGAGCACTGCTGCATGTTTTGCACAGTTTTACACCATATTTTCTATATTCATCTGTTGTGATTGATTTACTTGTTCATTAGATCTGCTGTGACTAATTTTACATGATGCACCAGTTTTCAACCTTGAAAAGAATGTTGTTTATGAGATTCCGCTGCCGCCCATATCGATTCAGGTGAAGGTTGCAGCAGACCTTCTAGGCAAATTGGAAGATTGCAAGTTCAAATATCATGACTTGCTGGAAGGAGGTCAGTCCAAGCCAAAGAAGTACCTACAGTTTCAACTAGACCAATATATGCGTCGCCAGGTTGATGACCAGTTTGGCGCCGAAACTCTGTTTTTGCAGGATTGGCTCAAAGCGCTTGAACCGTCCGGGTTGCTTCACCTACTGCACATCCCGCATTTCGATAGGAGCCCAAAACTTAATGCAGTAGTGCACACATTGATTTCCTGCACGCACTCAGGCTATCTATGGTTGGACAAAAGAGTTGATATAAATATCGATTTGATATATTACATCACGATGCTTAATAAGAGAGGCACAGACCCTGCAAAAGAATTTGTAGGGAAGGCACAAGACAAGGAACTTGCCTCAAGAATAAAGGAAGAATTTGGCCTAACAAGGGGAAATTAGGGCTTTTATACAGCCCCTATGAAGGACCATGCCACGCGATTCACAACTCAAATCTTAGCAGGGAAGTTGCTGAGGAAATGCCGACCAGCAGAGGTGCCGGCCGTGGTAGTGCTCCTCGCATCACAAGCAAAGAACGACACCCCTTACAACTGGGTGCAATACCTGCTGAACGAGTTCTTGGATGATGTTCAAGAAACTCAGGACAATGGAAGTCCGTTCCATTACAGTTGGCTATTAGTGCTAATTTCCTTCGTCGGTTGGAAAGAGCCGACTGGATACCAAGGCCTTCCAGTTTTCTCAGGGCAATGCCGGGGAACATGCTTTGCTAACTTATGGGAAAACGCGAAGTCCTCCAGGAAACAAAAAAATAATGAGATGTTTTATACATATTACGAGCAATTGTGCGATGTGATTCAGCGAACACTGCGAATCTCACAGCAGGTGACAAATGCATACAAAGAAAAGCTGAGATTCAGGGCCAACATGCATGCTGTGAACATTTAGGCAAGGGATGATACGGAGACCGAGCTATGGTATCCAGGCTTCTATCAGCTGGATGCTGAGAAAATAGAATAGATGATGGAAGAATGGCCAGTAGAATGGAAGGTGGACCAACCAGTCGAGGTCAAGTCCACTTCCGAGGAAGACAACGATGAGGACAGAGAAAAAGATGAGGGAAAAACAGTTGAACAGGAAGAGTGGAAAGCGCTAGGTCAGGCTGAAGGCAAGGATAAAGGAAAGAGAAAAGTGAAACAGAGCCCGGGATCAACACAAGGCCCAGGCAAGAAGTAGAAGGCCAATAAGCCCAAATTGCAACTGATGCTGCACGAAGACGATTGTGAGACCATCGCATCAAAAGTGCAAGAAATATGGGAATAAACATGCATTGAGAAGGAAGCCAAACATGAAGAACTAAAGGTAAGCCTCCTTCATACTGTCGAGACATTAAAAACGATGGTCGCGAATATCGGAGAGGCCAAGCAAGACTCGATACGAGATTCCGACTCTAAGGGAAAGTCAGGTGGGTCAACCAGGAAAAAGAGGGAACCCCACGCTCTGAACTTGAACCCCTGGTTGGTACACATTGAGCCAGCGTAGGTCATTTATCCCAATGACCAGGTAGTCGAAGCAGCTAGGAACTTGGAGCACTTCAGCCTCAATGTTAGCATGTTACTAGTAGAAGACTTGCACATCTTGCACATGCAGGTTGTAGAAGAAATTCATGAAAGAGGCGTTACCTCATATGATCAAAATGTCAAATTGCAAAAGAACTTTGATGAGCTCAAACTAGAATCAACACGAAATAGCAGGGAATTGGTGGACATTCAAGAGAAAAATCCTAGGCTGAAAGAAATAGCGTCGGCAGTCTGCACAAAAATTATGAAGTGCGAAGAGGAGCCAAACATCGAAGACACCATCATTAAACTTGGGGCCAGAGTGGAAACCCTTACGACGGTAATTATGGACATGGAGACTTCCTACAAGGGAAAGATCGCAGACTTGGAAGCTCAGCGACCCAACACGCCACCAGATAAACGCGCAGCTCCAATAGAAGAATAAAGGCGACAATAGGAAACATCTTTGCCGAAGAAGCAAGATGTCAAGACCTGCTACAGGAAGCCACTACAATGTTGGCTACAATACACGAGGATCCAAATATTTAGCAGTTACAGAACGATTTGCACGAAAAGCAACACGAGCTCGATGCCATGAACGCAGGAATGATGGACTTGCCACTGGGGCAAAGACTCCAATAGTTCAAAGCGGCAAAAGAGCTGCAAAAGGAACTAACGGCATTAAGAGAAAAATATGTTGTCGCTTCTGCGAAGTTGCAGCCCATAGAGGAAGACGCGCTCACACTAATGGAGCATATTCATGGGAAGTTTATAGAACTCCAGACTACAGAGGGCACAATGAAAGAAAAAGGCCAAGAAGAAGTCTCGCAGGCGATGCTCGAGACCATTAAGGAATTTAAAAATTACACAAAGAAAACGGTTGCAGATCTCACCACAACTTTGCACGACTTCACTGCAAAGATTAGTACCACCGGAGGTGCGCAGCCGGAGTTGGCCAACGGAAGTGGATCAAAGTGGATCAGGGGTGATCCACAAGTAAGTGTTAGGGTCCTATTGGGCACGGCCCAAGTTGGCACACTTTTGAAGAAGTACAGTTTTGGCAAGTTGCGCATTTCAGATTGCGAAGCTCAGATGGCACAATTTTGTCGATAGTGCATCCCAAGAGTGCGAAGTCTAAGATGCGCAGCAAGCAATGTGAAGTTGAGGCACTGCATAGTCATGCTGATGTGTAGTGCCAGCGCAGCAACTATTTTGGGTAAAGAGTATAAGGAAAGGTCGAGCAAATGAAAGCGACCTGTTTTGGGTAAGCGACTCCAGGATTCCCGACAGTTGGGTAAGGAGCAGAGTGGTGATAGAGGAAAGCGACTTGCCAAAGAGAGTGGTGGAAAACCGTTATAGGCTAAGCCACGGGTAGATGAAGACAACAAGGCTAAAGGGGAAGAAAGCGACAAGCCACGATGTGGTTGTAACCGTTTTTATGATGATTGCGGCTGTCAGAAGGGCATGTGAGCCACGAGTGGCCCAGCAAGGCAGCCTGAAGCGAGAGGAGGAAGATGTTGACGGCGACAGACAGGGTGGCGGGTAACCGCACCAGGTTTGGGTAATAACCTTAGGGTTTTTAGCCAACATACATTGTAACATACGTGACCTAAGGGCCTGATATCTATATAAAGGGGCACTTTTGTAAGGGAAAGGGTTAGATGTTGATTGAGACTATTGTTGAATATTGATCTCTGTTGAGAGATTGAACATTGTAAAGAGGCTTTGCAGCTCTGTACGCAGAGACCTACAGAAAGAGAAGAGAGTCTGCAGCTGAGTGTGCAGATTGGAACTGCTGAACCCTTCCCATTGATCTTATAATCAATAGTTCCTGTGGACATAGCTCCCATCCTGGGGGTGAACCACGTTAAATCCTCATGTTATGTGATTGAATATGTGGTTGCATCTGTGTATTTTCTTTTGATGAATGGCTAAGTGCTTGTTTATGAATGAATGTATCTTTACTTTTGTATCTATTCTCCATAAGGATAAATGATGGGAATAATATGTTAAGTGTTGAACATGTATGCATAATATGTTGAATGTGCAAGTCTTTCTAAGTAAGGCGAATGCATAAGTTGATCGGGTAAACACTTAAGCCAGCGAAGTCTGTATAGTGTGATCCCCTGAAGCGCAGCACCGGAAGTGCACAGTTACACTATAGTTCGTCATATTGTATAAGTTTGGAAGGTTACAGTGTAAGATGCTTGTTAAATGTATAAACTTACTCTAAGTAAAGACTATGAAGTTGTGTGAGGAAGCGTAGTCATCAGTTGTGCTTCCCTATTGTTAAGCAGTCATCCCACATCACGCAGTCTTTGGATGCGCGATAACATAAGCATTAACAACGAAGTGAGTGAACTTCGCGCAGTCCACCATTCTGTTGAAGCGCGCATCACCCAGTTGCGGAAACTTGATTTCACAACCTCCCCATACTTTCGCCTTGGGTGAGACCTCAGGCTGCTTGCAGACTGTTGCCGAAAGGGCCGATGAAAAGGGGTTTTGTTGGTTCCCTGAACCGCGCAGAACTTGGGTCTATATTGGAAAAGATTAAAGAACACTTTACGAGCCAACAACTTCCCCTTGGAAGGAACCTCGATCTGAAGTACACCAAGCTTCTCTCTGAAGGATTCAAACTTCACTCTGGCTAGAGTCTTGGTCAACACACCAGCTATCTGCTCGTCCGTCGCAAAATACTGGATCTTCATAGCTCCTCTCTGCACCATATCCCTGATATAATGATACTGGATCTCAATGTGCTTCGACTTATCATGGAACACCGGGTTCTCAAACAACTTCACACAACTCTGGTTGTCACAATATATACAATTTGCGTCCAACTGGAGATCAAACAAATCAGATAGTAGCTTCCTCAGCCATACTGCCTCACAACTAGCCGAACAATTTGCGACATAATCTGCTTCGGCTGTACTCAGTTCCATGCAGGACTTCTTCCTGCTAAACCAAGAGATCACACCTGATCCCATACTGAAGCAGCACCCCGAAGTGCTCTTCCTATCAATGGCACTACCTGCCCAATCCGAATAAACATAACCCTCTAGGTTAATCTTCTTATTCACATCATACTTGATCCCATAGTCAATCATACCCTTCAGGTACCTCAGAATATGCTCTGCAGCAATCAAGTGAACATGTCTTTGATCCATCGGGAATTGGCTCAATGTGTTCACAGTAAAGCAGATATCTGGTCTCGTATTCGTCAAGTACATCAAGGACCCAATCATCTGACTATACATCGTCGCATCAACCGAATCCGATGAAGCATCACTCAATAGCTTCAAGGTTCGATGCCATAGGTATGGCCATGGCCTTGCAGTCCATCATCCTGAACCTCTTCAGGATCTCTACTGCATACTTCCCTTGTCCAAGGAAGGTTTCATCCGCAATCTGCCACACCTCCATGCCTATAAAATAGTGCATCATACCCAAGTCCTTCATCTCGAACTCGGCAGCAATCTTCCTTTTCATGTCAGTAATCAACCCATCCTCACCTGTCACAAATAGTTCATCTACATACAGTAGGAGTATCACTGGGTTACCTTCCTCAACCTTGTACTAAAGGTTGGAATCTTCTTTACTCTTGGTAAATCCCAAACTAGTGAGGAAGCTGTCTATCCTGTCGTACCACATCCTGGGTGTTTTTTTCAAACCATACAAGGCTCTCTTCAATTTGCACACATGAGTCTCCCTGTCATGTGTCTCAAATCCAAGTGGCTGCTCCACATACACTTCCTCCTCTACTACACCATTCAAGAATGTTGTCTTGACATCCATCTAGTGTACCTTCCACTTCATCACTGTAGCCATAGAAAGTATTGATCTAATGCAAGTGTATCTTCCTACAGGTGCAAATGTCTCTTCATAGTCTATCCCTTCCTTCTGGGAGAAGCCACGTGCCACAAATCTCACCTTGTGTTTCTCTATGCTGCCATCTGCAGCATGCTTGATCTTATAGATCCACTTGGAAGTCACAACAGACTTCCCTACTGGTCTCCGGACCACATCCTAGACATCATTCTTCATGATCGACTGGTACTCCTCGATCATGGCATCCTTCCATTCTTTCTTCTCAACTGCTTCCTCATAGTTGGAAGGTTCTTTGTCAATGATGTCACACAACAGGGATACATAGCTGGAGAATGGTCTCGGTCTCTTGCTTTCTCTATGCATTTCCTCTGGATCACCATATCTCTCTACATCTTGAATTGCTTCTCGTACCCATGTTGGTTTCCTCTTGTGATAATTCTTCTCACGTGGTGGATCTCAGGTTCTCGTGGGTCTTCCGCCTCGCATTCTCCATAATCTTCTGGATTTACTTCATTCATTGTTGTATCTCACATCCTGGGTGCTTCTTGTTCTTCAATGTCTTCAACAAATATATTTCTGGATTTGTGATATGCTGAGTATTCATCGAATGTTACATCCCTGCTGATGTCGATCTTCTTGAATCCTGGGAAATATATTCTGTAAGCCTTCGAGCTTTCACTATATCCCACGAATATACCCTTCTTTTTTGAAGGATCTAACTTCATCCTCTTCTCTTTTGGAATATGTGTGTACACCGGGAAACCAAATATTCTAAGATGGCTGACTTCTAGTTTCTCGCCAGAGAAGGCTTCTTCTGGTGTCTTGTTGTCAAGTACTCTATGTGGAGTACGATTCTGTACATACACGATTGTCCTTGCAACTTTTTCCCATAGATGCATAGGAAGATCCTGGTCATGAAGCATTGCCCTGGTTGCTTCCATAATTGTTCTATTCTTCCTTTCTGCAACTCCATTATGTTGTGGATTATATGGGGTGGTCAACTCCCTCTTAATCCCTTAATCTCTACATAATTTCTTAAAGTCTTCTGAGGTGAACTCTCCACCATTGTCTGACTGGAAAATCTTGATTTTCTTCTCTGTGTGGTTTTCGATCAAGGATTTGAATTCCTTGAACTCACTGAATACTTCATCTTTTCTCTTCTAGAAATATATCCATGTCTTCCTATAAAAATCATCAATGAAAGAAACATAATATACATACCCACTCAATGAACTGGATGACATCGGAGTGGATGATTTCCAAGATTCCTTTTGCCTTTCTCTTGCTACTTGGAAATGTCTTCTTTGTATTCTTTCCCTTCGCACAACCTTTGCAAATGCCTTCATGCTTTGCTTGTATTTATGGAAGACCTTCAACAACTTTTCTTGCAATAGGTAGTGCTCTATAGTGCACATGTGCAAGCCTTTTATGCCATAGTTCACTAGGCTCCATGGATTCATGGACCAAGGCTTGTTCTGGTTGGCCCTTCAGTTTGTATAACCCTCCCTCTTTCTCTCCAATCACTACTGCATCATCTATAGTCTTTCATTTTGGCCACATAAGAACTTGGCCATCTACAAATGCAACCCTCATACCTTTTGCATCCAATGCATATATGGAGAGAAGGTTCTTCTTTAGTCCTGGTACAAAAATGACATATTTCATCTTCATAGACTTTCCAGAGTCTAGCTTATAAGAGACTTCACCACTTCCTTGTATAGGATACTGGTAGTCATCCCCATGTTTCACTTTGTGGGGTGACTCATGTTCAGATAGGTTCATAAAGGATTCCTTGAATCCTGTCATATGCTTGGAATCCCCACTATCTATAAGCCAATCATTGCTTCCATGTGTCATAGTTCTTGTGAGGGAAGAGATCAAAGCATACTATTTATTGCTTGAAGAATCTTTACTTTCTTCTCTGGCTTTCTTCCTGGGAGGTTCATCATCCTTTGCAGTGTGAGCATGATGTATTCTCTTGTTGTTATTCTTCTTGTGAGATCCACTTGTATATCTAGGACAATCCCTAGAGATGTGTCCCTTCTCATCACATGTATAGCATCGAATGGTGGATACATCTCTTCGGGATCTAAAGTTATCCCTCTAATTCTGGTGGTGGTGTTTTTCATTCTTACTGTGGTGGTGCACCCTCTTGTTATCATTCCTCCTGGAGTGTGTTGTGAGAGCTTGGTATTCATTGCCCATCTTCTCTTCTTGAGCTACAAGTCGAGCTTCTTCTTTTGAGCATTCCTCCCACAGCCTATTGAATGTGATGAGCTTCTTCCTAGCACAAATTCCTTGAATGAAGGAATCCCATGACCTGGGGAGACCATTCAAGGTGGTCATCACTATTTCCCCATTTTCTATGTCTTCTCCCACAGCTCCAAGTTGTTCTTTTATCTGAGAGACCCTTGTAAAGTAGGACTACATGGTATCTTCATTTTGTATCTTCACATTCTTCAATTGGTTCCGCAATGTCATTTTCCGATTTATATTCTTTCCTTCAAATAGCTTGGTCAAGGAATCAAACATCTCCTTGGGTGTCTTTAGAGATGACACATGTGGTTTGAGATGGTCCTTGATAGAATATGCAATAATCCTCTTGACGTTGACCAATTTCTTCTTATGTAAGGCCTTAGCCTCATCTCCCTCTAGAAATGGAACCTCTTCATTCACATAGGTGTCCAATTCATTCTCTTCTAGGACAAGCCCAATTTTATACTTCCATGCTCGGAAGTTATCAACCCCTTCAAGCTTATCCTCAAGCTTGGTGTGGTGAGACATCTTTAATGAGTACTTCAAATTGAAATAGAAAATATTTAGGTCTTACCACTTGATTTGTTGAAACTGGATTTGGAGCTGGCCAGGGTTTGATAGAGAAACCCTAAAAATCCAAACTTAGAATTTCAAACTTCTGTCTGGATAGAAAGATGCGCCTTGTTGAGACAAGCAAGCTGGTACACTTGGATTTTGAAAATTCCAAAAATTGACCCTTCAAAAGTGACTTGCGAATTTCGGATCTGCAGTTTCTGGTCCTTTCTGGTTTTTTGGTTTTTCTGGTCCAAAAGTCAAACTAGGTTTTGACGTATCCTGGGGTTCTACCCAACCAAAAAATTCAATCTTGGTCTCTAAATTTCGATTTTGATGAGGAGAACAATCCTATGTTGTGAGCACTCCAAAATTTCACTTCTGTCAAAATCCCTAATTTCCCGCAGAAGTGACAGGCCTGTAGCTAGGGTTTTCACCCTAGCTTGTGCAAATGAGCACCTACTAAGGAGAAGGGCCTCCTTGGTAGCAGTTCAGGAAAACAGTAAAACAAGGTAAAATCTAAGCTAACATGTGCATGAACAGAAAATAAAAAGACAATAATATAATGGGAATTTTTCTTTTGTATTAAAAATGATAACAAAGTTACATTTACCTCAAATGTTGAGGTTGTTGGAGCTCTTGTAGTAGTCCAGGAGGGCTTGGATGCTCCAATGGGTTCCTTCTCCTTCTCCAAGGTGTTTGGATAATGGGCCAAAAGGGGAACTCAAATGGGAAGCTAGCTCAATGGTGAGCTGGGGTTTCAAGAGTGATTTTGGTAGAGTGAGGCTAGGATAGATTGTGGATATGAAATGGGGAGCCTCCATCACCTATTTATAGGTTTTTAGTGGTGGAGTATTGACCTATGGTTTTTGGCACCATATGGTTTAGGGTTTTGGCTTCCTTTTTCCCTCTTTTTCCTTTTTTTTTATATTTTTTATTCCCTTTTATTTTTATTTTTGGGAATTTAGGGCCCTTTTAGATGGTTTTTGCTATCTTTTGAGGAAATTTAAATTATTTTTGGGGGGGGGAAGGGTTTTTTTTGGCCTTTTGGTGGCTTTTTAATGGTTTTTTGAGGTTTTGGAGGGAAAGATGGTGGGAAAAATAGACAAATGAGTCATGTGGTGAGGGAGATGAGGTAATGAGCACTTTTTAGGTGTTAACAGATTGCCCCCTGATGTGTGAGGGCAGGAGCTCATCGTATGGCCGATAGACATCATAGGTCTTTTATGGTTTTCCTGGGGTGTGGAGAAGAGAAGAAACGAACTGGAGACCAGAACAGTGGTCCCGAAGCAACTGAAAATACATGACCTCAACAATGAATGAGGCATAATCTCATTATATGGACGAGGCGGGCATACCCATGCTCGTATCAAGATATATAAAATAACAATGAGGCCCAAAAAGGGGACCTGAAAGATACATGGACAACTACTATGTACATCAAAAGGGTCCAGAGGGGACACAAATCTGGGCCATACTGCCAGTATGACCATGTCTGAGTTGAAGTACTGATACACTGGAATAATACTAGTGTTGCTGAGTGTGGTACCAGAGGAACTGATGAGCTGTTGGATCATAATGACGGGGAGTCATCCCCTCAATGGTACACTGGACTGTAGCTATACTGGGTACTCAAGGAGGCATCTGAGTGGGTGGCCTCTAAATACCATCACCAACGCAACCCGGATATCCCTGGGCACATATACTTGGGTGTTCCAAAGTGACTCACCACTGTGCTAGAGTCGGGGGAAGTCCGGGGTCTTCAACAAATAACTGAAAGGACTAATACCCTGTACGAGTCTCAACGATGCGATCAAGGTGTTGACGTCGAGCATGGGAGAAACAATCATTTAGAGAGGCACTGAGGACTCCTTTCAAAATGATCTGTAGGCACTCACCACTGATGGTGATGAGTCCAAGGCACTGGAACCTCTGGTTCTATCCTCTGGAATAGATGAGTTGGCGTCGACAGAGGGAGACCTTGCAACTATCAAGGCAATGATGTTTCCTCGATAGGAGCGTGAGGTGAACAACCATAAGGTGACAGTTCTGATAGTGGGACTGACATATTTTAGGGATGGGGAATAATTGGGGTCGTAGAGTGGGGGGGGGACTCAAACTTCCTTCATTCAGAGTATGATGACATGGATGGCCTGGAAGCATATGAAACTGAATGTTGAGGGAAAGGGATCATATCTTAAGGGATCAGGGGATATGACTGTAATGGGAGAGGCTCGGGGGGTCAAACTGATGTATGAGATCCAGAAACTCTTAAGGGTGGCATATCGCAGAATACTTTGAACAAAGGTGACCGTATTGGGGTTGCTGCCATAATGTGGGGACGAGATATGATCTGCCATGGCGCCAGGAGGCACCGTTGGGTACTTCTTCGTGGTTTAAGAAGCTCAAAGAAGGTATAAAATGGTACTGTCATGTGGATTTATACGAGCCTAGGACAGTTCATGCTCGTGATTGCTTTCAATTTTAAGGAGTCTGAAAGTGATAAGAAGACTCTGAAATAATGGAATGGTACCGTCGTGTGGATTTATACGATCCCAGGACAGTGCATGCTTGTGGTTGCTTTCAATTTTAGAGAGTCTGAAAACAATAAAAAGACTCCAGGGGGTTTCTTTTTCGTGTGTTAGTCTCCAAGGCCCGAAAAAGCATAAAAGGATGCAATGGAGAACTCTTCTAGCCGGTGTGACTAGAGTATTCCTTTTTCGAAATTAGTCTACTAGGTCCGGAAAAGAGTTAAACTTATACCAGATAGACGCCCTTTCAGGTACTTTAACGAGCATGAAAGGAAGCAAGATTGCTCGGCAATATTTTCATTCTTTTAGGAGTTAGAAAAGAGCTTAACAGAAACTCCCTAAGTTCCTTTTTTGTAAAGGACTTGTCCGGCCCGAAAAAGGGATAAAATTATACTAAACAAAAGGAATGGCCAAGCAAGGAGAGAGTGTTCAATCAAGGGACATCGATGAGAACCAAGAACGAGGGTTGGGGGGGAACACTGGTGGTGCCTCCTTGCGGGATGGTGAATGGTGTAAAAATAACGAAATAACTACAGTATGAAGGGAGTGGAAAGTTCATGGATATGCTTGCGGTGTCAAAGCAAGTGTAAAGTGATGGTGGCCGATGGGGCTCGCAGACTGCGGTTGCGCGGTGGATAGACAAAATGTAAAAAAAGGGGTGACTGTGACAGCAAGAAATGATCTCAAGCATCATCACGAGTGCGGAAAACTGAATCCCATGAGATAAAAACATCAAAAACGGATAACGGTCAAGGTGGCACGTAAACTGAGACGACTAGGGGCTGGTGAAAAATTCCCAAAAAATCTGGGGGTGAGAGTGAGAAATGATCTCAAGCATCATCACGAGCTCGAAAAACTGAATCCGATGGTATAAGGAAGGCTAAGGGGGTCGACAACGATTCCTTTGTGGGAAACAATGAAACCTAACAACCGGCCTGCCGGAACGCAAAGACACACTTGAGTGGGTTCAAGCGGATCTAATACTTGCGACAATGCAGAAAAACTTGTCGGAGGTCGTTAAGGTGGTCAGATCATTTCTTGGAACATGCTGTGAGATCGTCAAGGTAGACTAATAGGATATGAACCAAGTCGTGAAAACAATAGGTCATGGCTCACTGGAAGGTGGCCCCAACATTTTTAAGGCCGAAAGGCATGACCCGATAGGCAAAGGTGCCCCATGGGGTGGTGAAGGCAGTCTTGTATTGATCTTCTTTGCGGATCTGAATCTGGTTATACCCAGAGAAACCGTCCATGAAGGATAGGACTTCATGCCCCGTGCATGCATCGATGGGTTGGTCAATAAATGGCATCGGGAAGTTATCTTTGGGACATGCTTGGTTTAAATCGCGGAAGTCAGTACATACCCTGATGGTGCCTTGTTTTTTGTTAACAGGGATGGGGTTAGAAACCCAAGTGGTGTATGCGATGGGGTAAATGAAACCTGCTGCATGAAGTTTCTCAATCTCTGTTTTAACGGCGGGGAGCTTTGATGGGTGAATGAGGCACTGTTTTTGGCGAATGGGGGGCACATCTGGCCACGTGTCAATGTAGTGCTCTATGATAGCGGGGTCAAGACCAGGCATTTCGGTGTAGGACCAGGAAAAGACATCGCAGAACTCCTGAAATTTTTTTTTGTACTCTCTGACCTCGTACTCGATGCAGAGGCTCCCAAAGTAATGAGTTCAGGGGCACCACCTGGGGCAAAGATATCAATGTGGATTGTGGGTGAGATATTGGCCATGTTACCTTCGTCAAAGGCATCGGGAGCGAGAATGGTCTCTTTAAACCAGTCGACCTTGGTGGGGAGTAAATCTTTGGACTCAACCGAAAATTGGGTGGCTGTGGTGGTGGAGGACTCCTCCGGGAGAAAATGGGAACGATGGTGCATATCCTCCCAGGGGTACTCAGGTGCGGTAAGAGCCTCGAGAATTTCCTCATCATTGCAGAAATGTTTTGTAGTCAAATCGGTTGACAAGGGGATGCTAGCAGTAGAGATCATATAAATGGTATTGATCTCTCCTGTTGTCAGAGATTCTGGGGGGTGGATCTCTTCAATGGTGGGAGGAGATGTCTCGAGGTCCAAGTTATTCATCTCGTAGAGATCGGTTCTGTAATATGGGAGATCAGGGCAGTGATGTGAGTAATGGCCATAAATACCGCATATTGCACAAGGGTGATTGGTACGCAGTGATTTATCGCGAGGCTTAGGGGTAAGGTCGAGTGGGACAACCGAGATGTTGGGGTCGTCGTCAAGCATTTGCATGTGCTCTTGTAATGCGGGTAATTGTGGACATTGATGGGTAGCATGGCCCAACTCATCACACAAAGAGCATTTGGGAGGAGCGCGAAATGGTGGAGGATTCTTAGTGGCTTTAGGCATGGGCGGAGCGGTGGAAGGTTGTGGGCCTTTGCCGCCATTGTATTTGGAAAGAGGGGGTGGGTTGGTAGAGGAGGAAGGAGTGGTGACACCGGGAGGTGGCCAACTAGTAGTGGTGATAGGTTGCACTAGCTGTAAGATGACATTGGGCGTCGGAGGGGAAACGGGAGGTGTGATGTACCATACAGGTAGTCCTAAAGTTAACCCCGAGAGGTTTAGTGTGGCCATCACCGGAGCGCTTACTACTCCCGAAGGGGGAAATAGGAAGGGGATTCTATGGATAGGTGTGGTGCCGACATGAATGGGTACCAATGGTGGTTGGGGTAGCAAGGGCGGTTGATGGTTGGGTGTTTGTGTATTGTGGGAGAGGGTACATAAGTCAGATATTTCGGTCGCTGGTGATGGGGGTGGAATGGGTTGGAATGTGGAAGTCATTGGCGTATCTGAGTAGACTCTGGGTCCATTTGAGGAAACCAATGAGGTAGATGCACCGCGAACAGGTTGTTCAACCATGGGAAGAACGTTTTCGGGTGCAGAGGCGGCATTGGGATCATAATAGGTGAGTTGATCAATCTTGACCACTCGTCCTTCATGGGGGAACATCATGGTACGAAAAATGGATGAGGCAACCACCCGCATGGCGTACATGTAATTGCGGCCAAGTAAGAGGTTATAATCAAGTTGGGCGTTGATGACCTCTATGTCAATAAGAACTGTTTTACCAGCCAACTGCACGGGGACATTAGCTAATAGACCTTGGGTTTGAGCCGAACGGTTGTCGTAGGCTCGCAACGCAGTGGTGGACGGCTAGAGAGTAGGGGATCCCAACTTCTGGCAAACGAATGTGGACATAATGCATGTAGAGGCACCCTCATCGACGATGCATCGATGGATTACAAGATTCCGAATGGATACAGAAACTTGGAATGCTAATGTGGAAGGCATGCGTGGTTCATATTGGTCCAAATCAAAGGCCATCATTCATGAATCAGTCGGGTCGATAGCACCAATGGCTGATAACAGAGTCTTGCGCTGTGTAGGACAGTTTTTTAAGACCTCTAACGCAGACATGGCTGCGGGGGACTGAGCTAAGTCGTCCACAATGTTGTAATTAGACGCAGCGCGAGCATTGGGGTTATTGTTGATGCGGCGAAGTGGGAAGCGAGGGGCTTTTGGGGCTCCATCTAATGGGGCTAGAGGTATGCATAATGGCTAATTGGTGGGAAGAGTATTGGTGGTTTTGTCGGTGGGAGGGGCTTAAGGGGTGGAGCCATATTGGTTTCGGCGGGTTTGAAGGTTGACATCAGCGGATGACATCATTAACAAGTGATGGGTGCCTGAGTCTAAAGTGGGGTGGGCAGGCACAACGTACGTGACTTGCTGTTTTCGTGGCGCGGTTCCTTGAGGGGGAGCTAACAGTTGAGTGTTCACCACTCCTTGGGTTGGTAAAGGGTTCTGTAACACCAAGGGTTGAGTTTGAGGTGGTGGGGGGTTAGGTAATGCCTGAGGTGCCGCGTGCCCTTGGCGGTGGGCATCATCGGTCCAAAGTTGTCGTGCCCGCTCCAAATGTGGGCAAGCGTGTGTGTAATGGCCATAGACCTCGCAAATAGAACAAGGGTGGTTCGTTCGTAAGTTAGGTTTTTTAGCTTTCTTTGGCGGCCTGTCGAGGTTTTGGTTGGAAGCTGCTACGTTATTATTGTTTGGGGGATTAGGTGGCTGGCCGCCTTGGTCTGGAGGGGGGTTGTTCCCGCAGTTACGTCCTTTTCTGTGGTTTTGTTGGCCTTGTTGGCATTGGGTATTTTGGTTATGCTACGGATTTTGTTGCACGTACACTTGCCCTTGGGCGGCATGTGGGTGCTGGGGTTGTGCAGGTGCGGGAGCAAGCTGCAGACGATAATAAGTGGGTGGGGGTGGAGGCGGTGCAGGTGCTGGACCTTGTGGGGGTTGTTGATACGTCTGTGTGTCGGGTGGTTGATTTGCCGCAGGTGCTGCTTGGGGCAGATAATAAGCGGGGGGGGCTTGAGAGGATACAGGAGCATGCGCGACTTGCGGGTGGTAATATTGTTGAGGTGCA